>JAPWDM010000042.1:695000-1295000 GCA_035578155.1 Brachynemurus nebulosus | reverse complement strand
TTGCACTCTATCCAAGCCAAATTTTCACACCACTAAACTTCAATTGAAATCAACTATTCCTACGCATATATTTCAACATATATTTATTGATTTCGTGGGACCATTAGTACCTTCGGCTGTTAACCGTCATATGAATATTTTTACAGTAATTGATGCATACTCAAGATTCCTCATCACCAAAACGTCCATTAGAGCGACTACTGCCACTGTGATACGCCACTTGACCGAAATCTTCAATGTATATGGGTATCCACAGTTAATTACGTCAGACAATTCCAAGTGCTTTAAGTCGTCAGCATATTCCAATTTTTTGTTGGCACACAACATCAAACCTATATATACGAGCCCGTATAATCCGCAAGCCAACCAAGCGGAACGTGCCAACAGAAATATCAAACATACGATATCAACACTAATGTCGCACTACGCAGTCAAACACAAAAATTGGACGAATATGCTCAATTACGCAACCTTTGGATACAACAACACTACTCATGACGCCATCAAAGCTACACCCTCCGAAGTATTTTTTGGTCGGAAATTATTATTACCCCTCGATAATGTCTTACACCTGAACGAAGTATTCAACGAAGAGGCAGTCCCGTCTCCCGAAAAAATTCAAGACGCAGTAAAGAAAACGCATGACATTATCGCAAAACCCTATAAGCGGTACCCAGAAAAGTCATCATTTAAAGTGGGTCTGCGTGTGGCGATTAAAAATTTTTCGACCGTATCATCCATGGATACATCCAAGAAGTTTCATCCACAATTCGTTGGTCCCTACACAATTGTTCACCTTTTGAGCGACTCTACAGTGGTGGTGTATATGGTGTATAATGAACAGAAAAAAACAATCTCATAGAGTGCATATAAACTCTATTAAACCATTTCATCAGTGAGTGTATCTCCTTTTCTTTTAAATTTTCCTATTAGAAAATTTTTTTTGCAGGCCAAGCATGCAGCGTTGTCGCAAATTGTCCTTTATATTATAAGTACGTATCTGTTCAAACCTTAAATACATTTATCAATTTGCCACAATCACTGCTGTTCGATTATTTAAAATTATATAATAACCATATTTATGTATGTACATTCTTTTACATTCTAGAATTCGTAATACGCCTGCGACATACGTCACACTGCTTATCTCCGATGTCAGCTTTGTAGATAACTGCTGATCATAAGTAGTGTGGTGTAACCACAGAACAAATAGAACGAATATAACTGTCTCTTTTCTGCAATCACTTATGTGCGAGTATATGCATCTTAGGCTGCTTAGTGTCAGTTGCTCAGTACCCGTCGCTCAGTGTAAGTCAGTCAAACAACAATAAATTTGATTGTTGGACCGGCACAAGTAGCGTTGTGGTATCACACACATCACACACATGTATGCCAACCAAAGGTCACATGACGGCTATCACCACTCACACTAACAGAGTTTACCGCACAAATACAAAGTAAACACCGTGCACGTATACAACATATTTTCTATCTCAAGTGGTTACACAGGTTCCAGTAATATAGAAATATGTATTTTCTCTCTAGTGCTCTATGGGTGTAACAGCTGATTGGGGAAACATCTCCACAGCTATCTCGTCTGACTGACCCTTCAGGTCTTTACAGACCATAGAACACTAGAAGCCAACTAATATCAACGAAGTGTAGCCTGCTTGGAGCTCTTTGTAGGCCTGTCACAGTTTTAGTCATGTAGTCAGTCGCTGTCCGTCACCGAACCCACAGTGCATTGTATTACATTGTTAGTTGAACAGCACACATTTCTCTCTCTGATAATACGTGTGTTGTAGTAGTGTTTGTAAATACGCACACAGACGCAACCATTAAACGAATACCACTGCAAACAGTGTGTATCTACACCAAAAGAGTGGGGAAATTTTGCGTCACCCACTGGCGACAAGTGGAACAGTGTAATTTGGTTACTAGTATGGTCCCTTGTTACAGACATTCTTATAAATGATTGATTTAATACTTTAAGGATAGGATGTGGCTATTTATACATACAGTATGTATACGCAATTGGCTATTTATACATACAGTATGTATAAGCAACTGGCTATTTATACATACAGTATGTATACGAAATTGGCTATTTATACATACAATATGTATACGCAGTTGACTACTTATACATAATTATGTATACAAGTAGCAACGCCAGAAGTTATCACCAATGCCCTGAACACCGAAAAATGAGTTTTTTGTTAAAATTGGCCAAAATTCAAGTTTTCTAAAAATTTTTTACACCATTGCAAAGAACGGAAAAAATAACATAAGATACTCTTTGAACCATTGTTCTATTTAAGCAGGTTTTCGAAAAAACTAACTTTTTAAAAAGGCAAATTTGCTGTGTTAAACAAGATGCTGCAACAGAAGTACAAGTTAATGTTACTACTTTTATTATGTATATGTACATGGTTATTCATATAGTATGATACTTCTTATGTAGATACGTATATATAGTTATCAGTTTTTTCTAGGATTCCGAAAAAAAATCTTTTCTTAGGATTCCGAAAAATCTCGAAACTTTCATAGCTTCATAAAATTTTTCATGTACACATTACAAATACAGTAGAACTTCGATCGTCGGGACCGGGACAGTGAAAATTTCTTATTAAATTTATTTTTACTATTACTTCGGAACTTTTTAATAGAAAATTCGCCATGTTATGTAGGATGCTGCGACAGGGATATTATGAATATAAGCTCATTTTTAAATATAATTTTTTAATGGTATGTTTTGGTTTGTATTCATAGAAATAAGTGAAAAATGAACGGAACATCACCACCGAAATCTCATTCTTGGGCAAAGGGTAATTATTTACAAATGGGCTTCTGCGTATAATTGCTTCAATATTATTTAATTACCCTTTGCCTGAAAATGAGGTTTAAATGATGCCGTTCAGTTCATTTTCCACTTCTATCAATAAAAGCTGTAATATACCGTAATTATGTATCCAATATAGTAAGTTTTAGAACTTCGCCACGTAATATCACGAAAACTAGACAAAATATCAAAAAACTTTATTCTTCCATTTTTGTATTACTCACCAAGTTCTATAAGAATTGGTTTTAATTTTTGTTACTATGGTAACGGAAACCATCTTTTAGTAACCCCTAGACTTAGACATTGGGAGGATTGGAAAATAAACTTCCAGTCCACGTCACCAAAAATCCGTTTAGGGGTTAACTTCTTAAGCCAAAAAAGTTATATAAAAAAAATTCAGCTCAGTCGGAGGTATGCGGTTATTATAATTGTGTAATAGTTATAAAAATATTAACTGCAATAGTAGCGCATACAGTCAATATGTATAAGTAGCCAATTGCGTATACATACTGCATGTTTAAATAGCCAATTTCGTATACATACTATATGTATAAATAGCCAGTTGCGTATACATCCTGTATGTATAAGTAGCCAATTGCGTATACATACTGTATGTATAAATAGCCAGTTGCGTATACATACTGTATGTATAAATAGCCAATTGCGTATACATACTGTATGTATAAGTAGCCACATCCTTAAGGATATACCATTATTGGTAGTTTGGTGTGAAAGTGCTTCGGTATTACGATGTTGTAACTTTATATTTTCCTTTATTAATTATTGATTAATTTAATAACGCTTTTGACGCCATATGATTTTTGGTGAGTGTTATTGAATTTATTTTCTTGTCAGTTGTGTATATATAAATACTTTTTTCACGTTGATAGTTTAATTGTCAATAGTGTGTATTTATTATATTTTTTTTTTTCACATTGATAAGTTAATTTAAATAAGTTGTCAAGTTTATATTTTTTTTAAAATTATTACAACATCGTATATCGTACATTTTCGCACCTCGTGGTTAAACCCACTTTTACATAAACGTATACACGTAATTAATAATTTTCATAACCTTTGTTATTGTGTACGTTTACCTGGCGAAACCAGTTTAAGTAACATTTTATTTTTTTATGTACGGTAATGTATTGTATCGTTTCTTTAATTAATTGTTGGTGTTAAATATTTTAATTTCAATTCAATTCATTGTAAAGTAAATTCATATATTTCGTAAACGAATATTTTCAATTTCTTTTGGTACTGTTGTGAAACAATTAACTTTTGTTTTGATGACTGCAGCATTGTGGCTTTCTGTCATCAAAGCCATTTTAAATTTTTCGGGTTAAAATATATTACTTATTTTTTGAAGGATTGTGGATTAATTTCTCGCTGTGTACTCTGTCATATTTATTCATTTTTGTAATAAATTGTTATTGTTTGAAATTTTGATTTCTTTTAATATTCCTACACCTTCAGAAAACTTTCAGGGATTTTGATCATCAAACTAAAATTATTTTTTATTTTCGAAACATACAGGATTGAGGTCTCTATCAATAGCAAGGTTGTGGGATCTGGCTGTCATTAAACGAAGTAATTATACATTTTCTTATACCAAACTGGTATTTTCGTAAATTTATACACCCAATCCCACCAGCTTTGTTGTACATTATCAACTTCTCATTGGGTGTCCTTAAAGACTACGGACTGCTGTACATACATAATTTTTTTTCCATTTCGGAGGGTTTCTCCCCCTGAACTCCGACAGAGGCTTTGCTCCTTGCGTCCCACTGGAGGGCTTCGCGCCCTGTATCTCGTGGGGAACTCCACGCCTCATTGAACAAATGATATCATCATTTATTCTAGAGATATGCGAGCTGATAAATATTTCACAAAAGTCTTTAATTTCGTTTTTTTATTATATAAAAAACAAATCGCTAATCCGAATTTGCTGAAAATTTTATCCGGTCTTCATTTTTTAATTACGCATTTAATGAAATTAATCGGGAGTCGATATCATCACTTGTTCTCGAGGTATGCGAGACGAAAGAAAATTCACAAACGAACGAACGGATGAAGCAACTAACGAACGCACACACAGATATCACGCTAGAAACGATGGATTCGGATTCTAGTGAAACATGGAGGTATGTCCAAAGTAATAACTCGTAAAATCGTACCCATTACAATAACGTCCAATGGGAAGTTAAAAAGGAAAATGTAATATGTAATTACTTTATTGTTACTAGTTTTACCGTCCTTAGTAAGGACATTATTACTTACATACTTTTCGATAGAACCATAAGTAAAATTTAAACTTTCTAGGATACATCATAATTCATATCCAATGCACATAATTAAAATTACTTCCGAATTTATAATCACAAATATTCACAAAACTACATACTTCTGTTGAAAACCGCCCTCCTCACCCTTAAGTGCTAGGTGTAGAATAACAAGTATTGTAATATTATTAAAACTTGCGCAACAAAATTATGTTGACTTGGCAAAGATATGTATATCTAATACATAATTCGAAATTACGTTAACGCAACAGAGAGCGTAGTGTACAGAGAGTGTGATGGTGGAACACTTTCTATGATATACGTATAATAAATTGAGTTCATTGACAAAAGATAATTACATTGATGATCAATGATCTTTACGATGCCGACGGATGGAACGACAAGCAACAGTATACACCATATACACGGTATGATGTAGAAAACAAAGTTTGACAATCATCATCATAATATGTATATACATAGATAGAAAGAGATACATACATAATAATAAAATACCTATACGGTAAAATATGTACAGTATGTAATGTTTTGGTTTGTTTTAGCTTACAAAAAAACCGCAAGAAATCGAAAATTCAAAAAAATCGAATTAAATTTTCGAATTCGCCAGTATGTAGAGGGTAACTACTTAGTAACGTAAAAAATATCAGTTGCAGTCAAAGTCAGTTGAGAGATTAGACACCCCATCAATATTGGAACTCAAAAATTTAAAAATTATCTTACAGAGTTCTAGTAATAAAGATGACGAAATTTTTAAATTTTTAAGTAGACACTTGAAGGGGTGGTTATACCCTTTCAAAATATGTAGATGCAAAAATAATGTTATCTTTATTGTTAAAACTCAGTGTAGTATACATCAGTTTTCAAATTTTTAAATACTTACTCAGTTAACGGGGTGATTTCACCCTTTAAAAATGTGTATGTGCTAGAAATAATGTCATATTTATTACTAAAACTGTAAAGTACATATAAATAAAGGAGGCCTCTGAATAAGATAGGTGCATCTGCCTAAAGCCCAACGTGGGTATTCAGTACCATGGCAGTGTTCGCCTTTGCATATGTATTCCATAGCTGCGATCTCCTAGTGAAATTCCTCGTACAAAGGTTCTGTATGTAACGTATGTGGGCCCTAAGAAGACATTTCTGGGAATTTGTACCACAAGGGGTTTAAACAAAAGTTGAAAATTTATACACAGGGTGGAAATTATATAAGTCTCATTGCGAACTCATTGCGAAAACAGTGGGTAGATCTCACCCATGCAATTAATACTTACCAATAAATTTGAACTAGAAGTGTTTTTTAACAGAGAAAATTTGATACTAAATGTGGGTAAAGAAAGGGGCCCTTAAGGATTTTTTAATCCGTATATCGCGCGTTAGCTGTCTCTACCTTGTATATCAAAACCTACATGTTTTAGGACACACAAAACATATTAAATACAATATTTACATATATACTTATCTATATATATATATATATATATATATATATATATATATATATATATATATATATATATATATATATATATATATATATATATACATATATGGGTAGCCAACATCGAAGGGTGTAATTAGCATAAATCTTAAGCTCATAGTGATGAAAACACGGATTTAAAATATGTTTTTTTTTTGTGTCCAAAAATTGGGAGTTTTCAGATACGAGGTTGAGACAGAGTATGCGCGATATACAATAAATAGTAACTACAAGTAAACATGTTTACAAAATTTTATTAAATTTTGATCAACAAAATTATTTTGTATTTTTGGTACTAAAAAGGTTAATGCATAATTTAGTCAGGGCCAAGGGGCCAAACTACTAGTATGATAGTTAGCATTCCGACTGTAATCAGAATTTTACGTCATTAGACTTGGCAGAGAGGTGGGAGGTTATATACGTATTTAGAGTTTGTGTTGGTATGTGTAAGGTAGTGGATCTTTGTGTGTGTAATACTCTGTATGTATGTAGCGAGTGGTCCAAGGTGGGAATGGATACGTATACACGAACAACCGTATGTATGTACCTGCTACTAATGATGTAACAATGAACAGCCACCACTGTGGCTACGACTTAACAATGAATGTATACGCATCCATTCCCACTGACGAGCCGATGGACGACTAATCGATAAGCAGTATAAATTGCTACTTATTGGAACTTTCGGATCACATTTTTTTGTATGTAGGCTTGATCTGTCTCATCTGTGGTCAGGGCCGTACTTAGAAAATCTTGGAAACATCGTGGAGCCCGTCTATTTGCAATTTTCTAAAACTTTCTCAAAATTCCAAAAAAATTCTAGTGGTTTTAGCGTCTACATGGTGTTATGAGTCACCTCTGCAAACGACGAGAGTTATTTACTTTCCATTCTGTAGCGACTAGTTTTTGTCCGTGACTTTGTTCAGGCGGTGTTGATGACAACATAGTGACTACTACAACTGATCAAACTTTAACAACTCCACACGAACGAAGTCACAAACAAAAACTAGTATATGATATAAATATTAATTTTTAGCGAATTTTCGAATTGAAACTTCAACTCCTACAATCATTGTCATGATGAGATTTGAGCCCGGAACTGTAACAGAAGTTTTGTTTTGATGTCTCCATAAGCCGTTAAAATGAAAAAATTGCAAAAGTTTAATTTTATATAAAAGCAAAGAGCGGAAAAAAATTATATACCTACCATTTTGAACCATTATTCAATGTAAGCGAGTTTTCAAGAAAAACTGATTGTTGTAAACGGATATATATATATATATATATATATATATATATATATATATATATATATATATATATATATATATATATATATATAGCGTATAGCGAGGATGCGTATATATTATATAAAAGGGCAATAGGTATGTATGGGACTTTTAACATTTTAAGAATTTTGGCTAAGGAAAATGTGTATTGGATTATTATTAACGGTCTTTCAAAATATCATAGCAAATAACAAGCTATGGAAACTAAAAGAATTAGTTTCTTTAATATGTAAAAAAAGTATATAAAAATTGAATTTCAAATTGAAGTTCAAAAACGTGACAATATATATGCCGCCCCACCGTACTTAATAATTTTAAACTTTACTCCTTCTGTGACTATATTTATCTGAAACGTCCTGTATGGAGAAGTAGATATCTGTAATATATAATAATATCGATTGATGAGGACAATATTAATAATGGCACGGCATACACAAGCTATGTATAACATAATTATAAATATTAATCAATTTGACAGCAGCGACAGATTTTCTTCCATCAGCATTATGACGGCATTACGTTAATTAATTAAAAACAAAAAATATTACAGTCTATAATATTAATGTAATGTAATGTACGTACATTAACAGATTTTAATAATAAGCACTTTTAAAAGGTTTTCCGAACTTACATGACAGCTACTCTTTTTAGAAGTTTTTGTCTGTTCTAATTAGCTGCAGAAAATCAGGAATATGTTTTTTTTTTTTAAAAAGAAGACCTTTAAAAAATTTAGGTGGACGCAAAATCTCAAAAAAAAGGGGAAAAAGAGTCTGGAACCATTACCATAGGTGAATTTGCCCAAGAAATGAAATTCAACGACATGTATGCGATTGTGTAGCTTAGTGAAAGAGTAAACCATACGTATGGATTTTTCCTCAATATCTTTACATTTTGCGGAGTTATAATACCAAATACCAAAAAATAGTGGTCTTATTCAAACTTTTTTTTCTCGTAAACTATTACAGATAAAACGATGAAACAAAATCCATATTGTTTGCTATGTCCAGTACTTTATTATATATTTTTTTCATTTAAAATGGACATTAAATACCCTTTACAAAATATGAAAAAAAAAATTCATTAAATTTTTTTAGCTACTTGTACAAGAGTGACCACTTTCTTATTACTACCAAAAGAAAGCTCGCAAGCACTGCCCTCATCTCCCTGAATTTTATTTTTGTCAAAAGGGTGGAACATATTGAAAAAAAAATAAGAACATATATATTTGGTGATGTTCATGGTATGTGTATGTGCAGGGACAGGTCAACAAATCTGACTTTACCTCTTCAAGGTCATTAAAAATGCACTCTTAAAGAAGTGAGATAGTACTTAATATAAAGAAAAAATGACCTTGAAGCGGCAAGGTCAGATTTGTTGAACTGTACCTACTTGTTTTTGAATTATGTTTTTAAGAAATATTTTGAATGAATAAATGAATCATTGAATGTTTTTTTTTTTTGTTTTTTTTATTACATGAGAATCTGATGCCTGCTCTACACTCTCGATCGAAGTTCCTCGACGAAGTAATCGCTAAATTTGGCTGAAGTCGGAATACCGTTATAACACCAGCCACGAAGAACCATGAAATGACCTTCTACACTCCCGTACTCGGTCCACTTTGCGAGAATTGAGAGTAGGCATAAGGAATCTAATATGTTTTATGTTCAAAATGTAGACTCATTCCACATAGGAGTTTAAAAAATAATCAGCTACGAATCAAGAACTAATTTTTTTCATTGCTTTTAACATACTTCTGAAGTCTACAATTTTAAATTCACTCATGAAGTTAAATACATCACTAATTTATCAAGTAAACAGTTTTAGTTTACCTAACGGGTAAGTAAAAATGTTAGTTGGATTTACTTGCGAAATAATTGTAGAACTGAGTAATACGTTAAAAACAATGAGAGAAGTTAGTTCTTTTTTCGTAACTAATTGTATTTTAGAACTCCGATATGAAAAAAGTCTACATTTTGAAGATAAACATTTTAGATTCCTTATGCCTACTCTCAATTCTCGCAAAGTGGACCGAGTACGAGAGTGTAAAAGGTCATTTCATGGTTCTTCCTGGCTGGTGTTATAACGGTATTCTGACTTCAGCCAACTTTAGCGATTACTTCGTCGAGGAACTTCGATCGAGAGTGTAGAGCAGGCATCAGATTATCATGTAATAAAAAAAAAAAAGAAAAAAAACATTCAATGATTCATTTATTTATTCAAAATATTTCTTAAAAACGTAATTCAAAAACAAGTAGGTACAGTTCAACAAATCTGACTTTGCCGCTTCAAGGTCATTTTTTCTTTATATTAAGTACTATCTCACTTCTTTAAGAGTGCATTTTTAATGACCTTGAAGAGGTAAAGTCAGATTTGTTGACCTGTACCTGCATATACACGTACCATGAACATCACCAAATACATATGTTCTTATTTTTTTTCAATATGTTCCACCCTTTTGACAAAAATAAAATTCAGGGAGATGAGGGAAGTCCTTGCGAGCTTTCTTTTGGTAGTAATAAGAAAGTGGTCACTCTTGTACAAGTAGCTAAAAAAATTTAATGAATTTTTTTTTCGTATTTTATAAAAGGTATTTAATGTCCATTTTAAATGAAAAAAATATATAATAAAGTACTGGACATAGCAAACAATATGGATTTTGTTTCATCGTTTTATCTGCAATAGTTTACGAGAAAAAAAAGTTTGAATAAGACCACTATTTTTTGGTATTTGGTATTATAACTCCGCAAAATGTAAAGATATTGAGGAAAAATCCATACGTATGGTTTACTCTTTCACTAAGCTACACAATCGCATACATATCGTTGAATTTCATTTCTTGGGCAAATTCACCTATGGTAATGGTTCCAGACTCTTTGGTAGAACTCTGCAAAATCTTTCATGTTTTCGCTGAATCCACAATTTATTATCCTTAACATCTTGGAGTTGTTTTTAATTTTTTTCCATGAACATAATTCCGTTTCTTTATATTCGCTTTAAAAAAAAACCAGTCCTATTGCTAATTTCTTAGGTAGGGTGTAGCCTCCTTGTTAAATAGACGTGGCTTATACATATAGGTATGTAGAAGTTTCCTACATAAATGTGATAACATTAGTCGTCCGAAGAGATACAAATTTGCGTTATTCAAATTGAAAGAAAACATTATGCAAATAAATATTATCGCAAATTGTTATAACTTATTTACGACATTTAGATATGCGGACATATTGTGTTTTGAATAAATATGTTTCTGTCTAGATATATGTACGACTACCCTGTGGTCTGGCTATAAAATACGATGATAAATTACCCACTAGGAGATTGTTATTTGTAAATTATAAAGCAATTACCAAAATGTTGTTTGAATAACAAATAAATACATAAATAACGAATTAGATAATACAGAGCAAGTTTGTATTATATAGTACAGAGATATATCATTCATAACTATCAAGCAAGTAGTTTATAAAATTCAACAAAAGTTAAATATGTAAATAGTTTTAAATCATTTTATGTAGGTGTTTTCCTGTTATTAATTTTTTTTTATTTTGGTATCATTCAAAAGTTGTTTGATAAGCAGCGATAGACGCAACGTAACACAACCGTGCGTCTACCGTTTAAACAAAATTTGAAAGGATATGTATTAGGTATTTTAAGGTTTAATTTAATTTTAGATACAACAATCGGTATAAAAGTACGTTAAATATTATTTTACTCAAGACCTTGAATAGTTTAAGACGTAGCAGAAATTAAATATACTGTTATAATAATAAAACTAACACTTTTTTTAGGCGGTTCATATAGTTAGCATTAAAACGTATGTAAATTTAATATAAATAAAAAAAGTAAATTTAATATGAATAAAAAAATAACTAACAACATCTTCTTAATAAAAAAAATAATGAATACATGGGCAACTTCAAAAATGCATCACTGCTTGCATGAGGCAGAATCAAAAGTTCAAAAACGCATCAGACGCATCACAACGAAAAATCAAAAATTCATTTTTGCATTTGATGCGTCAAAACAATGCATCAAGAAATTTGGTGATGCGTGTCATGCGCATAATGTAATATCACAGCTACTTACATTTAAAATATAGGTGGCTGTCGTGGCTAGAGTCTGGTAATGTGAATAAACGATGATGCCAATGGTCCTATGACCATAATGGTTATAGGAATTATTCCGAAAAACTAAATGTTGAAAAAGATGAATTTATTTACCTCTCATTAAAATTGTTTAAACTATCTGAATACATCTTGCACTTAAAATATGTAATATTTTTTACTCAAATAATTTTAATTTTTCAATTTCAAGTAAGTTCAAGTTGAAATTCAAATATAATATATACAAGGGCTGTATTGCTGTATTATTTATAGTCTAATCATGCTATATTATTTATAGTAAAATCAGAGGTTAAATGATGCCAATATCCCGTTCAAAAACATCTAATGTGCATCAAATTTCAAGAGAGCATCAGTATCGCATCATGTAGTATTAGACGTATCAGAAAGGTCGTGATGCTGCATCGATGCGGTTAAGTTTACATTTTTGAAGTTACCCCATATTTCGCTGATTTTTTTCACTAGCCAAATAACCTATACATACAATAAAACTATAACAAGGCCGTGTCTGTACATGGAATATCTTTTGAAAATTGTACTGGTACTGTAGAAAGTTATCGATTTAGATATCAAAACAGCGATTTTTAAGTGTTTTGTCTCTCTGTCTGTACATGCATCATACAAAAACTACTAGCCGGATTTTAATGAAATTTAGTGTAGTGATAACTTATTACCTGAGGTAAGGGGGACCACTAGTGTACTGCCTTAAAAAAGGGGTGATTTTTGGAAATTTTTTTAAAGAAAACTACTGTATGGAATGTTTTACTATTTTAACTTTTAAGGATATATTCGTTGATGTATAATAAATTCATGATAAAATTTTTGGACCAAAAAATTGAAAATTCAGGGAGTTATTAGCGATCTTCTAAGGCTCCAAAAAAAGTTCTCTCACGGCTGCAGTGATAGCGACCTTCACAGTGCCTGAAATCAAAACAACTAAAAAGCCTATTAAACTACAAGGTATTGCCCGTACCATGAAATTCAATCGAAAAAAAGTTGAAATTTAAAAAAATGGTGGAGTTTTTTTAAAAAAAAAGATTCAAAATTTGCGCGAAAATTTGATGATTTTTGGCCTGCAAAAATTACATTTTTTATTCGATCGGAAAACTGGAAGTTCATGGTACGAAGAAATATATATAAAAGAAGCTGCAATAAGAATCAAATCGACCGGATGATTTGTCTTCGAGTTATAACTGCAGCAAATTTAAAAATGTAGTTTTTCTTTATTTTACCTTTTAGTTTTAATCACTGAGAAATTTTACTAAAATTATTTACGATGTACTCACTATAACGGTCATAGTAAAACTAGATGAGTCGTTTAAACGTGCCAGGGTCTAGCTTCTCCACAACATGTAACTGGCAGCCACGTCCAGAAACTCCCGAACTATCAACCTTCATACATTTCTCAATACCTCAAAGTTAACAATGGAAATCAGAATCCACTCTTCGGATGGCTGTAACTCAAAAACTATTTGAGATATGCACTTGAAATTTTAGTATGTTATTTTTAAAGGTATAGAATGTCGAAACATGCAACAAAATTTTCCAATTTTTTGAAAACGTCACACTAGTGGTCCCCCTTAATATCTAAGATACTTTATTCTCCAGGAAAATATCTCATCTCCTTTGAAATTTCAAAAACCATTTCAAGCATGTTCCACGTTTTACGCAAAAACTATTGAACTCATTTTGATTTTTGGCCTGGTATGATTGGGTCAAGATGGTACCTGGGTCAAGATATAAGATGTCGGTTATTTACTATGGTTCGCAGAAATTTATTCTGGTTTATGTCTTGTAAAAGGTTACCCTGTCCACCAATGGATAAACTTATGATTTGATAGGCGAAATAGAGGAGAGGCGGGTCATACGATACGGAATCTAATACCGCATTTAGTGAATTTCACCGAAGAAAAAATAAAAAAGTGGATAATTTTGACTCCCATCGATGACTAATGCACTGTATGACTGATGTAAGCACATAAGTCGTCAAGTAAACATCATAAAGTAACTGAAAAATTAGGCAATCTATAACACATTGATATTGTCATATGAATAGGAGCTAGATAAGAGTAAATTTTAGCATAAAAAATTAGCAATACCTATAAAGATTTGGCCTATCATTTCATACTAATGTCACTTTAAATTTAGAGAACATTGTGTCACAACTAATTTGTTTAGGTTTGTAAATACATTGTTATGTTCTATATGCACATTTACAGAATGCTTTAGAAGTATTCGATCATTTTTAGTGAAACATTTCTATCTGTAAATGGATACACGTTTTTCCTTTTTTAATATTTATTTCAAATACAGTGGCTATAATATATCCAGTGCTTTCATCATTAGAACAACGTATGAATTTTACGAAGTAATGTTTAAATTTTGTACCCATAGTTTGTTCACAAAAACAATTCCTAAGTACAAAACAGCCAACAATTAGAATGACACTCTCATACAACATAACTGATTATGCTTTGTTAAAACTGAAGCGATATATTAAGATATATTAACAGGAACCACTAGTGTGACATTTAAAAAAAAAAAATTGGAAATTTTTTTCCATGTTTCGATAGTCTATACCTTTAAAAATAACATACTACAATTTGAAGTCCATATCTCAAATAGTTTTTGAGTTACAGCCATCTGAAGAGCGAATTCTGATTTTCATTGTTAACTTTGAGGTATTGAGAAATGTATGAAAGTTGATAGTTCGGGAGTTTCTGGACGTGGCTGCCAGTCACATGTTGTGGAGCAGCTAGACCCTGGCACATTTAAACGGCTCATCTAGTTTTACTATGACTGTTATAGTGAGTACATCATAAAAAATTTTAGTAAAAATTCTCAGTGATTAAAACTAAAAGGTAAGGTAAAGAAAAACTACATTTTTCAAATTTGCTGCAGTTGTAACTCGAAGACAAATCATCCGATCGATTTGGTTCTTATTACAGCTTCTTTTATATATGTTTCTTCGTGCCATAAACCTCCAGTTTTCCGATCGAATAAAAAATGTAAGTTTTGCTAGCTAAAAATCATCAAATTTTCGCGCAAAATTTGAAACTTTTTTTAAAAAACTCCGCCATTTTGTTAAATTTAAACTTTTTTTTTCGATTTGAGGTTCATGGCACGGGTAATTCCTTCTAGTTTAATAGGCGTTTTGGTTTTTTTGATTTCAGGCACTCACTGAATTTTCAAATTTTTGGTCCAAAAATTTTATCATGAATTTATATATGTTGATAGTTCGGGAGTTTCAAATTTCAACGAATATATCCTTAAAATATTAAGACATTCCATACAGTAATTTTCTTTAAAAGAATTCCCAAAAATCACCTTTTTTTTAGGCGGTCACACTAGTGGTCCACCTTAAGCGATATATTAGCAGTAGATAATTACCATGATAAATAAATTCGGAAATAGCAATTTTTCTGTTATAATCTAATTATGTTTGATAACATTTTCGTATCTCTACTGAAAAAATTAAAAGGATTGAACTTTACTTCCTTTCACTTTAATATATTATTTAATTTTAGTAATTAGCAGCGAGTGCGTAATTGCACGAGTGTGTAATATGTCTTACAACCGAGTTACGTACCATACTTTATCTACGACTAACATGAAATTTACAATAAACAATAAAAATTTGGCACAAATACAACACATTAAAATTATGTAGAACTTGAAATTAATTAAAAACAAATGTAAACATTCAGTTCCTAGGTAAAATTTTTGTGATGATTTTAATATACAACATAAAATAGTTATTTTCGATACGTATGCGTAAAAAGAGGTATTCTAGTGGGCTTAAACTGGGGTACGAGTCCAAGGGACTGACGTATACACAACGAGATCGAGTACACTGTGTACCCCTGGTCGCTTAACGGCTCGTGGAAGTAAGGCAACCTCGTTGTGTATGCATCAGTCCCTTTAGCGAGTGCCTCAATTTAAGTCTACTCGATACCTCACTTAAAGCGTACGTATCCAACATAATTTTTTATAACGACGGCTTCTAAAGTTTAATAGCAAGAAAAAAATTAATTCTAAATAATTTTGGAAAATACTAGAGTTAATTTTATTTTATAATAAGGTTAGATGAAAAATAACCTTAAATAACCAAATATGAAAGATAACCAAAAATATTTTTATAATAATTTGTAGACCATTTTTGTTTTTATTATTCCGTGCGTAATTTCAATAAATGAATATCATTATTTTCTCGCACGATCAGCTATTTTTACGCACGCTACTGTATTTTCACTCACGCTTATTATCGTTTGTTTTACCATGATGTGAATACGACTCTTTACGCCCACCATACAACGCTCGAATATTGAACTTTAGAAGCGGGAGTTATCAAAATTAATAAAAGTGTAGTGTGTTGTATCATTTTACGCATACGTGCGTGTAAAGTGCAACTTTCTGTAGAGCTGTATGTCAAACATAGCTTACCTAGATAGTATTTTGTACAATAAATAAGCAATATCATGGTTGTCGTAGATAAAACACATTTTGGGCGTCACCTAATTTGTACTTTAAGTGTCTATTTTGGGAATATCAACCGATAAAAATTTACTCAGTCACGTGGTTTTGTAGCTAGGAATTATTTGGATGAACAGTCTGTAATTCACAAGACTAGTAATTTATAAATAATACTTTATTTTATGAAGAAGTGATTAATTTTAGGTAAACGTAACTGCCCATTCTATCAATTTTATTGTCCATATTCTCTGTTATAACGAAAAACGGATACGAAAGAACAAAGAAATGATAGCTACTTGGAATGTTAGAAGCTTATTTAAGAGCGGCAAACTGGATAATTTAATACAAGAAATTAGCAAATATCAGATAAAAATTACTGGCTTAAGTGAGACACATTGGACAGGTAATGGAAAAATAACAAAGAATGGATATGTGTTATATTACTCTGGAGGGACACAGCACTATAACGGCGTCGGATTTCTGATAGATCAGCGAATAAATTATTTAGTTGAAGTATGTGTACCAATCTCGGATCGCATTATATTGATAAAATTAAATACTAAACCGATTAAAACTAACATTATACAAATATATGCACCTACGTCAGATTATAGTGATGCTGACTGCAAAGAATTCTACAACGAATTACAAGGAACAATAAATATGAGCAAAACTTTTGGAAGAACAATAGTCATGGGAGACTTTAATGCTAAAGTTGGGCAAGGAAAGGAAGAAAAAATCGTCGGAAAATTTGGAGTCGGAAAAAGAAATCTCAGAGGCGAACAGCTGATAAATTTTTGTAGAGAAAATAAATTCGTAATTTCCAACACTTGGTACGAACATCCAATTCGAAGATTATACACATGGAAATCTCCCGCAGATTCAAAAGAAAGAGTGGTAAGAAACCAGATAGATTACATACTTATCAACGACCTTTTTAAAAATAATATCGATAACGTTACAACAAAACCAGGGGCCGATATAGGATCAGATCATAATTTATTAGTTGCAACTTTCAACATAAAATTCAAAATAACTAAAAAACAAATAATGAGTAACAATAAAACATTAGAAAGTCTAATGGTAGACGAAACAAAAGAGAAGTTCAATAAAAATGTTTCAAAAATTATTAAAGACTCAAAAAGCAAAAAAGATAATATAGAAGACTGGTGGAACAATATAAAAAATGCACTAGTAAAATCAGGAGAATCTGTACTAAAAATTCACAATTTAGGAAAAAAACAAGACTGGATGACAGAAGATATTTTGAAGTTAATGCTAGAAAGGAAAAAATATAAAAACGTAAACGAAGCAGAGTATAAAAGAATACAAAAAGAAATTGAAAAAGAGATTAAGAATGCAAAACAAAATTGGATGAAAGAGCAATGTAATGAAATTGAAAAATTAGCAGAATTACATCAAGATAGGAAATTACACCAAAAAGTGAAAGAAGTTTGTGGGAAGCTCAAAAAAAAGAAGATGGAGTTACAGAACATAGTAAATAAAAGTAAAAAAATAATACAGAACCAAGAGGAAGAAAAGCATAGATGGGCGGAATATATAAAAGAATTATACAATGACGACAGAGAAGAATTAAAAGAAGCCCATAATAACTTGAATGTTGAAAATGAAGAACTTCCGATATTAATGATTGAGCTCGAACAGGGAGTAAAATATGTTGGAAATAGAAAAGCTGTAGGAGAAGATCAAGTACCAGCAGAATTTATCAAGTTTCTAAATGAAGAAAACTTAACAGAACTTTTGAAATTATTCAATAAAATCTATGAAACCGGTAGTCTTCCCAAGGACTTCGTAAGATCCATTTTTTATCCAATTCCGAAAAAAAGTTCCTCAAAAAAGTGTGATGATTATCGTGTAATTAGTGTTGCTAGCCATACTGCAAAAATATTCCTTAAAATAATTTTAAACAGAATTCAGAGGAAAATATTACAGAACATCAGTGATTATCAAATGGGTTTCAAGCCTGGAATAGGCACACGAGAGGCAGTCTTTAGTCTAAAAACTTTAATAGAAAGAGCACGCGAAAGTGACCAGGATATTTATGTATGTTTTATAGACTATCAAAAGGCTTTTGACAGTCTGAAACATAAATTGATGATAGAAAACTTGTATAGTGTGGGAGTTGACAAAAGACTTATAAATATAATTAAAAATATTTACTATAACCAAGAAGCAGCAGTTAAAGTAAAGTCAGGAAAAACACCGTGGATACCGATTAAAAAAGGAATTCGTCAAGGCTGTGTACTGTCACCACTGTTATACAATTTATATAGCGAACAAATAATGCTAAGAGCTTTAGAAAATTTAAAGGAAGGAGTTAAAATAAATGGCGAAATAATAAACAACATACGCTACGCTGACGACACTGTATTAATCGCAAATTCTGAAGAAAGTCTCCAAAAAATAATAAACAATGTTGTTAAATACAGTGAAAGTGCCGGTTTAAAATTTAACATAAACAAAACGGCAGTGATGGTGTTTACAAAAAGTTCTAAAAACGTTGACCTTAATATAAAATTTAAAAATATAACGCGTATTAAACAAGTCAAAACTTATAAATATCTAGGTGTGAATTTTAATGACAGTAACAATCAGGTATTAGAAGTTAAAACAAAAATAGGGCAAGCAAAAACAGCTTTCTATGACATGAAAAAAATGTTGTGTAATAATAAACTAAACAAAAAAATAAGAGTGCGGTTCTTGAAAGCATATGTATGGTCTGTGTTACTTTACGCGTGTGAAACCTGGACATTAACTGATGCAATAATCAATAAATTAAATGCATTTGAAATGTGGTGCTTTCGACGAATGATGAACATTAAATGGAATGATTTTATAAGTAATGATAAAGTGTTAAGAATAATCCAGGAAGAAAGATCACTGGTAACTACTATTAAAAGAAGACAATGTTCATATTTCGGGCACCTAATGCGTTCTGAAGAGTTTCAAGTTCAACAGCTGATACTAACAGGAAAGTTAGAAAAAAAACGAACTAGAGGCAGAAAACGTACGTCCTGGGTCGATAATATCACAAGATGGACAAAATCCAAATTTACTGAAATACTGAGGAGTGTGAAAAACAGAATACTGTGGAAGAAGGTGGTATCCAACGTCCTCTAGAGGATATGGAACTTTTCATCATCATATTCTCTGTTAAGTCATCGCATTTTTAAGGAAAAATCCATTTCAATCTAGTGCCGCTAGCATTAGTGAAGTGACATAACTGCCATTTGAAAAAGACAGACTTCATACTTTTCCATACAGTAGTTGAAACTGAAACTACCTTAAAATCTAGTTCATGTTGATCCAGATCTTTGATAATTAGGTATAGGTGCAGTAAGACCACAAAAAGAAAATAGACTATTGCAAGTTTAAACAGTTTCAGAGTGTTAGGAAAATAAGTGACAGTTTTGGTTGATTTTTCTTAGAAGTTAATAGTATCGTAAGAACTTTACACACCACAGTAGTTCCACTAGTTCGCTAGGAGCCTCTTCTACTATTTACTCATGGCTTTTAGAACATCTTGTAGCATAATATGCATTAATATATATATATATATATATATATATATATATATATATATATATATATATATATATATATATATATATATATAAATTACACACTGTATCCAAAACGCGAACCGATATACATTTATTCAGTTTGAAATAGTTTCAGCATTAAATTTATAAGTTGATCAATGATATATATGTATATGCGGCATTATCTGTTTTGTATGGGTGTGTACCCATATCTTACGTTACGATTGGTTAGTTAGTTATCATATACATATCTATCTCGACAACGGTAATTCCCAAGAGGAACAACGTACACAGGTGATTGATGACGTTATAGTAATCTGTCATAATGCACACGTCTGCTGCGTCCCAGCCCTTTCCCGTCATGTCACCATGTGTGTATTGTAGGTGTATAATACCGAATATAGTATGGTAGCCATACGGCATGTACTGATGCCATTGTAGCGTTGCGATAATATTGTACGAAACTCATATCCGCCACACTTTCATGCATAATGTGTTTCGATTATTTGACGTCTACGTCTAACATGCAGCAGGTACGTACAACACATATATTATACGTACATGTAATACTGGTTTCAGAAAAATTTGAACTAAGTTTGTATAACACTGTAAACTGGATTGCAGCAAAATAAATTATGGTGATAGTTTTTGGTGATATATTTAATGAAAATCCTTTGATTGTCATAAAAGTAATAATTAAGTTACTTTATAGAAAAAAAGTATAGCTACATAAATATTTTTTATTTTTTAGTATGGTTCTGGTAAACTTACACATTTCAAAAAAATACAGAATATGGCTTATCTTATCTACTTACACCATACCAAAATGCATCAAAATCGAAGATGCGTTTTTTGAGTAATAAATAATTTATTGAGTCTATGTTATGTATTACATTAAACGTAGAAGAGAATGATTAAAATAATTTAATGATTTCGTTTTAAAATAATTGTATAAAAAATAATTATTAATTTTTTTGTACAGTTCTAGAATACTTACAAGCCTTCAAAAGTTTCGTTACTTTTGAGCTACAATACACTGTTTACGAGATATTTACGATCAAAGTTTACATTTTCGGAAAGTATGAAAAACTAATTTTTTTGAAAATATTCTATTGCCCACCAAATTAATGGGACTAACAGAGTATACATTAAGCCATTATAATCAATTTATAATAATTTGTCAGACATTAAGTAGTAAAAGTTATTAATTAAACACATTTAACTGAAAATGTTATGTTACACTTCTTTTCTTCTGTGACTCTTCTTAACTATTAGGAATACGTAACTATTAGGGATATGCTGCTGCAATTTTGGATTTTGTTTTTGGATTTTAATTTATTTATATGGTTTCTTACATTTTCTTTTATACCAATATTTTGCCGATTGAAGATTTTCCCACGTTTGTGTTTTTATTATACAAATATTTCCATTAAACTCAGATATGTTAGTATCACATATTAGTTTACATTTTTGTACGGAATATCCTGATTTAATTTTGGTTTTTACCAGAAATTTTTCAGTGAATAATGACCCTGTATTAATTAAACCTTTTTGTATATTTGTTGCCCGTAAATCGCGATTTCGCTTTCGTTTCTTTTCTTCCGAAATTCAGGTGTTGGTAAATTTCCATTAGTATTATTTGGGAAAGTTTCCTCTAAATTAAAATATATATCCGAATTAACAGTAACAGTTAAATCAGAAGACAAAAACTATCCATTATTTAAATGGATAAAATTGTTTAAATTGTATAGTTTAAATTGTTTAAATTAAATGGTTTAAATTGTTTAAATTATAAGATTAAATTCAGAAAGAGCTGTTAGATTAATTTTTTCTTTATCAGCGTCCATATTTTGAAATTAAAATAAATTATAATTATATTTTAATAACAATAATGCTACGAGAGGATTCGTCTAAACTCAATGAACATTAAATATGACTAAACTGTGAACATCACTATTCACTTACATTGTAAAATGATAACAGAAGAAGGAATACTACAATGCGTATAGTTCTGTACGTACCTACAATCCACGTTAACTAACATGTAGGTACCTGTTTATGCACTTAATAAAAAAAATCACATACATATACCTTTTTCAATCTAAATAAAAAGTTAATTTTTTTTCGCTTTGTTACAACTGTATATGCAACAAAAATTTTTTAAGCCATTTATTCGTAGGTTGTTAAAATTTAAAAAAAGTTTATGCGCTATAAATTTTTTACTTTTTAGAATTTTAGGATGAAAATTTCACTAATCGATAGCTTAAATGCAGCTGAATCCAATGGTATAAAAATCTCAAAAACGAAAAATTTGCAGTTGCAACAGTTTTATTCTCAAGGTGCGATATTATTATTATAGTGTTCGATTACTGCACATAAATATTTACAAAAGTTATCAATAAATTAATTATTACTCAAAAAGCGAATCTTCGATTTTGTTGAATTTTGGTATGGTGTAAGTAGATAAGATAAGCAATAGTCTGTATTTTTTTGAAAGGTGTAAGTTTACCAGAATCATACTAAAAAATAAAAAATATTTTTAATGCAATTATTTTGAACTTTTAAAAATTAGGGGAAAATGTCAAAAAAATATATAATATAGTTCCAAACACTACCTAAATTTTGGCGTCCGTTGGTTTCTGTTTTGTTGATTTTTGTTTTCTTAGGTGTTACAGTTTTCGAAAAAATTGAATTTGAAAAATTATAGCACTAAAACATATTTTGGTTAATATCTCAAGGACAAGTCAAGGTTAAGGGTCAATGACCCTGTATCTGGTAATCATTTGGGGTACCAATGCCACTACATATATTATTACAGACATCGGCCATGGGGGCCATTTCCCTATGCTTATGTAGCTATACCCTTTGGATCACCAATTCGGAATGTCTCTGATTTTTTGAAACTAAATATATATATATATATATATATATATATATATATATATATATATATATATATATATATATATATATATATATATATATATATATATATATATATGACAAATACAATATAACAATATAACATACAAAATATACGTATATTATCATGTATGAAGTGCTATAACTATAAAGTGGCTAAAAAACAAATTTTAAGAATAATCCAAAGAATTATTGTACCACTTCGGACATAAAATTTCAATTTGTATTTACAAAATACTAAAGTTTAAGTGGCTCAGTCAATTAAGTATGCCCCTCAAGAATGGTTTTTTAGATTAAAAATGATTGAGTAGAATTTATGACGTCATACCGACTAGCTTTTACACGTTTTATAAAAATAATAATAATAATGGGGTTTAACGTCTGTTTGCAAAAACCAGTCTATAACAGACGCCACATCATAATTTTTCGAGCTTTATTTTTATTTAATATCATATTACAATTTTTATTTCATTATGATATGGGTGAGAGAGTGAGAAACAATGGAAGTAATGTGACGGCTTGAATTTGTCTAATATTTGTCTGGAATTGTGAAGGTAACAATACGATAAAGCTACTGACCAGTACCCGTCATTATTTTCTGTAACAATTAAATTTTAGTAGTCCTTGTAAATTAATGTCGGATACTGGCACCCTATAGTAGCGGTTTATGATACCGTCTTTTTTGTAAGTAAATTTTAATATAAAATACAGTAATGAAGATTAAATAAGTGCTTTTCATATGCTATTCGTTAAAAAAAAATGCCGATTTCTATCGTAGTCAAACAATTTCGTATATCGCAGATAACTGTCAGACCACTTTGTCAGATAAATTAAAAGGAAAGTAGCTTAAATTATGCTAAAAGTGCCTCCACAACTATTTTAGCCAAGTACAACAATAAAAAGAAAAAATTGTCTATGTTAAAACTAAATTTTTAAAGCGTTATTATTTTTGATTATTTTAAATTCCACAATTTTTTGCTGAAAATCTTAAAAGGATTAAGTAGAAAGAAATTTCAATTATTTCAACAATAAAAAAACTTTTATTACAATGAAATAAAGCTGAAGAACATATACATTTTTACAGAGCGCGCAGTATAAAATTTAAAGGTTATATCTATCTAAAATGAAATTAAGACTTAACATTTAATTAAAAATGATAATAATTGTAAAAGCCACAATGCTCAATTATTATCCATAAATTACTTTATAACAGTTTAAATCAGAAATTATGAATACAATACTAGACTATTGATAATTTGCCAAAATATAGAAAATACAAAATACAAAATTAGAACGATACGGGAATCTTACCGTAACATTTGAAAATTAATTTTTATCAAAAAATGTAATTAAACTGGTTATACCAGGTAAAGTGTACACAATTTATAAAGATCAGAAAAATAAAATTAAACTACCTGTATACACATTATAAAGGTGATGAAACACCAGGAGTGTGCCAGATGATGAGTCCGATAATCTAGAAAAATTAAAATAATAAAAATACAAAACAAATATGTACAACCATTAGCTACAATGCGTAAAAATAAAAACGTACCTCCGGCACGGACGCATAAATACAAATCAGTAAGGTTACATAAAATGGCATAATGAATAAATTTTCACCAATTCAAATAGGTGTCAAAGAAAATTATTCTAACCATATATTTGAAATATTTCAAAAGAAAAATAAAAAAATATTAAACTCCAAAATAAATTATCGAAATCATCACCGAGCATTCCTAACTGAAATTACAATTTACATTTTTAAACAAAATTTTAAATATAAAGACTACATATCCTTAAGGGACATGTGGCTAGCAATGGTCGTTTTACATTTTTAAAATAAAATTTGAAAAGGAAAATAAAGTCTAAACATACTTAACGGATGTGAAGACCACAATGGTTGTGAACCATTGGATTCAACGACCAGATAAAATCTCGTCGACGACCAGATTAAATCTGTCTTAAAGTAACAATAACTAACTTTAAAGTAATGTTATTCGACAATTATCGCATGCGGGTAAGAATATTCTAGAAAAATAATAAAATAGAAAAATAAGTTATACAATTTGAATATAGACACATATATGTGAATGTATTGAAATATTTACTGACCATTTAGACAAACAAAATTATACTCAACAAAATATTACAGTTACATAATGAGTATGTCTAAAAATACTGTTATGTATGAGTAGCAGTCATTTCAATTAAATAAACAAAATTTTATCAAAATAATTAATTAAATTTTAACTGAAATTACGCTACACAACAAAGAAGATGAGAACATAGTAAAGAGCATGATACATTTGAATGAAACTGTGATCCTTAACTGCTAAACAGTAGCTAACTACTAATCCAAAACTTGAGAAATCTATTTACTCATGGTCGACCTGGACGAAAATGGTTCTTGTCTTTTTGCAATAGACATTCGGAGTTATCTAAGCGATTATCTTAAAATTTAAGAAAATCAAGGGCTTTGGTAGCGTAAAATATCAAAAACTGGTTTAAGGAAACTGAACAATATTTTAAAAAAGAAGAATTTATAGAAATTTCGAAAGTTGCAGAGCGTCTAATGGAATTATGATGGATCAGTATCTTTTTGAGCCCGGCTAATAATCATGTAATTATATAGAACGGACAAAAATCAATACATAATGTTATTAATTCCAATGAAAAGGAATCTACAAAACAGCATTTATGAATATTATGGATAATGCTTCAGAAGAATTAGCATTATGGATGGTTGTACTAATGTTAAAGGGAATTCTAAAAGAATCAGTACAGTGGCAATCTAAGCAATATATCTGCAGGAATTGTAGAAAGGAAATAACAGAATCAAATAATTTTTTTTAATAAAGCTTTATCCTTAAGTATTTTAATTATATAGGTTCTTATATTCTACTTTTTAGGTCCTTCAACAAATTAAAGTTGTCTCCACAATCAGGAAGGTTAAGACTATATACAGAATGAAGATACTGTCATTTATTTTATTTAAATAAAGTTAATAACTCCTATTTAGATGACCTATCTACATTTACTTTAATTTTTTTAATTTTTTTTTTTTATAAAAATGGTGTCAAACTTTTATTGCAGTTCTAAAACGCATGTACCTATTACGTATTGCTTGGAACTATAACGTTTTTTAAAAATAAGTTTACTGAAACCACACAATTTTATAAATGAAAAAGAGAGGTAAATTGTTACGCATGGTAATTAGAAAGTTAAATTTTATTTATCTGCAGAATTATTTTTTTTTTTTTGGCGTGACGAAAAATTGTTGCGAAAATTTGAGTATCCTTCATCACAACTGCCAAATATTGTTATAAGTTAAAAAAAAAATAGGTGAAAGGGTCATGTTTTTTGGTGAAACGAAACGCCAAAGACCATAGAACATAAAGCGAAAGTCAAATCAAGTGATTGACATTGAGAGCTTGTCATTTCTTTTACATCAAGCAAGAAGACCGGCTGCGTGTGTTTATTGAGTGTATCCTTCATCATGGCTTTTTCTGGTATCTATTTAACGAATTTCAAATCATTTTTACATAAATAGTATTTGTAATAATGTAAACTTTACGATAAACTCAAGTTTTCGATCTAAATGATCGCTGTTCACGATTAGTAACGATTTTGTTGGAAAATTGTATCCTTCGTCACGCTTGTATCCTTCGTCACGGTAAAATGTCACGATGGGAGACATGAAAGTGGCGAAGGATACTATAAAATAAGTATATATTTATTATATCAGTGTTTGTTTGTATATCAACTAAATTTTTTAGTTAACTAAGCTAATTTTTGGTCCTAACCGATTTTTTTATATCATTTTATCACAACAAAACACACTCTTAATTTTTCGCAAATCACACAAAAAAAACCAACTTTATTTTATTTTTTTTAATTGATATTAGGAGAACATAATATAAATAATATTTAAATAATAATTTAAATTTTATTATTTAAAATTAATTTAAACATTTTTTTCTGTCTGGATTCTGTAATCCGCAAAAAAATATTGGTTTTAATATGAAACCGCGCTGCTGATCTGCAGATACCGAATCTATGATAATTTTCCTACATTCTAGTCGCATGAAATCTTCTAAATGGCTTTCTCAATTTTTTTTTTTATGGTTGAGACCTAAAAAGTAGAACCACCCATATAGCTTAGTTGTTGAAGATTAATCATATTCTAAAGAATGACGGATATTGGGTTTCTCCTCTGACGGATACTGGAACATCGTTAATTTTTTATTAACGGCTACTGGTACACCACAATTCTTCCTGTATTTTATTTTTATTAATATACTTATTACAAAAATATTCAAATAAATTAAAATATTCCTGAAAGATCATAAAATTCTCTTTCGTTTTAGCTGTACTGTTGGTTATTTGGTTTAATTATGAACGAAAAAATTTAATGTAAAGTCTTACTCATGTCTTAACATGACGGCTACTGGTACTCTTATCTTATATAAGTAAAACCTAAAATTAGCAAAAAATATGAAGAAGTCTTTTTCTTCTTTCTTATTCTTGAAATATCAGAAAAGTGATTGGACAGACAAATGAATAAATTAGATAAGAAAGAATAATATTACCTTAATATGACAGGATAACAGAATATCATAACAATAACGTAAGCTCATTTGTTACATGAATTTCCTAGAACTAAGATTTATTATTAAAATTCCATAAAATTCTATAAAGTGATGATTCTGAAGTAGTTTTTACTGGAACGTGTTTTTCTATTGTAATTTTGATCTTAAAAGAGAAAAAGACAATCATTAGAGCAAGTCGAAAAGGCTTACTATTATAAAAAAATGTACCGTCGCACATGTTGTAATGAAACAGTCGCACACCATTTCTGGCATTAATTCTCACTCCTTAATGGCTCTCAGACTAGGGTTGTTACGGATACCCGCATCCGCATCAAATTTAACATCCGCATCTGCATTCGCTTCCGCACCATTTTACTGCGGATGTGGATGTATTCAGAGTTACAGCTCAATTATACAGCTAATTTCAATTTTAATAATCGGCCCGATTATTATCAAAGGTCATTACGGATATGTTTTGAATTCTAATTGTTGGTGTGCGACCCGGTTCTCATTATCAAAATTAGAGCTAAGCATGGGAGGTTATGCCTTATTGAATTTATGGGTTGACTTGACAATTATTTTTTAGAGAAGATAGTTTTTACAATATCATCGTCTCCACATTAGTACATAAAAAATAAATTCCTTGGTTTTCAGTTCAATCAAGAAACCAATAAATTGTACTGTTAGTGCAGTAACATAGAATTTCAGCGTACTCGAAAATACCTCTAAAATTTTTGTGACAGTCTTTATTTTAGTCTATAAAATATGTTAAATCAAATTCAAAGATGTTTCAACCGATTCAAAGGGTTATAGAATTAACCTTGAATTATTGTAATTACGTATGTATATATTTTAAATTATTGGGAAAATTCAAAAATTAATCGAATTATTCCCTATTTTCAAATAATGATAACAAAATTTTATTGTAGACAATAAAAAAGGATATTGAAGCTTCGTAGGAAAAATAAATAATTTTTAAATAGCCGCTCCGCATCCGTATCTGCAGATGTTTCTCTTCAAAAATTCGCATCCGCACCCGCATCTGCAGATGTATTAAAATATCACATCCGCAACAACCCTGCCCCAGACGTCCTAGAACTGTAGAAATCCAACAACATCTAAGGTAGCTATTCGTTAAATGTAAGTACTATGATATGCTATGCTATACTATGATTAGTTCGGAAACAAAAACAAAGAAATACAATTTTGTAAGTTGGTAAGTATACATTATTGTGATCATATTGTGCTCTGACGAAGTTTATTATTAATAAATGATAGTTATTATTTATAGTATACATTTTTGTACAAATTAACCAGAAATGAAAACTTTGTACCATAAATAATAACTAGGTATCGAATATTTTTCGGATCAAACAACATCGTGTTTTGTATATGCAGGCAGATAGAGAGATAATATGTGTGATTTGTATATATGTGTATGTTTTATCAAAATATCTATTCGTTTTTATTCACTTTAATTACATCAAGTGCGATATACCTTCATATACAAAACACGAATGCTGTTTGATCCGAAAAATGTCCGATACCTAATAATAGCTATCCTTTATTAGTAAACAATTTCGTCGACAGTGAGTACCATGGTTACAATATTGTATACCTACCAAATTGCAAAAATATATTTCGTTGTGTTTGTTTCAGAACTAATCACAGCATAGCATAGCATAGTATAGCATAGCATATTATAGCATATTATAGTATGGTCCATTTCACTTAAATTTAACCATGCTTCATCACTTATGAATTTAAATAATTTACGTTTTCTTGGCTTTATCTCTTTCATTATTACACTTACGTAAATTTTAAAATTGCAGTTTGTTTTTAGAAAAGAATAGAAGATTGATTTGTTTTGAATATAAGAATTATTTAATTTTTTAACTTTGACTCATGATCAATTGTATTTGAAACAGCTACCCTGCAATTTTTTTCCAACTTACATAAAATGAATTCGTATTTATATCATTACTAAATTTAAGGTTTGTATAGAGAACTTATTCATCGTCAAGACCATGACTGTATTATACACCCTCTGTCGTGTGTGTACCTAATAATGGTATTCAATATACTACTATATCTAAATACATGCATCTCATTAATGCATATATAATATTTATTAAAGATACGTTCACATTTTACGTGCATCGTAAGTGTGATAATGGTAAAACAAAGGCGTGTAAATGAATACATGTATGCAACAGTAATTTCCAATATTCACAACTTGCCACGTGTTCACTGTATGTATAAAATTTTATTCAATTTAAAACATTGTACCAAACAAAACAAGTCTTAATAATAAACAAGTTTACAATTAAATTAAGGTAAGTTGGTGTATAAAATATTATTCGTATAAGTACAGTACAAAAAACTGCAAACTTAAGGGGAGAAATACCTTTAGACAAGCGAAAATAAAGACAATTTCGGGAATTTTTTTAACAAGGAAAAAAATTAATCTGTATTTTGAGGTTTAAAATTTTATTTACAACGACCTTGAGAGTCTTACATCATAATTTTTTTGTTTAAATATACGTAAAAACTAGCTGCGGCTCGTGGTTTCACCCGAGTAAAATTTTTACTGGATTATAAATTCAATTACTTTAAACCAGATATTACGAAAATTAATTATTTAATAAAATATAATAACTATATTCATACTTTAATAGCGTGGCTAATTTCCGCACCGTAAAAACTCCGTGCAGAAACCCGTACTAACGGTTTTAGAATTATTTACATTTTAGGCCGTTCAGGGCATTAAGGCCCTGAGAGAACATTTTAATCTTACTTTCATTTTTTCGGAAATCTCAATAGTATTTGGACCCTGCGTCCATTAGATCGCCTAATACTTCTAAAGTAGTCTTATTCATATTTCGATAACATATCTAATTTTGATAAAATTTTGTCAAGATGTGTCCAGCGGTTTAATTAGAGTTCTGTTCGATAGTCCTGATAATCAATTTCGACCTCACCTTACTTTTAAGTCAGATATACTGAAATTCTTTGCTATACTCTTATTTCAATCTTATTTTCGTATCTTGAGACCTTATTGTAGATAGACAGATACTCATATTGATAATTTTAAGAGTAATTGGCAAAACATTTTGAGGTGTCAGGGCTCGACAGAATATTTCCGAACTCGCGTTAATTTATTCTGGAGTCTTAATAATATCTGAGCAAAGAATAAAATCCGTCTAGCCGTTTATTTTGGTTTTTTCTTTGAGTTCTCAGAATCTCAGTAATATTTGAGTAAAATTTGGTCAAGATCCGTCCAACCATTTATTTTAGGTCCTTTTCGGGACCTTAGGACCCTAAGAATCAATTTTAATGTAAAGTTTATTTTTCCAAGATCTCAATAGTATCTGCGCAAACATACATTCATTTGCATAATTTCAAGTTAAAAATTGTTTGATATTGGTGTCACTGGAAAAGTACTATGAAATGTCAAATATTCTTGTATAAAAATGCAACTGATAGAATTTAATTGAATGGTCAACCTTCAGATCAAGTTAAAACAATATCGGGCGTTGAGGATAAAAATGATTACTGTACATATTCAGCTAATTTATAAAATGGTCACTCTATATACCTATACTGTATAAGTATTCATAGTAAAACATGACTACATGCAGGGTACCCGGCGAAAGGGTTACTCGAGTTATATACAGCAACCATAACGCTAGTTCTATATTCACATGATATTTAACTATTTAATTAATTATAAAATTACGATAACATATGGCTCTAATATATTAAATTGAATAATTGTTGAGTTTATGTTATAAATTACAAAACACTGTAATAAAAGCTACTGCCATAACCTTTTGTTTACCGCAACAGAATTTTATTTAAATATTATAAATTATACAGGCCCGGTTCAATGGCGGTACAAACGGTGCACTGCACTAGGCCCCGCGCCGCTGGCTGATTTTATAAATTCAAAAATTTAAATAGAAATTTTAAAAGACAATATTGATTTATTTAATAAAATCAGAATTTGTCATCCAATTTTACATTCCAGTATCACAATTTTACAAATACGTATTATAATATTAATTTCTTTAAAAATATATGTAACGTAAAAGCCCCTATACTCGAACGCGATTCAACACTCGAACAGTTTTGAAATATATCGGTTTCTTTCAGAAATAAAATATCAAACCTGTTCGAGTATTGAATCGCGTTCGAGTATAGGGACTTTTACCCTAATTTATTTGAACAGTATTCAAATTTCCATCTACAAAACGATCTTTTCCAAGACTGCAGATAATAAAATTTTACTTCAATTTACCGTAAGTCAAGATTGATTTACCTCTTCAGTAATTAATTATCCATCAAATTTCTATAGACATGGCGAAATTGCAGCATTATTTTCCGGATATATTCAGCAGAAGGTTATACAGTGCTCCTAAACCAAAAATAGAAGTTACCAGGTACTATACCAAAAGTAGTAAGATCACAACAATTCCGTACCAAAAGTAATAGGATCGCAGTAGCTATATATATATATATATATATATATATATATATATATATATATATATATATATATATATATATATATATATATATAAGATGGTCCAGAATTATGTACCGTAATTGCTAGAGCTGGTAGTACGATCAAAAATAATGGTACCTGTTTATGCACACTTTTTTTCAAAACTCAATAATTAGGGAGATACAACTCTGTAAATGGGTGAAACGAAAACCATTATTTCTTAAATATTTTCCAAAGGCTTCTGAATAACGGATTGATATTTTAGGGGTACTTATTCTGCGTTAGAAGGATTAAATTTATGTCAACACTTATTCCACGACTCATGACTAAGGACTAAGGGGTGGTTTTGGGTGGTAGGTGTGAGTTATCACGTATTTTCTTTTTTAACTTGCAATTATTTAAACAAAATCCTTGTTAATATGATTCCTCAGACAATTTCACGCAAAAAAGGTATACTTGTTACATTTCGATAAATATTACCGTTTTCGAGTAATTTAGAAAGTAGAAGTATTTATTTCCAAATTATCCCCTAATCATAAGTGATGGAATGATTGATACCATAAATTTAATTATCTTAAAGTTCATACGCACTTTTGATTACTAGATTATAAATCGAGTAATCAAAAGTGCCCAAAATTGTTTTTAAAAGAAGAAGTTAGTTTCGTTCCACCCCTCTACATTTTACCCCTCTGCTTTATCACCCTTATTATTGAGTTTTGGAAAAAAGTGTAGATGAAAAGGTTTCATTATTTTTGAACATACTATCAGTTCCAGCAATTACGGTACATAATTCTGGACCATCCTGTATATATATATATATATATATATATATATATATATATATATATATATATATATATATATATATATATATATACATATGTATATATATACATATATGTATATATATACATATATATATATATATATATATATATATATATATATATATATATATATATATATATATATATATATATATATACTCCTCAAAACAAAATAAAGGCCACTTGAAAGTTTGTATTTTAAAACTGATTTATGTCGATCCACGTCAAAATAACTTTTCTAAATGACAGTTGTTATGATATTAAGTGGTTGAGTAAATGATAACAGTTAGGTTTAAGTGAAATTATTGTTGAGGGGAAGATTTAAACGTTTTTTGTCTCGCACAGCGTCAAGTGGTTAGATTTACTTATTTTTTTGAATTTGATTTTAAATCAGTTTGCGCTAGATTATTGATTGCTGAGGTTGTTTTTTGAAGTTTGGCGTGTTATTCAATCATTTACTTTTACAATGCCGAGAATTCGACACCATATGGACGAAGCTACTGCTACCAGAGCCGTAACGATGATTGAGGGTGGTCAATCTCTACGTTCCGTGGCTCTGCAGTTGGATTGTTCACGAAGGGCTATTCAAAATGTTTGGAATCGGTATCAGCAGACCGGTAGTGTAACCCGGCGCCGTGGCTCAGGAAGAGTTTGTGCTACCACTGCCCGTGAAGACCATTATATTCGACTGTGTGCACGACGTGAGCCGACTGTTGCCGCAGGTACTCTGCAAAATCGCTTACATCGATCTACTGGTACTGTTGTCAGTAATCAGACCATACGAAATCGTTTGCATGAAGACCAACAACGTTCAAGAAGACCAGTAATCCGTACCAAACTGACCGGAGCGCATCGTGCAAACCGTCTAAGATTTGCACGTGAGCACCTTGAATGGGGCTTGGAGGAATGGCGTCACGTACTCTTCACGGATGAGTGAAAGGTGAAGTTTTTTAGTGATGATCGACGTGTAAGAGTGTGGAGAAGAAGTGGGGAAAGGTTTTCTGATTGTCACATTCATGAACACGACAGATTTGGCGGTCCTAATGTCATGGTCTCGGGTGGAATTAGTTTGCAAGGCAAAACTGAGCTTGTTTTCCTGAACCAGGGTACTGTAACGGCTCAAAGTTACATCGAACAGGTTGTCAGACCCCATGTGATCCCCTTTGCACAACGAGCGGCCGACGGATTTATCCTGATGCAGGATAATGCCCGAGCGCATACCGCTCGAGCGACGACAACTGTCCTTAGGGAGGCTAATATACAGGTTTTACCGTGGCCTGCAAATAGCCCTGACTTGAACCCAATAGAACATCTTTGGGATCAATTAAAACGGCGAGTCAGAGCAGCCGGAGAGGATGTGCACACCCAACAACAACTGATTGATGTCTTGAGAAGATGTTGGAAGGAGATTCCTGATGAAACCGTTAGGCATCTTATTGAAAGCATGCCGAGGAGGCTTTAAGAATGTGTTTTAAAAAGGGGAGGGCATGCTCGATATTAAATCACCGAAAAGTTGCATAATGTGTGCTTTTACTCAAAGCGTGAACGTTTGTTGATGACTGTAAAAATGACTATAAAAATGATAAAATCCTAAAAAAATGTAATTATGGATTAATTTTTTATTTAATCTTATTAAAATTAATTTTATTTAGTAAAAAATTAGTTCCTTAATTAAATGTAAGCATACCTTATACTGTAACTTATATAAAAATAAACTTATGCAGCAAAACATGAGTGGCCCTTATTTTGTTTTGAGTAGTATATATATATTTTAACATAATTATGTTTCTTCGTAAAAATACAATCTATTAAAATGAAATTATTTTTGGAAAAAATCGGTTGCCGATCTCTTACTTTTATTAATCGATTCAAATGAAAAAAATCGAAAAAAGATTCCATTTTTTAAGCTTCGACTTTGGCAAAGGGATCGTTTGCCAGATGGGTGGTTTTCCTTTCTTTTGTATTAATAGTCTTCATAGTAGTACTTAATATGTCTACATATTGGCTATTGCCACTATTGGATACTGTTGGGGCTACTGGACAAGGTAGTGCGTATATATAATATGTAGTTATATCGAGCCACATGGGGAGTTCTGTGATAACAACGAGTAAAAAGTGACAATGGTGACAATAAGAAATAACGTTTTTGGTGTTTCATTTTAACATATGTTTCTTTGTAAAAATACAATCTATTAAAATAAAATTTGTTTGAAAAAAATCGGTTGCCGATCTCTTACTTTTATTAATCGATTCAAATGAAAAAAATCGATTTTTTAAGCTTCGAGTTTCGATTAATCGATTTAAAATCGACATCTCTAATATACACACACACACACACACACACACATATATATATATATATATATATATATATATATATATATATATATATATATATATATATTAATATATATATATTTATACATATATATATATATATACATATATATATATATATATATATATATATATATATATATATATATATATATATTAATATATATATATATATATATATATATATATATATATATATATATATATATGTGTGTGTGTGTGTGTGTATATTAGAGATGTCGATTTTAAATCGATTAATCGAAACTCGAAGCTTAAAAAATCGATTTTTTTCATTTGAATCGATTAATAAAAGTAAGAGATCGGCAACCGATTTTTTCCAAACAAATTTTATTTTAATAGATTGTATTTTTACAAAGAAACATATGTTAAAATGAAACACCAAAAACGTTATTTCTTATTGTCACCATTGTCACTTTTTACTCGTTGTTATCACAGAACTCCCCATGTGGCTCGATATAACTACATATTATATATACGCACTACCTTGTCCAGTAGCCCCAACAGTATCCAATAGTGGCAATAGCCAATATGTAGACATATTAAGTACTACTATGAAGACTATTAATACAAAAGAAAGGAAAACCACCCATCTGGCAAACGATCCCTTTCGTACAAAAGCAACTTACTTAGAAAACATTTTTTGGTCAGTTTGTTTGAAATTTTTGAATAAACTTGGTTCATTCCATTTCATGGTATTCGTCCTACATATTCAATAATTATTGTGTTATTTGTTTATAATTATTCACTATAATTATAATTGAAAAATTAACTCATTGCCTTGGCGTAAGGCGTTCATACACGATACTCCCCATGTACTATCAATTAAGTCATTTAGCAATTATAGATCTTACAGAATCAATTTTTTTGTGAATCGAGTTTTTCAGTTTCGATAAAAATCGATCTTTTTTTTGGAGAATTGACATCTCTAGTATATATATATATATATATATATATATATATATATATATATATATATATATATATATATATATATATATATATATATATATATGTATATAAACAGCATAAACAAGAACAACCGTGCATTTTATTCAAACAATTCATTTTCAAAAATAAATTGTATATAAGAACTGTGTGTATGTCGAACGAAAACATATTAACCATTCATAACTTTTATACCATGGCAAAGAGCGAAAAAAATCACGTAAGATGGGTTTTTAAACTACCTATTTTTGTAAACGGATTTTCGATGAAAAGTAAGTTTTGTAACCGGAAATTTGCCATGTCATATAGGACGCTGCGACAAGGGCATTAATTAATATTTTTAAGTAATTTTGTAATACAGGATGTTAATATTAGAGTTCTTTTTCAGTTTTCATACATTTTTTGATAGAAAATCAGGAAGCGACACGCGAGAATCGTTTCTTAGGGACACGTCAATTGGCATTAAATAGACGAGACAAGAAAAAACGCCGTGAGCAGCGGGGCCCCATTTTTCCCTTCATCTTCCGTATTGAATGTCTACAAGCGAAATGAGATTGAAAGGCTACAAGCGATTTGTCATTTTGGTGGTTTCAAAACTGATAATGAGTGTCCGGCTGATCGGGGCTTTAAAAAAAGGTCTTAAGTTTTTAAGGGCTGAATCTCAATAAATTTCAATTTTGTGCCGATAGCAGTTAGCAGGAAAAAACCCAACACAATTCGTACGAGGGCATTCCTACCCATGCTTATCCGCCAATTGCCTTTGTGTATTATTTTTAAATATTAAAAAAGGACCATACATAGTAAACCGGAGGGCCTTTATAAAGATAATTTTTCTTTCAAAAACAATCCAAAATTTCTATTTTATAAATAAAAATCACAAACTCCTACTTTATAAATAAACAGTGACTTTAATAACATTTTTAAATTACTTAATATTCATGTATTGCATTTGTTAATTTTTTCACACAAGAAAGTTCATTTTTTTTATTACTCATACGGAAGAAGTACTAACTTGGCGCACACATTTCTGTACGCAAAATAGCTGTTTGCCCACTTTACTCTTCCCGCATACTTTTCTGCGTGTGGAAAGTAACTTTCCACAAGCAAATTGACAATAAAACACGCAAAATTTAATCAAAAGACGCAAAGCCGCGTCTTAGTTTTGCATTTAATAAATATTTCATAATTATTTCTATAGAAACCACCAACAAGGTATTTTAAAGGATAATTAATTCAGAAAAAAAAAAGACGAACACTTAAAAATACTATTTTAAAAAGTAATAAAAATGTCAAAGTGATAATACCTAATAGAAAAAAGTATGTGAAATTCGTAATAAAAAATAGTATGTGTAACTCGTGCGGGATTGTCGAATACCCCACTCAAGCGAATGAGCGCACTCATTACGTTCATGCGCTCAACTTCGTTTTCGTGGGCAATCGATAATAAAAATAATGCATTTAAAGCACATTTAAAAATACCATTGAATTCCGATGTAAAAATGGGAGAAGTGGGGGCAAAAGTAATGTGGAATCCCTGAAACGCAATAGCTAGATACTAATTCAATACACGTACAAAATTTCAACCCTCTAGGTTTCCTTAGAGAGTCTCTAGACGTGTTAGAAATAAAGCAAAAAAATTAAGGGAATATTGGCGTAAAAATCGTGGGGGTAAGGGTTAAAAATTGAAACCTCCAAAAAGCAGTGGCTAACTATTAGCTTGACCTCTATACTAAATTCAGCCCTCTAGGTTTATTAGGCGGAGATTTTGACCCGAACGAAACTGTTAAAAACAAGAAAAATCATGCTCTTTTTGGTATAAAAATGGTGGGAGTAAGATTAAAAGTTGAGACCTCCAAAAAGCACCGCCTTGATGCTAACTCAATCCAAATACAAAATTTCAGTCCTCTAGGTTTACTTGGGTGATCTGTGCGAGCGGCACAAACTTCAAAAACGTCGAAAAGCATGAAATTGTAGCTTAAAAATGGTGGGGTGGGAGTAAAATATTAAACCCCCCAAAAAACAGACCCTAGGTACGCACTCTATCAACATACCAAGCTTCAACCTTCTACGTTAATTCTGGGGGGCTACGGGCGTGTTAGATCCAGACAAAATACTTTTTCCCCCTCTACTTCCTCCAAATCATCCTAGGAAGCTGAATTTTGGATATGTTGTAGATAATTGACTGAAACATTATTTCCAACCGGTTTGGAAAAGTTTTATTGCTTTGTTGACCCCACTTTGATAGTATTGTTGTGCATCGGAATGAGCGTCACTTACCAAATTTCAGCTCTTAACTGCCATATATACCTATATATATATATATATATATATATATATATATATATATATATATATATATATATATATGTACATATATATATATATATATATATATATATATATATATATATATATATATATATATATATATGTATATATATATATACAGTCTGTTAAGTAAGATCGTGGTCGAGATAATTTATATAAAAATTTATTTAAAAAAATTTTGAAATACATATATACGTTCCACCTGATGAGGACTACGATGCAATTAGCTTAATAAGGTGTTCAGTCACCACCGGCGTCGATAATCGCCGGTGGTGACGCCATTTTCGAGGCATACTTTTAGTTAAATTGACGAATTTCTTAGAATTCATTTTTTTATATTGAGACGAATCTCGCGAGTTAACTGCTTTAAATGTATAGTGACGGCCAGTCTAATGTAAAGATGCCACATTTGGCATTCGTGTCGCGTATTTGGCACTCATGGTACTTCGCTTGTTATTCTAACAAAAGACAAACAAATGAATCTTTCTTTAAAGTGCATGGAAGACGAAGGTTCACTCTACCTGCTCACAAAATATTTAGAGAAAATCTTTTACCAGTTGTGAGTATGGTCGACCACGATCTTACTTAACAGACTGTATATATATATATATATATATATATATATATATATATATATATATATATATATATATATATATATATATATATATATATATATTGTTGTGCATCGGAATGAGCGTCACTTACCAAATTTCAGCTCTTAACTGCCATATATACCTATATATATATATATATATATATATATATATATATATATATATATATATATATATATATGTACATATATATATATATATATATATATATATATATATATATATATATATATCTACAGAATCGTGTTCTACGGGTCCGAAAACAGATAGCGCCCCTACACTTGTCTCTCGCCGTTAGTTCGACTAAAAGATATATTTAATTTTTAAAAATTTGTATATTATACTGACACACACTAGTATATCTTGAATGGATTTCTATTAATTATGAGTGTAAACCTTCCATTATTCAATCAGTAGCTATATCGTACCGTTAACCTATTTTCCCAAATTTCATTTTAAAATCCAATATAAACAAAGAAAAAAACCATGAAACTCCTATTTGTACGTTTTTTATTACTAATTCGCTCTTAACGCAAATGACCTATTTATCTTCACCACAAATTTTATATCTGTACAAAAATAATTAGAGCGTAACATGGATTCTTTAAATAAAAAAAAATTAATTATTATGTATGTATTGTACCTACTTATTTATCGAGATTACATTATTATTATTTTTAGTGGAATTTTTCAACTGAAAAATTAGACTTATACAGCCTATGCGACAAGAACGGCGAGAATAGGGGCGCTATCCGGTTTTCGGACCCGTAGAACACCCGTAGAACCTGTTTTTGTTCAATTTTCTAATATTAAATTTAGTAGTTAATTAGGGCGTGACTGTGTCGACATAATCGTACTATAGTTTTATCGTATTACAGTTAATATTAGAAAATTGAACAAAAACAGGTCGATTAGATTTTTTTTCGTACATTTGAAATCTGCAAACAAAATTTTAATATATTTAATTTTTAACCTCCTTAAGCAAAATTAACCCCGTAATTTTAACCCTCAACTGCCCCTGTTGGTGTAATTTGAATAAATTGCATATCAATAGATAGCTCTTTAAAAAAGACCAATACCGTTAATTTAAACTTTTACTCTATCTCTTCCTATATCTTACCGTTTTCGAGATATTTGAAACATTAAATTTTACCCCAATTTTTTAGAGCGAATTAACCCTTTCAAACCGTTTTTCTGAAAATAAAAAAATACGTGTCGCTTATTTTCTAGTGTTCTAGAACTTATTCAAGTTTCATCAAAATCGATAGGTCCGTCCTTGTGATCTTTACTTATTAGTAACATATACTATACTAAATCTACCAGAATTACACAAGTCTTAATTCAGATAAAAATTATTTCAGTGTGTTACCATTAGAATGCCATCATGAAACTTTGTATACAACTCACATAGGAGGTTGGGTATAACATATTTTTTTCAAAAAAATTAAAAATTCCGATTTTGGAGTTTTTAAAAAAATTAGTTTTTGGATTGTGGAGAAAGGGTTAAATTTGAACTGCATGATCATGTTATATGTCAAATTAAAACCCTTTTAATTCTGAAATTAATGGTGCCAGTTTCAACTTTCTAGGGCAAACAGTTTTTGAGCTACATGTGTTTAAATATTTCAAAGCGCTCCGAGAAATTGCAGTTTTTGGATTTTAAAAATTGTTATAACTCAAATACGAATATTCAAAAAAATATATAACTTGGTATTTTTGGCACTAGTATTTTCACACTGATGTGAAGAAACTGTTCACCAAATATCATGCATTTTGAGAACATTGATGTTTAAAATCAGGTTTTTATTGGTTGATTTGATATGGACTTACCCTATATGAAAACAAAATTTTTTTTATTAATTTGTAGATCATTTTTATTTTTTAGTCGAATTTTTCCTTGAAAAATTTAGACTTATATAGCCTATACGATAAGAACGGCGAGAGGCGAGAGTAGGGGCGCTATCCGTATTCGGACCAGTAGAACACGATTATGTAGAAAAAAAGTCTGATATATATATATATATATATATATATATATATATATATATGTATATATATATATATATATATATATATATATATATATATATATATATATATATATATATATATATTCCCGCCACCTTTTAATATGTGTAGGGCCCCCCTATGGAAGTTAAGAGCTCAAATTTGGTAAGTGGGGCTCACTTTTTAGGCACCTCATACTAACAAAGTGGGGTCTAATTTTGGGCAAATTTTTGACCCGACCTAACTTTTAGGGGGGGGGGGGCGTTAAAACAATGAAACTTTTCCAAACCGGTTGGAAATAATGTTTCGGTCAACTATCTACAACATATTCAAAATTTAGTTTCCTAGGATGATTTGGAGAGAGTAGAGGGGGAAAGAACGATTTTGCCTGGATCTAACACGCCCTCAGCCCCCCAGAATTAACGTAGAGGGTTGAAATTTGGTGTGTTGATAGAGTTCATACCTAGGCTGTGTTTTTTGGAGGTTTTAATATTTTACCCCCACCCCCCTCATTTTTAAGCTACAATTTCTTGCTTTTTCGACGTTTTCGAAGTTTGTACCACTCGCACAGGTCACCCAAATAAACCTAGAGAGCTGGAATTTTGTATTCGGATTGAGTTAGTATCAAGGGGGTGCCTTTTGGGGTCTCAACTTTTAACCCTTACCCCCACCATTTTTATACCAAAAAGAACATGATTTTTTTTGTTTTTTAAGAGTTTCGTTCGGGTCAAAATCTCCCCAAATAAGCCTAGAGGGCTGAAATTTTGTGTACAGATTAAGCTAATAGCCAGCCACTACTTTTTGGAGGTTTCAACTTTCAACTCTTACCCCTACGATTTTTACGCCAATATTTCCTTGATTTTTTTGCTTTCTAACATGTCTAGAGACTCTCTAAGGAAACCTGGAGGGCTGAAATTTTATACGTGTATTGAGTTAGTATCCAGCTAGTGCCTTTTAGGGAGTCCACATTACTTTTCCCCCCATTTCTCCCATTTTTACATCGGAATTGAATGCTATTGTTAAATGTGTTTTAATTGCATTATTTTTATTCTAAATACAAGTAGACGAATAGTAATTTTAAAAAATTTAAAAAAAAAGTGAATATAATTTTTTAACAAATGAAATACATACATACTAAGTAATTTAAAAATTTTATTAAAGTCACTGTTTATTTATAAATTAGGAATTGTGGATTTTTATTATTTATAAAATAGAAATTTTGGATTTTTTTGGAAAGAAAAAATATCTTCATAAAAGCCTTCCAGTTTACTATTTAATTTCCTTTTATATTTATTTTAATATTTAAAAATAAAACACAAAGGCAATTGGCGGATAAGCATGGGTAGGAATGCTTTCGTACGAATTGTGTTGGCTTTTTTCCTGCTAACTGCTATCGGTATAAAATTGAAATTTACCTACTGAGATTCAGCTCTTAAAAACAAAAAACCTTTTTTTAAAGCCCCGATCAACCGGACACTCATCATCAGTTTTGAAACCATCAAAATGGCAAATCGCTTGTGCACTTTCAATTACATTTTGTTTGTAGACATTCAATACCGAAGATGAAAGGAAAAATTTGACTTCCATGATGGGGCTCCGCTGCTCACGGCGTTTTTTTATTAATGTGTTGATCGTTTCCATGTTTAGTTTGAATATTGTTATTATTGGCAAATGAATATCATTATTTCCTCGCATAGTTTTAGCTACTTTCACGCACAGTTGTACTTTCGCGCACAGTTACTGTCGTTTGTTTTACAATGATATGAAAACTGCTCTTTACGCCCACTACACAACGCTCGAATATTGAACTTTAGAAGCGGGTGTTATAAAAAATGTATTTTAAATGCTTTATTTCTATTCTAATACAAGCAAGCGTATAGAAATTTTAAAAATTAAAAAAAAAATTAACTTACTTTTTTTTTTAACAAATACAATACATAAATATTAAGTAATTTAAAAATATTATTAATGTCACTGTTTATTTATAAAGTAGGAATTTTGGATTTTTATTTATAAAATAGAAATTTTGGATTTTTTGGGAAAGAAAAAATATATTCATAAAGACCTTCCAGTTTACTATTTAAGGTCCTTTTTTAATATTTAAAAATAAAACACAAAGGCAATTGGCGGATAAGCATGGGTAGGACTAGGAATTCCCTCGTACGAATTGTGTTGGCTTTTTTTCTGCTAACTGCTTTCGACATAAAATTGAAATTTACTGAGATTCAGCCCTTAAAAACTTTTTTTAGAGCCCCGATCAGCCGGATACTCATCATCAGTTTTGAAACCACCAAAATGACAAATCTCTTGTAGACTTTCAATCACATTTCGCTTGTAGACATTTAATACCGAAGACGAAGGGAAAAATTCGACTTCCGTGATGGGGCCCCGCTGCTCACGGCGTTTTTTTTTTTAATAAATTATAACTTTTCTTTCAAATAAGTCACCCTTACATTTTAATTTTTTATTTCATCTTGATATTTGGTTGCAATACAAATTAAATAGATAATCATGAGATAAAATTCCCAAATATAAAGAATAATCCAGTGTAATTTAATATGTGGCTTTTTGAAAAATCTACGCCTAATTGGCATAATTATATTTTAAAAAAAGCAGAACCAATTTGTTTATTGTTACTTTACCATAAGAATGCACTCAAATAAATTGTTATATAATGTGTCCACAAAAATTTGTCTAATGTAAATAGCAGGGCCGTTGAGAAAAATGGCAGGTCCCGGAGACACGGCAGCCCCCTTTTTTTTAATTCCGCCCCCCCCCAAAAAAAATTACGAGAGACTTTTTCCGGGCTTCCTAACGATAGCTACAGGCCCCCTCTTTAAACTCGGACTCCGGGGTTATAATCCCGATTATTCTGCCCTCCCGTGGGCCTTGTAAAAAAAAGAAATTAACCGTCTGCATGAAACATTACCTTTCTTATGCAGCGCTCTTCAATCTTTTCATTGTTAAGGAATATGTTCCGGAAAAAAATTGACAGCACACCTACGTGTCATAAGCGAAAAAATTTAAATATTATTGGATAGGTTCTGTAACATATCTTCTGAGAAGCACTGCATCCGATGTAACTGGAAATGTTATTTAGGACATACAGGGGAGAGTTGTCTTGACTGAAGCACTTAATAAATTTTTTCGAGACGAAACGGAATTCGGTTGCCTAACAGGGTAAAAAAAAGTTCATACATTTCTAAACTTAACAAAATGTTCACACAATTAAGAAACTTATATAGTTTTCTATAAATATTTAAAAATACACTTTTTACTCGTTGTAAGCAACTTGAAATAGAATCATATATCTTACTCTTTTGGGATAATAAAATTCGCCTAGATGTAAAAAGAATAACGCATTATTATGGTTCTATTTCAATTTTTGAGTTGCTTACAACGAGTAAAAACTGTATTATTAGTCGGTTCATTCACAGAAACTAATCGCCTTCACTGGACCACAGGTTGCCTAGGCTAGGTTACGATCAGTGTTGTGCTTATCTAGATAACGTTATCTGAAATTTTATCTCGGTAACGTTTTCGTTATCTGTTGTCTTTTATCTAGATATTTCTAAAAGAAATCTTTTATCTTATCTTTTTATTAAGCGTAAGAAAAAGATAAGACAATAACAATACATTTATATTTTTTCTGAAAAAAGAAATTTGAAGCTAAATTCACTATTTTCCTATATTCCCTTGGTCGACCATATAATTCAGATAACTTGACACTTAAAATTACAAAAATGTTTAAAAGTAATTATTTAATTTTAAACAGAATTCTTGTACCCTGTAATTATTTCCAGGACCGTAAGGAGAAATAGCGGGCTCCGGGAATATATCTCCTTTAAATGTTTTCCTGGGCCCCGGGGTTGAAACCTTGGTTACCCCACCCTCTCATCGGGCCTGATCATTTCCACCATTAGTTGGAATCATTTGAGTGGTGTAATATGAAATGTCGTATTGCGACCAACTGATCTACCACCATATAATTCAGACAAGTATTGACACTTTCTTACGCATTAGCCAGTTGCTCAAAAGAAATTCTTTAATTTTAGATCGAATTTTGTCGCTTGGAATCATTTCCACCATTAATTAGAATAATAGTAGGTTGTGTAATATAAAATATCGTTTTCCGACCACTTGTTCGACCATGTAATTCAGATGAATACCGGCACTTTTTTATTTAAACATTAGAGAAATTTTTAAAAGCAATTCTCGTATTTTAAATGGAATTCTTGCAGTTAGGAATCATTTCGGCCATCAGTTGGAATAAAATTTAGTCGTGTAATATGAAATGTCTTTTTCCGGCCACTTGGTCGATCATATATTTCAGAAAAATATCGACTCTGTTTAAAAACTTTCTTTAAACAAAAAATGTTGTACTCTACTGTGCTAAACGTGTGCTACCATGGACCGTAAATAAAAAAACTAAATTACAAAACATGTGATTTTTGTCGCCGAAAACATTTCTTTAACATTTTTATAATTTATTGTAATTAACACATCTTTCTGGGAACCGGCGAGGTACTTTCGCAGTCCCGCCCACAGGGCCCACAGTCTACGGATCGGAGGTTGAGAAACACTGACCAAGTGCATTAATCTGTGAATATTATCTTATCTGTTATCTAAATTTTATCTAGATAATGGCTAAATTATCTGTTATCTTTATCTAGATATTTTAAATTATGTTATCTATTATCTGTTATCTAGATAATAAAATTCGATATCTTGCCCAACACTGGTTACGATACTCTAAAACAGGGGTGGCCAACCCGCGGGCCGCATGTGGCCCGCCTAGAATTTTTTTTGGCCCGCGAGATTCATCAAACTTATACAAAATATATTTATTTTATAATGACCAAGGTAGTGAAAACCAATGTATTAAAAAAAATACATAATATATGGGAATGCAAAATTTTTAATGCGGCCCGCGGAGATATGATGCACTTCCAAAGTGGCCCGCAAGGTCATTTGAGTTGGCCACCCCTGCTCTAAAACATACTAGAGCATTACTGACAGTACGATAGTCCATGAATTAAGACAAATTTTCTTTTTCAACTTTGTGAAGCTCATAGTACCAGCCTGGTGGTATATCCTGCCGTCTCTTAAATTTATTTTAAATCTTACTTTTGGATGCTTCAGGACTGAAGGGCTGGATTTTGAGTCAGGAATGGATAAATTTCAAGTGTATTTTAGGCAACTTTTAGCAGTCCAAGCCAGACAACTTGGCCAAATGGCTGAAAATATCCGGGATTTCTTAATCTATACTCTAAAATAAAAACTGGTTACGTCTTGTTGTAGTTGGGAGCATGGTAGCGGTAAGAGTTAAAACTACAGTTATTACCAACTGAGCGAATTTAAATTTCTTTATTTTTCAATTTTTCAATATAATATGATGGTATATCCATCAAATATCGATGATCCAGTCAAGGCAAACTCTCCGCTGCCGTAATATTAAGGGACAAAATTTCCTATGCGAATTTGGGTGGACACATTGCACATGAAATAGCGATCTACATAAAGAGCTGACATAAATTTAAATGTTTATAATTTGATATTATACTTACATATATTTCATGTTATATATCAGGGGTGGCCAACCCGCGGCCCCCGGCCGCATGTGGCCCGCCTTGAACCTTTTTTGGCCCGCAAGATTCATCACACTTATACAAAATATATTTATTTTATAATGACCAAGGTAGTGAAAACCAATGTATTAAAAAAATACATAATATATGGGAACATATAATTTTATATGCGGCCCGTGGAGTTATGATGTGCTTTCAAAGTGGCCCGCAAGATCATTTGGGTTGGCCACCCCTGTTATATATGGTATAGGGGGCCAGTTCGGTCCGGTTTGTTGATTACATAAATATTTTATTAAATAGTTGTGTACGTATATAAACGTATTATAGAATATGAACATTAATTTTAACCCGAACTACAACCAGCATACCTTCCATTATTTATTTACAATATAATGACTGAAACACAAAAATTTCAAATCATATCAGCATGAGCGTTGTAAACTATAGTTATAATTGTAATACTATTACCTACAGTGAAATCTATTGAATGTAATTGAAACTACCTTTATATACAATAAAATAGTAGTAAAGTACAACTGAAGCACCAACTTCTGGAGAAAAAATTTACAATAACTTAAGCCTGAGGCCCTATATAGCTTTTTCATTGAAAGAATTCTTGTACATTTACAACATCACTGTTCATTGGTTAATAAATAATTCATTTTTACCAAGTAAACGACGACTTAAAGAAAAATGACCATTGAAGTTTCACTGTAAGTATTACAGATACCTATATTTTTTATTTTTTACTTTTTTACAAAAATAAAAAATGGTGTAAAGATGAAAAAAGCGTGCAAATATGCAGCACCCATTCAATGATGTGGTATCATCAATCATATTTTTATTTCTTTTATTTTGAAAAAAAAAAAACACGTCGTGTTAAGCGTTATAAAATATTTTTATTTGTCCATATCACACACACCACACACAACACACACACACACACACACACACACACACACACACATTGGCACATGTGTGTAAATTTACATAAATTAATGATGCATGCAATGAAAAAATTAAAAATTGTAAGCAAAACTTTACATGTACGTAGGGTAAGCTACATGTACGCTGTTTATATAACTTTACATGTTATATTACATATTATTTTATATGTAACTAGATCATATGATTATAACTTACGTGTTGCATCAAACATAATATATTAATTAATTATATTACTTCAGTTATATTATTATTTATTAATGAAAAAATATATCGTTAGAAATTAATTACGTAAATATTTAGCGATAAACAACGATAATTTGTTTTTCTGATATATAATAACGACGTCACTGATTAATATTTTTTTATATTTACCTGTTAATTGAAATCAGTTAACGGAATAAAATATAATTAGTTGATAAAAACTCCTACATATTTGTTTTTTACTATAAAAAGGTAAGAACGGTACAAAAAGGTACAAAAATCTGAATTATTATTATTATTTTTTTTTTTTTTTTTTAAATAAAATTGGGGTACTGCTGCCGGTGGATGGCGCGGTCAGCAGCACCCGGCGGCATCGCCAACGAAGGGCATGCGCCACCAAACACAATATAAATAAAAACAACACGTAAAGACAGGGACACATAAATGCACTAGACAACGGACAAACATACACATATAAAATCCAACGATGAGCCCTGCCATCCCAGGGCTTAAAAAGAGCGGACAGTCCTTGGTGACGGTACGATAAGTACTAGACAGAGCGTCCGGTCACCAAGGCCTGAAAACCATCGCTGGGACTCCCTCCGAGGTGTGAAGGGCCTCGGAGTGGAGAAACCTGACTAGACAAACACTGGTAAAATGACTAGAAATATATATCACAAGTATATCACAGAAAAAACTTATTACGTCACTGGGGAGCCACAGGCCCACCAGTGACGCAATAAGGGGTTAAAACAATACCGCTGTAGAGCCATAACAACAGGCCTACAGCGGCATAACAAAATATCACAGATAAAAAACAACAATTGATGTACCACCTAGGGTGTAAAAGGCCTTTGGTGGCACATCATTAAAAAACAATAACGAAAACAAATAACAAGGTATAAATAACATACAGTACCACTAAGGGTGTAAAAGGCCCTTAGTAGCATAACAAAAGACTAAAAGTACCCTGCCAGACCAGCTGGAACAGGGTATAGTTAATAAATAAATAAATTAAGACAATCACAAAAATTTTGGAAACACATAAGTTAAAATCGCTGAATGAAATAAAATTTACTGTCGGGGGAGATAAAAAGAGACGACTTTCTAAAATTTAGAGATGTAATGCCCCTAAAGCCTCTGAAGAAGATGCGAATTTCGGAGAAATTCAAGCATCTTTCTTTCAGAGGCAGCATCATAAGCAAGAGCTTCGGCTACACTTTCTGGGAGCTGCAACCTCTGGCGCAATGGCGCAAAGGTTACACATTCCTCAACTATATGCCTCACGGTCAGCGCCGTCCCGCAGGCGGCGCACCTTGGCTGATCCTCACCGGCGAGAAGATGACGATGTGTTAACGCCGTGTGGCCCAAGCGTAAACGCGTCAGGGCCACACTCTCTCGCCGGCTCAGATTTACAGGTGCCGGAGTTCTTCGGACCTCAGGTTTCACCTGTTTGAGCTTCGCCGTGAGGTTGTTCCACTCACGTTGCCATTTCTGATCGATCGCCGATCTAATGCACACTCTCAGATCCTCTGGGCGAATGGCAATGTCCTGTGGTTCACCGACTTCGGCTGCATGACGTGCTGCCTGGTCGGCGAGTTCATTGCCAGGTATCCCCACATGTCCGGGAATCCAAAAGAAGGTGATAGACTTTTGGCGGAGCATGTAGAGACACGTTCGGATGTTCTGCACCAGTGGATCGATGGTATGAGAGTGGCAGATCGCTTGCAACGCGCTCAACGAGTCGGAACAAATGAGGAATGCGCTGTCTTCGGATGTTCGACAGAATCGCAGGGCTTGCAAAATCGCAAATAACTCCGCAGTATACACAGTGGCCTGGGGAGGAAGTGACCAAGCGTGAGGATCGTCACGAATGACGATGGCACTTCCAACACCCGTAGCTGTTTTGGAACCATCTGTGTATATGCAGAGAGAGTCAAGTTCGCTAATGATCTCATAAAAGCGGGATCGATATTCGAATGAACTGGTCTCCTCCTTGTTGAGACCAGTCAGGTCGAAACGACACCTTACGTTAGGGATCAGCCAAGGGGGTACTTCCATAGGACGTTTGGGAAGTACCTTGGCGAACTGTAAGTGTAGACTCTCTAATAACTCCTGCGTTCGAACGGCCACTGGTCGACTTATGGTGGGACGTCGACCGTAGAGCCCCTGTAAACGGTATCTGAACAGAGTCGGGTAGTTTATATGTGTAGGTGTTGCATATACCCCCGCTACATAATTGAGCAAGAGACGCTCACGTCTCAGTCGCAGCGGAGGGAGACCCGACTCTACGCAGAGGCTCATAGAAGGGCTCGTTCGAAATGCTCCCGTAGCCAGTCGTATGCCTGCATGGTGAACAGGATCTAGGAGTAAAAGCGCAGACGCCCGGGCGGAGGAGTAAGCAATGCTGCCGTAATCAATCCTAGTCAGAACTAGCGATTGATACAGGCGAAGCAACGACTCCCGGCCCGCACCCCACGATGCACCAGCCAAGCACTTAAGCATGTTAATTGTCCTGCGACAACTCGCAGCTAAGGCTTGGAGGTGTGGGCGCCACGTAAGTTGTTTGTCGAATATGAGTCCTAGAAACCTGACGCTATCAACGCACTGAAGGTTGGATCCTTTCAATGTGAGAACAGGATCCGGATGTGCGTTGCGCTTTCTGCAGAAGTGAACCACCGATGTTTTTTGTGGAGAGAAGCGAAAACCAAGAGCTTCTGCAGAAGTCACCACTTCGTTGATGCCTTGTTGCAGCCGTTGTTGAATATCCTCGATCGAATCGGCTGCATAGAATATAGTGAGGTCATCAACGTACAAGCAACGACGAATTGGGGCTGAAGCTGCAATATGACTGACTGCGATGGAAAACAAGGTGACACTAATGGTGGAGCCTTGAGGAACACCATTCTCCTGGGAGTGGGTCTCAGACTCAGTGTCACCTACCCGGACACGAAAAGAACGGTCAGTCAGAAAACTTTTTACGAACTGAGGGAGGTTACCTCTTAAACCCCAGTCGTGCAGCTTCTTGAGAATGCCATACCTCCAGGTCATATCATAAGCTTTCTCCAAGTCGAAAAACACGGCCACAAGATGTTTTCGTTGGAGAAAGGCGTCTTGAATGGCATTCTCGAGGCGAACAAGATGGTCCGTAGTCGAATGGTATCGGCGGAACCCACATTGATGTTTAGGAATGAGATTGTGGGATTCCAGCCACCAGACGAGACGGTTGTTCACCATTTTTTCCAATACCTTGCTGAAACAGCAAGTCAAGGATATTGGACGGTAGCTAGATAGTTGCGATGAATCTTTACCCTCTTTTAGTAGCGGAATGATGGTAGCTTCCCGCCACTGCGGAGGGTAAACGCCTTGCCTAAAAATTTCGTTGTACAGATCCAGTAACCTACACTTACCAGGATAAGGCAGGTTCCGGATCATGGCGTAGGGGATCTCATCAGGTCCGGGGGAGGTGTCCCCAGATCCCCGAAGCGCCTCCAGTAATTCTTGCATAGAAAACGGTTGGTTATACTGGAGGGATTCATCTGAGAAAAAATCAAGATCATTTCGCTCATGTTCGATCTTGATCCGCAGGAAGTCCGGGTCATAATTTTGGGAGCCACTGACGCGCTCAAAGTGCTTAGCTAAGCAATTTGCTATTTCTGCGCGTTCAGTGATGTTCCGACCGTCGACGACGAGAAGGGAGGGCATTGGTGAACGGGAGGATTTCCCTGTAATGGCCCTCACTCTTCTCCATACCTCTGAGGTTGTTGTTGAGGTATTAATGGCCGAAACATATTGCTCCCATGATAGCCTCTTCTGTTCTTTTATAGTGCGTTTACAGCGTGCTTGCGCACGCTTGTAGGCTATCACATTTTCCTGCGTGGGGCGACGTCTGAGTTCGTTGTACGCCCGCTTTTTCTCTGCAACTGCTACACTCACAACTTCATTCCACCATGGTACGCGACGTTTGGGTGGAATGTTGGACGACTTCGGTATACTCTGATATGCTGTTTCAATGACACTGGAGGACATTTGCTCCACATCATCTTCTACGTCTCCAGTCAGCTCGGGTGTACGGAATGAATCAGCGTACATCTCCCAGTCAGCTTGACGGAGACGCCATCTCGGCGAAGATGAATGTGGAGTCATCGGCGTGGTACTGTTCAATATGATTGGAATATGGTCACTGCCGTATGAATCAGACGCCAGCGTCCATTCATAACGGTGTGCCATGACCGGTGAGCCGAGTGATAAGTCGATAGCCGACAGCTCACCGGTTCTTGTGTTAATGAAAGTACCTCGACCGGTATTCAACAAGACCGCTTCAGACTCATCTAGAAACCGTTCTATGAGTCTTCCACGGGCGTCTCTTGTGCTACAGCCCCACATGGGGCTGTGAGCATTAAAATCTCCTAGTAACAAAAATGGACGTGGTAACTGTAATGTAAGCTCGGTCAAATCTTCGACGTTCCAGTCGAAATCTGGTAGGTAGACCGAGCATACTGTGAAATGGGGCGGTTTTAAAAATTGTACTGCAATAGCTTGTAGGGGGGTGTTTAACGGGTGGTCCCGGAAAGGAACGCCATCTTTAATGATGATGGCAACACCCCCCCTCGCCCTGATGTCTGGCTGTACGTCGCGCCGGCGGATTTTATGGTATTTGATGGTAAATTGTTCCGCCGGCCGTAAATGTGTCTCTTGGAGGCACACGCACATAGGCGTGTGCTCAGCCAGAAGCATCTGCAATTCACAGTAATGGTGCTTAACACCATTACAGTTCCACTGTACGATAGCCATTTCTGTTACTACTTGGGTTGCTCCCTAGGAAGTGTGGCTACTTCCTAGGTTTCCCCTTTGGCCAGCCTTTTTTTCTTTTGATCACTTTCACCTCGGCGTCCGAATTGTCAGATTCTGTTGCCGAGGTGTTGGTATAAGCGTCGGTCGTCGGGCGCTTAGTACCCGTACGAACCGACGCGGTCGTACTTTCCGAGGTCATCGGTGTTTGGTTAGAGCGACTCGGGAGGGGGGTGACCGGGCGTTCGGGTGTGCCCGGTCGGGACGGCCGCTGTGGTAGTGGGGCCGTCACTGGTGGGGGCGGAATGAATTCCGCCTCCGATGTTGAGGTGGCAGATCCCTTTTTTGGGGGCCGTTGTTCGGCCACCTCCTTTTCCCCTTCACTGTAGCGCCTTCTTGGCGGTGACTTCTTCGGTGACGTCTTCTTTTTGGGTGAAGACGTCACAGTGCGTACGACTGGTCCCTGAGGGGTGGTTGTTATCACCCTTTTAGTCTCAGGGACCTTGGCTGACACGAAAGCGGCTGAGGTGGGTGTGGAAACAGGTACACCCACTGAGCGCACAAGACTTTCTTGAATTCGCTGCATAGTTGACTGCATCTGGCGCATAGTTTCTTTCAATTCCTTGATTTCGGTATTCTTTTCAGCCGCTGTAGGGGCGGGGGCCGCAACAGCGCGTGCGTAGCCATCCAGAGCCGATCGACGGGGCAAGTTGCCCAAAAGCTTACGGCGTGCCTCGGGATATGTTAATTTTTCCAAGGCCCTCAGCTCCTGGATGGCTGATTCCTGTTTAAATATGGGGCAATTTCTGGACTTAGCCGAGTGATTGCCACCACAATTTATGCACTTTATAGGGTCGTCGCATGGCCGTCCTTCATGCAACGGCCTACCACACACGCAGATCTGTTGCGAGACGTTACACTTTTGCGAAACATGTCCGTACTTCTGACATTTATAGCACCTCATTGGTGCCGGAATGTACGGACGAACGTCTATTTTTGTAAAAAGGCCGATGACTACATCTTTTGGAAGTGTAGTCTTATTAAATGTGAGCAATATTAGGGGGGATTCTGGATGATGGTTCCCCCTGTTATATTTCAGCCTTTTTGCTTCTATTACCCCCTGTGGAGACATCTCCGACACTATCTCGTCGAGGGTGCAGTACGCCAAAGAGGGGTGCATTATGACTCCCCTAGAATAATTTAATACTCCATGGGGCGTCACTTCCACCGCGTACTGCCCTAAGTTTTTCAAATTCTGTATACGTTGACTTTGTGCCGGTGAGTATGCCTCCACGAGCAACCCTTTGCCCGAGATTTTGGCATCTTTTACCTGCCCAATACATTCTTTTACAAGTTTTGCCAGAAGGAAGGGACTAACTTTGCTAAAGTCCGCTTCCGTTGGCTTCAGAATTAAAAACCTCACATAATTTTCCGCTGACACTCTTGGGGTATCCAATGTCATTGGACGCCCACGATTTTTTCCCTTTGTTTTCTTGGAGGGAGGAGGGTTACCCCCCTTAGAGTTCGTAACCTCACCAGCTACTGCCGGCGGGGTTACTTGCGTGGATGTAGCTGGGGTACTGGAAGTAGCCCGGCTACTGCTGCTCCCACCAGATGACGTTGGCGGAGCTGGGTTCGCGTCCGAATTTTTGGGCCCGGACTCGCCCGTAATGTTGACATTATTTTCTCCCATACACAAATAGACAAAAACCCCCACCCCGCTCCCCACCCTCCACGGAGCCTCATAAGGGACGTGGGACTCCCACGCCAGGGATACGGGAATGAGGGGCCCTAGGGACGAAGCCCATTGCCCCAGTGACACGCACGACCCCGGGGCGCTCGAATTTACTGCGGCCGGTGCATAACCGCAGCCACGGTCTATGCCTGAAGCCAGGGCCGAAGTGACGTGTTGTTCCGCCGTACTCGCAAGTAACGGCTTCCCTCAGTCACCAGGATCCCCTTTTCCAGGCAACGCCGCTAAGCCACACACGAGCTAGTGTGGGTCCCGAAGATGACTTTAAGTTGGGACAACAAAGAAGAACGAAAACAAAACAAAACCAAAAGCAAAAAGGAAACAAAAGATAAAAGAAAACATGAAACAAAAGAAATAAAAATAACGAAAAACAAAAAGAATAAAAACGAAACGAAATAAAAAGATAGGTTAAGAAATGAACGATCGAGGATTTCTCCTCTAGATCCGGCATCTTTTGTGAAAACGGTGGTACCTCGAGAAGGAACGGTGCCGATCTTGAGTAGTCAGAGGCTAATGGAATCCGAAGATTACTGTATTGCGCATAAACTACCCCTGGAAACCTTAGCCTCCTTGACACCAATGGGGGATAAATATCCCTCACGGGTGCCAAGGGCAGCTGCTATAGGTGTCCTCACCACCAGAATTATTATTATTATTATAATTATGATTATTAATTTAACGAAAGAAACGCGACTGCATTTCAAAAACCCCCAGGCGGAGGAAAAAGTGTCCGTGCAGCGTACCAGGTCAGGTACGTAATGTCCGTCATACAACATCCCCTTCCTGGTCTTCCCTACCTAATAAATCCCCGAACCTCGCTGCAAAACCATGACAGTGGGAGATTCGAGGGCAGGTCCAATGGATGTTCGAGGACCCGCTCTAAATGGGGGTTTACTTTACTTTTTTATAACAAATGAAATACATACATATTAATTAATTTAAAAATGTTATTAAAGTCACTGTTTATTTATAAATTAGGAATTTTGGATTTTTATTATTTATAAAATAGAAATTTTGGAATTTTTTGGAAAGAAAAAATATCTTCATAAAAGCCTTCCAGTTTACTATTTAAGTTCCTTTGTTAATATTTAAAAATAAAACACAAAGGCAATTGGCGGATAAGCATGGGTAGGAATGCCCTCGTACGAATTGTGTCGGCTTTTTCCCTGTTGACTGCTATCGGGACAAAATTGAAATTTACTGAGATTCAGCCCTCAAAAACTTAAAACCTTTTTTTAAAGCCCCGATCAACCGGACACTCATCATCGGTTTTGAAACCACCAAAATGACAAATCGCTTGTGGACTTTCAATTACATTTCGCTTGTAGACACTCAATACCGAAGATGAAAGGAAAAATTCGACTTCCGTGATGGGGCTCCGCTGCTCACGGCGTTTTTTATTTTAAATTTGTTTGCAATGGAATGATCTAAAATATATGTTGTATGTAAATTTTTGATAGACCTAACGGTTTTCGTGTACAAAAATGAAAATAGAAGGCAACGTTAAAATTCAAGTATTTTTAGCACCTATACAGGGTTAGTCAAAAGTATAAAAAAGTCAAAAGTCTCAGCGGGAAAGCATTTTTGGGATAAATGATGAGGACAAATCTCTCACCGTTTGTTACGGCGCATCTGATGATGACCTTCACCTTGACCTCAAAGTCAAGGTTCAAGGTCATATCAAGGTCAAGTGCGTTTTTTTATATAGCAACCCCCACTTTTGACCCCGACGGTCAGGGTCAATTCAAAGGCAAATGCTGATCTTTACTGCCCAGGTGTTTCCTGACATTAAGTATGCATTGAAAGAGGTCTAGAATTTGTGTTTTGATTATTATTGGGGGGGGGGGAGGTAAAAAATGAAAACAGCAAGTAATGGTACAATTTAAGAATTTGGGTTTGCCCTTGAATTGATCCTGATCATTGACCTTCAGAGCTCGATCAAAGTCATATTTGGATGCAGAATTTTTCGCTCTTTCCACTTCTGGGATCAAAAGCGGGGGTTGCCATATAAAAAGCGGACTTGACCTTGAGCCTTGACTTTGAGGTCAAGGTGAAGGTCATCATCGGATGCGCCGTAACAAATGGTGGAAGTTCTGTCATTATTATTTATCCCGAAAATACTTTCCCGCTGAGATTTTTGACTTTTTTACACTTTTGACTAGCCCTGTATACTAAAAATACTTAAATTTTAACGTTGCCTTTTATTTTTATTTTTTTACACGAAAACCGTTAGGTATATCAAAAATTTGAATATAACATAAATTTTAGATTATTTCATTGCAAACAAATTTTAAAAAAATCATCACTACGATCAATAATAAGCAAGATATAAGCGATTTCCAGTTCGGCTTTTTCCGGAACTTCCCCCCCTCCAGTTGTCGATCACCCTAGAGATTGTCGGCATGGGTTTTCATACTCACCTAAGACCTCCTAACAATAATCAAAAGTGAAATTCTATACTTCTTTAGTGCATACTCAATGTCACCTAGCACCTGGGCTATTTCCACTTTTACGGAGATATACTAACAAACCAGTTTTCTTTTTTTTTCAATTGAATCTTTTAATTATCTTTTTCTGCAATCTTTATCTGCAATAAAAACATTAAAAATTTCCTCTTCCTATGACCAAATATGAAAAAACTATGAATGTGTAACAGGTAGCCTTTTGGACATATATTTTTTACTATCGATAAGCAAGAATAAAATTTAATAAAATAACATTTATTAAGAAAATATTTCACATTATTATACACACAATGTGATATACATGTATTGTTTTATATGGAATTTAGAATATCTATTTCTAATAATAGAGGCTCTCGTGTAAAAAAAAGTGATATAGGTAATCTATTTTTTAAAGTAATAGTTTTGGCAAATTCTCCTACAAGTGTTTCTCTGAAGTGGGACAAAAGTACAATAAATCAAATTGTCATCGAAGTAGGTATAGATGAGCTAAGTCCAGCAAAACAAATAAACAATTAACGAAAGGAGGGATCATAATAGCGGTAGCTAAGACACTATGACATCTTATAATTAGCTGTTATCATTTTTTCCATGTATGATTGCCACGTTTTCGAGCGATTCTTGCCGTGACGCACGGGAAGTTTTTATAACGAAAACTTTTTTAATAAAGGTTCAATTAATAATAAACAAAATTAAAATTTTTGAGAATATCCTAATTTATATCTGAAATCCAGTACTCAAGATATAAGACATAAACTTACATCTTTAAGTAATGTGTCCCATGCGTCACGAAGCTTATGTCTTATATCTTGAGTACAAATTTTTCAAATACCTATAAAAATTAGGATATACTCAAAAAATGTTATAAATAATAAAACAAATATTTTACTTACAATTAGTAAAAAATACCACGTTTATTTTTTTAATTGTGACCATGGTTTCAAGCCTAAACGTCTTTTTTCAAAGAAAGCCTTTATTTAAAAATACGCTTTTAAGCTTGAAACAATTGTCACAATTAAAAAATAAATGTGGAAAATTATTTTTTCCTAACTAAAATAATTGTTTTGTTTCTACCATAGTCCCGGGATCAGGTTTTACCATAAGAGCCGTTGTATAATAGCTGAATTTCCAGAATATAGATAAATTCGCTAAAAAGCGACTGAATATGTCTGTATTTCAAAAAATAAACTGAACTCAAGGTGGATGAAGCCGTGAGAAGGACTCTATCGTAAACATATACAATAATTTATTCACATTTTAAACCAAAGTATGCTTCTCATCCCTTTGTCATCTTCGAATGGTTAAAAAATATTGGTCGATATTTCATCGGCTGCCAATAAATTGTCCACCTACAAAATTAATTAGTTCATTTTTCTGATTGTGCTCCACTTTTAAAATTATGATAGCTTATTGTATATCCGTAACCTACACACAAATGTGTTTGTATATATGTACGTACTTGAACAAAATTTTACAAGTCGCTCGTTTTATTTTTCGAAAATAAATTATTATCTGTCTACAGCTGAGCTATAAATTTTCTACGAGAATGTAATGCAATATATGTCTATTTCTATAATTTATTACTGGTATAGCACCGAAGAAAATGAATATATGTATTACCTACTTTCCCGCCATACCAACATTACCGAACCAATAACAAAAGACAAGGAAAACTTTCGTATCGAAATAAGTTTATTGAAAAATAAAGTATTATTATTTTCTGCTATCAATAAAATTATTGTTCACAATACAATTCCGGGTAACCAATAGTATCGAAGCGCCGCGCCGCGCGGAGGTAAGCTTCATGTGAGCGAGTATATATGACATTAGGAAACTTTACTTGAAAAACAATATGAAAGTTATTAATATTTATTGAAACTTATTGAATTAGATTCGCTTATTACGTAGGCTGTGGAAATAATTTCTTTTTTTTTTTAGTTCGTTATTATTATTATTTATGAGGTATGGTTACACTTGTGAAGTATGTTAAACCAATGTTAATAAATGTTCAAATTTTGAAAATAATTATCGAAAAATAGAAAACTGTATGTAATTTAATTATACTACGCAATTCTGTATTGTATTACATGTGGAACGGAAGATTTATAGAAGAAATATAATTCACCGGATACAAACAATATTGATTTTCTGCTTTTCCAATGTTATTCGTCTAGCTACATCTATTTTTACCTAATTTCATTGTTGTATATAGTGAAAACTGAGTTTGGCTATTACCATGCGATGATATTAGACATATTTATATAATATAAAAAGGTACTGTTAAGACTTTCAAGCATAAAAAATATAAACTCTTCTAAGCTCTTTTATCACGAAATGAAGGTTTTAATTTTATAGATCAAATGAGGGTCAATTCAATAGAAATGAACCAACCATATTATTCAACAATTATTCACCAGTAATTGTTTAGCAATTATTCACCAATAGAGCAAGAGCCCACGACGGCCAGACCTTCGTTATTTTATAAAAGCTGCAAGTTTCTCTGTGCATGTCCCTTATACAGGTAAGAACGACCAGCGACTATAGAGTTTGGGTTGTGGTTACTTGGGCAGGTAACAGGTAGTAAAGGTGTATAAAATAGTACCTTAAATTCGTTAAAGTATAAAGCTTGTTTTTTTTATATTTTCTTCGGGATAACTTTAGAAATCTCGTCATCCATTGCCGGACACTTATGACAGTTGCTTGGGGACCTATAAAAAAATGTTACCCCAATAGCCGGACAGTTTTAATGGTTTTTACATCTTGCCAGACACATTGAAAGTTCGCAGTAGGTGCGAGCGCGAATGCTTAGTCGATTACGATCTTTTAAGATATCTAATAAAAAATGACTTTATTACGTTCATACTTTCATAGCCATGTTATATAAAGTAAAAAATGTTATTTTAATATGATAAAATACAAAAAATTCGCCAAGTGCGTGCCGGACATGCATTATCAAAGTTACGTGGTCAATAGCTAATTTTTCACAATTAATCAATTAATTTCTCATAAGTGATCATTAACTCCCTATACATATCGGTGGCGATTTCCACTAAAAAATATTAGGCAGTGAGATATTTTTTCATTTAAACAAGCATACCCAGTGTACTATTGAAACGTTATGGTTCGTTCGCTCCTGTAGTTTTTTTAGTTCAAAATTTAACCGGCGTTTTTGCTTAGTTGACGGTACTTTCCAAATTATATAATCTGGACTGAACATTGTCTTTGTATATTATAATATATAGTACAATCACGTAAAGTTCCATTTTATTTTGCTAGGTGGCATTAAATGTATTAATTTAGCAAATAATGGTACATATAAGTATTAATAATAATCACCATCTTTTTCCATATTTGTATGTGACATTTTTAAAAAAAACTTTCATATTGTTTGTGTTTGTATTCATATGATGTATGTATGTACACTTTGTATAGAAAAATCATAATGCCATAAAATAATTTATTACCTATAGAATTTTTAAACAGGTAGTTTGGATATTTATGTACACTATAAAAAATAGATTTAAAAAATTTGTAAAATTTTTAATTGTAAGAACACAGACCAACATCAGATTTTCTCATCAAGTTTAATCACTTTCTGATAAATTTTGGGGTAGTAATTTTAAAAAATAGTAAAAAAGTTCCATCACGTTAAGATTTTTATTTAAGAGGGACCACTAGTGTGACATTTTTAAAAAAACTTTCATTCTGATAAATAAAATGAAATTTTTATTAGCCTATGATCAGTATAAGATGATTCGGAACATTTATATCTAATTACCGCGGTTTTCCGATATCCGTACTACCATTATGCGTACCGTTTGTGTGTGTTTGTGTATACATACACAATCTACGTGACAAAATTTTTAATGTAAATAAACATTTTTATGTAAATAAAACTTCAATTTTTAACATATACAGGCGATTATTTTGAAAGTTAACATAAATATATGATAATAGTAATAATAAAAATTATTAATACACATATATATTATAATTTCCAAGTTTACAATTAGAAATAAATATTATGTAGCTAGAAAATATGACTTAAAAATTTATTTTTATAAAAATATTTTAATTTTTATTAAAAAATAAATTGTCTAAAGAAACATCCTGTATATGATTCCGTTAAGGGTACCACGTGTATGTATTGTCGTACGGTTAACGGAATATCGGTGTATCTCAAAATAGTGAAAAATCGGCATACGTGGTTCTAGCAGTAAACCGTCGATACGTACTATTAATTTTCCTACATTTGATCTTAAAAATTGTGAAAAATTAGCTATTGACCATGTAACTGTGATAATGCGTGTCCAGCAAGCACTTGGTGAATTTTTTGTATTTTAACTCTTATGGTTTTCGAGCTATGATACAAACTTACCTTTTTAGTCGAATTTTCTCCGAAAAATTAGACTTATACAGTCTATACGATAAGAGCTGCGAGAGGCGAGAGTAGGGGCGCTATCCGTTTTCGGACCCGTAGAACACGAATATGTAGAAAAAAATGTCTGATATATATATATATATATATATATATATATATATATATATATATATATATATATATATATATATATATATATATATATATATATATATATATATATATATATATTCCCGCCACCTTTTAATTTGTGTAGGGCCCCCCTATGGAAGTTAAGAGATGAAATTTGGTAAATGGGGCTCATTTTCGAGGCACCTCATACTATCAAAGTGGGGTCAAATTTTGGGCAAATTTTTTTTCTGACCCGACCTTTAAGGGGGTGGTGGGGGACGGAAAAGCAATAAAACTTTTCCAAACCGGTTTTAAATAATGTTTCGGTCAATTATCTACAACATATCCAAAATTCAGCTTCCTAGGATGATATGGTGGGAGTAGAGGGGGGAAAAACGATTTTCGCTGGATCTAACAGGCCCCCAGCCCCCCAGAATTAACGTAGAGTGTTGAAATTTGGTGTGTTGATAAAGTTCGTACCTAGGTTGTGCTTTTTGGAGGTTTTAATATTTTACCCCCACCCCCCTCATTTTTAAGCTACAATTTCATGCATTTTCGACGTTTTCGAAGTTTGTACCACTCGCACAGGTCACCCGAATAAACCTAGAGGGCTGAAATTTTGTATTCGGATTGAGTTAGTATCAAGGGGGTGCTTTTTGGGGGTCTCGACTTTTAACCCCTACCCCCACCATTTTTATACCCAAAAGAACATGATTTTTCTTGTTTTTTAACAGTTTCGTTCGGGTCAAAATCTCCCCAAATAAACCTAGAGGGCTGAAATTTGGTGTACAGGTTAAGCTAATAGCCAGACACTGTTTTTTGGAGGTTTCAACTTTTAACCCTTACCCCCACCATTTTTACGCCAATATTTCCTTAATTTTTTTGCTTGTTTTCTAACACGTCTAGAGACTCCATAAGGAAACCTAGAGGGCTGAAATTTTGTACGTGTATTCAGTTAGTATCCAGCTAGTACCTTGTAGGGAGTCCGCATCACTTTTCCCCCCACTTCTCCCATTTTTACATCGGAATTGAATGCTATTGTTAAATGTGTTTTAAAAGCATTATGTTTATTCTAAATATAAGTAATTTAAAAATGTTATTAAAGTCACTGTTTATTTATAAATTAGGAATTTTGAATTTTTAGTATTTATAAAATAGAAATTTTGGATTTTTTTGGAAAGAAAGAATATCTTTATAAAGGCCTTCCAGTTTACTGTTGAAGGTCCTTTTTTAATATTTAAAACTAAAACATAAAGGCAATTAGCGGATAAACATGGGCAGGAATGTCCTCGTTCAAATTGTGTTGGCTTTTTTTCTGCTACCTGTTTTCGGCACAAGATTGAAATTTACTGAGATACAGCCCTTAAATACTTAAAACCTTTTTTTAAAGCCTCGATCAGCCGAACACTCATCACCAGTTTTGAAACCAACAAAATGACAATTCGGTTGTAGACTTTCAATCACATTTCGCTTGTAGACATTCAATACCGAAGATGAAGGGGAAAATTCGACTACCGTGATGGGGCCCCGCTGCTCACGGCGTTTTTTTTTTTAAATAGAATACTATACTTATTTGTTGATAAAAATTATTCAATAAAGCAACAGAGACCAAAAATAAAAAAATAAAAATTTTTATTTTAATTTTTTTTTCAAATTCTACAACTTTCGCGCTTAAAAATGATTTATTTAAGTGAATTTTGATGAGTTTAAGAGCGCCTAGGTCAAACAGCCCTGATAATCACGGAAAGTAGCAAGCGGTAATTGTATCTATGGTACATAGATGGCTATACCGTATAGGTTTACCTAGAGTCCCTATAATAAATAGAGTCGTGACATGTCATCCATTTTGTATCCAAAAAAGAGCGGGAAATTTCAAAATTAATTATCACATGTTTGAGTACATAATGATTGTTAATAAGGTTAATAAGTTATAAGTTAATGAACAATTTAAAAGTTCTAATTATTCTTTCTAGATTAAATTAAACCATTTTTGTTAAATATTAAATTTATTTGCAATTTATGGTATTCCATATTGATGGTAATTTGTTGCTTTTACCATTCCTGTGAAAAGAGTGATATAGAAAACGGAGGAAATTGTTTATGAAATAAAACTACAAGTAAATAGAAATACAAATTAATTTTATTTCACATAAATTGCAGCCATAGTTTTACTATTATATTGACAATCAGACCTTTTATATTTTTTTTTTTTTTTTTGTAATTCGAATTCTAAACATAATAAATTTTTTAATAATTTTAATTTTTAAATTATGGTAGTTGGGAATATGTTCACAAGATATTTTTTTAAATTCTTTCATAAAAAATTTAACAATATCTATGTTAGATGCTAGTGATTTATAGTACACACGAAAAATTTTTTCCATTTCAATAAAAAATGTGTATGTTTGCGGATTTATAAAAAACAAAGAATTGGAAATATTTCAATACCTCAATAAAATTGTATATGGGATTTTTAATACTGTTTTACTTCCTGTTGCAGATATACATTTATTACAAACTGTACTAGTTTTTATTAATGAAGTTATTAAATAACCACCTATATTATACAGGCTATTTTGATCCCAAATACTGAGATCCGAAAAAGGAGATGGCGTTAAATTTTTAATATCTGGCAATGTTTCTATATTAGCTGCATCTTCTTTACGTTTTTTATAAATAGATTGCTCACGAAATTTCAAAAAGTCACCTATAATTTCACCATCATCAGTATCGTAACTACTAGCGACAGTATTTTTCATGAATTGTGACACTATTATTATTTCCAAATCTGCCTCGAACTGAACACAATTCGGTACAGGATGTTTTGATCTAATAGTAGAAAAAATATTTTCAACACAATCTTGAGTAAACCTTGACGTTAAGACAAAGACATATTGTTCTTTTTCTAACAGATATTTACTAATGTCAAGCACAGATTTTGTAGCAAATATAACACCCCTTTGAACCGGTTTAAATGATTCTTTATTAGCTATCTTGATGTCACGAAATAAAATTATAGTTTCTTCTAAAAAATTAACTATTTCTTTATACTTATTTTTATCAAATTTACTTATTGCAAATTTCCAACATCTTGAAGTCATTAATTTAAACCATTTATCGATTCGTTCAATTAACCAAGCCGTTGTAACATATTCTGGTTTTTTTAAAATAAATGACGCAAAATTTATTCCACAACCGACATTATGATTGAAAATATTTCGACCCTTGTTTACTTTCATTCCAAAAAAGTGTCCAGTGTTTAGAAGGTCTTCAACACTTAATTTGGGTATGAATTTAAATTCAGTATCCTCAGTTTCTTGAATTGAAATTACATCTACAATATGTTGAAACTCCACTCGATTAGTTGGTAAATTATATTTTTTAACAAAATCTTCAGGTATGATGATGTACTTATTGTTACGAAGACATGCCCATATATTTTTATATAAATGACAAACATCTAGTGTTATAAATATTTCCCTGTCTATTATTTCACATAACGGGTGACGGATAGAATTTTTTATTTCCGTATGTCTACCAGCAGTAACACCTACAGAACGCCAAAAACTCTGATTCATGGAGCCCATATCTGATGTAATACTAATAACAATCAGACCAATTTCTTCAACTTTTTGAATAATCTGAAAGATGAATTCTTTCAAACAATTTCCATCATAACCTTCATTAGTAAACTGATAAGCGATTACTTGTTTCCAGCGGTGCATTATACCAGCTACCATGAAAACTAAAGCTTTACATGCAGGTGGTTTCACGATATAATTTGGGATAATGTTTTGGGGTGTCAGGGAAACTACAGGAGTAATTTTAGAATACGTTCTGGTTTTTGTTTGCTGCAAATTCATATTAATATCATGCAATACCGTAGAAAAAGTTACTTCACCAGTTTTACTTTTTGTAGATTCATTAACAGCATCTATGGTTGGTGTTATAACCATTTCGTCCATGACAATGGTACAATGTTTATAACGATCATCTGGAAACCTAACTTGAATTTTTAAAACATTGAGAACGTCACATAAAATTCCAGGTTTAATTTCAATTGTGTGTGCTAGAGATCGACTCAATGTCCTTCTTGATGGCAAAGGTATATTATATTTTAGAAGTGTACCATAGACGCTACTTCCACACGCAAATTTTAATTCCATGGCTTTCTTTATAGTTTCATTGGACCAATACCTTGGCCGGTTGCAGTTATTACTTAAAGCTCTTATTTGATCTTCAGTAAAAACTTTTTTAAATGGTATATAATTGGTATCAACTGTCAATCGTAACTTTTCAATTTCTGATTTCAATTTATTCACCGTTTCTTTCATAATACTGTAAAGCCGGCAAAACTGGCTATTCCTTGCCTTATATTTGTTTTGTTTTTGTTTCAGTTCCTTCTTAATATTTCTATAGTTTTCCATTAACTCCAAATACTTTTGCTTCCAGTTTACATTATCAGAAAGATCACTGTTGATGATAGAATTGGTATTCTAAAAGAAAAAAAGATTTAAACATTTTTAGAATTATACAAATTGAACTTTACAATTGAACTAATTTCCTTTAATATATTATGAAATATATTACTTCGATTTCATTTTTATTATTCTGACAATTAACGATTTTATTATCTTTGTTAATTATTTCATATTCCGTATTGAAGGCATTGAAGCTCTCTGAAGATCTTTGTGTTGTATTATTAAAAATCGTTGGAACAGCATTTATTTTTAATTTTGTTTTTCCATCAACGCGAGGTTTTTCCCACATATCTTCCTTAAAATGATGCTATAATTAACAAAAAAAAAGTATTCTTGCAAAAAATAATTAATTTTTTTAAAATAAAATGTTTATCATTTGTAAACTAACCTCACATAAACATAACTTTGTTGTTGGCAGGACGTTATATCTTCCAATTTTTTTAATCCATAAGTTTCGTCTCTTAGGATTACTAGGAAAACATACAAATTTTACACCAGTTTCGGAACGATTTTTACAATTAGATACGCCATTCACTTTTACGCATTTATATAATTATCACATGTACTTAACTGCTGTTTTTTTTATTTTTTTATTTTATTTATTAAAACAAAATTAACAAATTATGTATGTATCTAAATACATAATTAAATAAGCTACTTAATATATTATTGTTTTGATTGTTAAAATTTTTTTTAACATTTCATCAATTTATATTACGCGGTTTCTGGATACAAAATGCCGGAACCAATCAGCGTTCAGCAGACATGTCACGACTCTCTATACGATACTATCCAGATATGCTATCTATAATTTACTTTCAGAGATTTTTAATAATGACATTTTCACATGTACCAAATTTTGACTTCTTTAATATGGTGTACAATTAAATATTACAAAAACATTTGTAATTTGATAACTTGTTTAATAAATATTAAGTTGAATATTTGAGGAAAAACTACAAATAAATTTGATAATTAATGTATTTAATTAATAAATTTTGTTACTGTAAGAGGCTAATGTGAACATATCATTACAACTTATTTCGTGTTTTTTTTAGTATAAATTCAAAGTAAATCGTATGTTCTGCGTTCGGTTAGACAAACCTTACCACGGGTTTTGAAAATTAAAACTTAAAAATGCAATTTCTCAAAAATTTGAAATAAAATAATGCATAATTGGCAATTTGAAGTAGTAAACTAATTTTTAAGAAACATCTCAACATATGTTCCCATTTGAAAAAAAAAAATTTTCTATTCCAAAAAAACCGTAAGTCCTAGAAGTCTGAAACAATTTTTCGTGAATGGCCCCCTCTATTTTGAATATTTTTTGTATAAACTTTTTTTCGATTAAATGCATATTTTAGGAATAAATCGAATGGCAACTCCTGAAAAACTCACCCGGTATATATATATATATACATATATATATATATATATATATATATATATATATATATATATATATATATATATATATATATATATATGTATTACATAAAGTCCGCCTAGAATATACGGTCGAGCTGATATTTTAATGAGGTCCACCGGGATCTTGCAGATCCGAAAACGCCAGTAATAAGCTACCGAACCGATTCTAAAAAATTTCTCACTGCTAGAGAACTAAATTATTTTAGATGGATACAACCATGCTGCACAAAATCCGTTCGGGTTCTTGGGTCCCCAAAAATTCCAAAACTAATTACCCAGCCGATTATAAAAATTCTTTTACTCTTAGAAAGCTAAACAATTTTAAATAGGTACAGGTCTTAGATGAGATCCGCCAGTGCCCAATATTTGGAAATTCGTTATGTTATACAGATGCTGCGACAGGGGTATTTTGTTTTTACTCCGATTTTACTTTTAGGATTATCTTAAATCGACTACGATATCTTACGATTATCTAAAAATGCCATATTTCGAGAAAGTATTAAATGCGATTTCAATTTAACATTATTTTGTCCTAAACTTAATTTTAATCATTGTATTGTCTGCATGTCATAATATAACTTAAATACAGTAGAAACTATATAATTCGGCCCTCAATAATCCGGACCCTCCAGTAATCCGGTCCGATTCTAAAAGCTGTAGTTTTAAAAGAGAATAACTGATAACAAATAGTAGATACAATTTTACACACATTTACATTCTATATTTACAGTCAATTAGTACAATACACAATAGAATTGTATTTTACAGTAATTAATCACGCGGAACGCCGAACTGCCTGTTGCTGTACTGGTGACGAATCCAGGGACTCTTAGCTTTTTGTTTTGTAAACAAAGATTTTAAATTTCAGTAGCGATTTGTAGTTTGTTGTGTTGGGTTTAATTTACTTTTCAAATAAAGAGTTAGTTACTGTATTAAACAAAATGCGTAATTATTTAAAAACCTCCAACTCTAAGATTTTATTGTAAATGAATGTATAATGACTTTTTTACTCTATACGTGAAATTACTGTATTTAGGTTTTAGTAATTGAAGGAGCCAGTTTTGAGAAGTGCCTACAAACCCAGTACATAGAACAGCAGTGCTTGCTGTTAACTTCTTAGAGGAGCTATACGGGGTCTCAAATTCATTACATTTTAAACGGTCTCTCGATGGTCCGGCTTTTTCGCAAATCCGGCCTACCGGTCGCCCATTTAAGCCGGATTATCGAGATCTTACTGTAATATGTTTTCTTGGTGTATGCGGAAAAATAAAAATTAAGGACAGAATTTCGATTTCAGAATATAACGGTAAATTATTTGTAGAGTCACCCGCTGTTAATACTAACTAATATTATAAATCCGAAAGTGAGTTTGTATGTTTCTTTGTTTTTTGTTTGTTTATTGCTTCAACAGTTTAACCAGTAGATTTGAAATTTTGCCCAGAGAAGCTTAGGGGCTGGAAGGTATACATAACCTACTTTGGCTCTAGGGAAAAATTTTATTTCTGTTGCAAAACTCCTAAGAAAATATCGGTCAAGAGCGAGTCGGGTTTGCACAATTAGAGTTCCGTACAGTGAGCAGTCAATAGACCAAATTAAACTATATTTATTTATGTATATTTAAAGTTTATTCAAATTTTCCGTCGCCTCAATCTCTCAGGTAAGTTACGTACAACATTAAATTTTCTCAGAAAGGTTAAGATTAATAGAAGTAATTTTCCAAACTAAATTTGATAGATACGTTTAGGTGTAGTGTACTAAAATCAAAAGCCGCAATTTTCCTGCAATCTATGACTCAGATATCTATTAACGCTGTAAAATTCAAAATTTTAGCTTTAAAAACCTCAGAGATAGAGGGGGGAATGATCATTTTTTTATAAATTTTGAGCTATGTTATTAAAACCACTGGGCCAAAAATTATAAAAAAATATATATATTTGGAATCTTTGTAGGTAGCTATTTAAATGATAAGATATTAGTTGAAACTTTTTTTTCTTTGGACGAAACTGACTGTTCATTTTAATCGTAAAAAAAATTTTTTCTACTTGTTGACTGACGATGCATGTGTGCATCCACAAAACCTAACATACCAAACTTCAAATTTCTACGTTACAAAGTTTTCGAGATCATATAAGGATTCCGCTTTTCCTTTTAAAGTACGAAGCCCTAAAAATAACAATTATCAATAGCGACATTAAGTTCAGTATCCACGTCACTATTGAGAACGCTTTTTTTTTTGAAGAGATATTGAAATTCGATAAGTATGCTCTATGTGTATTTAAATTCATGTCATAATTTCAAATAGCATCTGTGGCAAGCCTAGTACTAGTTCTAAATAGACTTAAAAAAATTTCTTGATGGTTTACATAAAGTCTATTATTTCAAATTTTCTGCGTGATAATTAGATTATCAGGCCTCGAAAGAAATATATATAAGTATTACATAAAGTAATATAGGTATATTGTAAAGGAACTATGTAAAATAAAGACTAAATATAAAAATTGAAATAAAATTTTTCGTACAATAACCAGCGTTAAAATAGCAGTAACGACTATAAAAATTCCGTCTTTACTGATGAAATCGGGGCGCAAACTTCATGGATCTATAAATACAAATGATAATTAATGAGCTGCGCCTCCGTACTATTTTAAACTGTCTACGCGGAAACAACTTGTATTGTGTCAGCGTGAAAAATTAGTATTTTTGTCAATTTAGAGTAACGCGCAGACGCAGCTCATTAAAAATCGTTTAAAATCTTGTCTAATTTTAGAAAGTTGAACCGTGCCCTAATTAAAATTTTTCGCGCTAAAACAATTAATTTTAAATTTACCGCGCAAACGTAATTGTTGAATTGTGTGTTTAAAACATTTTCGGCTCTAAAATCCGAACGAATTGAGTATTAGCGCTAGAACCCGAGCACTAACCAGCACTAACGTAGCCCTAACCAACGATACCATTTTCATCACTATAGCTCATGTGGGGGGGGGCAACGGGCCAACTTCCATGAAGTTGCCCCCCCCCCCCCAAATTTTGTGCTATAAAATCTGAACCGACAGAGCACTATCGCTAAAATCTGAGCACTAAGCATCACTAAGGTAGCACTAACGACTGTAAAATTTTCATCGTTAGTCCTGGAATAGGGGGGGGGGCAACTTCACGGACCTTCAAAACAAACTTGAAACCAAAATTATCAGAACAATATGCTCTAGATTGTTTGTCTTTACATAGTATTACCCAAGTAGCAAAAAAAAGGGAGAAAAACATTCACAAATATAAAGTAAAAATTAACCTAAAACGAGACTTTTAAAGCTGAAAATTATTAAAAGGAAGAAAGACTGACTTTCAAGACTGACTCAGTTTTTTTTTTTGTATAAACTTATTATAGGACTACTAGCTGAAGAAGTTTCATGCTTGAGAACTTTGCGCTTTTTTTATTTGATTTGACTTACCCATCCTTCAAAAACGTCGTTTTGAAACGATGTGTATGGAGACAACGGGAATTACATTACAATAGAAATCAGACATGTAGCAACAGCAAGCTTTTTTATGTAGTTAGTCCTCAGTCTATAAGTAAAAAGCAACAGATTACTGAAATTTTTGAAAGAAAATTTTAAAAAAAAATTGTTCGAGTACCATATTCAAAGTAATATTCTTTTAAGAGAGAATGATGATGTAACATAATAACATAAATGTAACATAAATGTATCAATCACAATGATAACATATAGGTACTGTAATTCTGTTACAATTTTGCTTTTTACTATTTTAAATAAGTAAAATAAATAATGTAAGAAACTAAAATATATTAATTTATTATTTCACTCCAAAACATTATTCTTCTTATTATGCTTATTCTAAATTTTCGCCCACGCAACAAACGGTATAGTAGGTAGAAAATGAGATTTGTTTAATATGTAGAAAATATATAATTGCTTTCAATCTAAATTTCATATATGACGTTAAATAAATAGATTACACTAAAATTGTATACAAAGCGCAATGTGTAAGAATGTTATCTACGTAGCTAAAACGTTACGTACATATTTGTTTGAATCTGTATCTAGGAACATTTTCGTCAGTGTTCATAGACGTCTCTCTTCAAAGTACTTGAGTGTGATATTGTAAACGACTAAAATATTTTTGCAGAACCATGTTTTTATTTTATGTACTTACCGATGTTGTTAACAATTCTGATACATCTATCGAACTGTATGTTTGTATCAATGGTAGCCAAAAAATAACAGTACGAGAAGTATGTATAAATACCCCTGCATAACATAGCGAATTTCCGTTTATAAAAATTAGTTTTTCTTGGAAACTATTTGCCATAGAATAATAGTTAAAAGACCTTTTTTATGTGGTTTTTCCTCCTCTTTCCAATGGTGTGAAAAAATTTCACAAAAATTTTTGAATAAGGGGAAATTTTGGCAAAAAACTGATTTTTTTACGAAAATTGCCGAAAAAACCATGTTCCGGGCATCGGACGTGTCTGGTTAACGAACTCGTCCAACGGTTTGGGACTTCCAATATTTTCACCAAATTTCATAAATGTAAGACATTTCGTTCGAGAATTATCGCGCGGACACACACACACACACACATATATATATATATATATATATATATATATATATATATATATATATATATATATATATATATATATATATATAAATTTTAGTGAATATTATTTTCGGTTTCCAGAGACCTCAAAACAAATTTCTGCCATAGTCCCGGGCTCAGGTCGCGTCATGACAGTGGCCTTAATAGCTGAATTCCATTCTGGAAATTCGCTAAAAGCACATAGGCGGTAAGTAAAATTACCTTAACTTCGTCGCTATTGGTTTTTTAAAATTGTTTTACGTCAATGAGTATACTTTTGTCCAGCATACTGTACAAAGATTTAAACAAGCCTTTATTTTAATTTAAATTTTTAATCTTACGTCTTTAAATAAACGTAATTGAGTAATTTTAAGTAACATTAAGAAATTTTTCATCATTTCCCAATTAAAAAATCATGTTAACCAAACCTAAATTTGATGAACATACCTACAATATACAGTGGCCATCCAATGGTACGTACTCCGATTTTACGTAGTGACGTCAGCGATTTAGTGGGGTTCCCCTCTCACAGATATGTTGTTGTTTGTCTGTGTTGGTGAAAATTTATGTACCAAGCCCGAGTCAGGGCCGTAGGTAATATTGTCTGAGGGTCTCGTAGCCTTTAAAAATTTTAAAATTTCACTGAAGATATATATATGCACATATTCTGTATACGTAATATGCAAAATGCAAATGTAAAATAAGTAACGTAAAATTCTAGAATATTCTAATCATCAACTAGCAGAGATATCAAAAAACAAACTTCACCGTTGAATTGGTCATTAAAAATAAGATTAAACAGTGTAGTTTGACAAAAATTCTAGAATGTTCTATTTGTCAACTAGCAAAGATATTAAAAAATCAATTTACCATTTAATTGTCCATTGAAAAAGAGATCAAATTACACATTTTGACAAATGTTCTGGAATATTCTATTCGTCAACTAGCAAAGATATTCAAAAACAAACGTCGCCATTGAATTGAGTACCAAAAAAGAGACCAAATAACATATTTTGAGAAATGTTCTAGAATATTCTATTTGTCAACTAACAAAGATATTGGAAAATCTACTGCACCACTTAATTGTCCAACCGAAATTAAACTAATGTAAACCAAATGTCCGATTTTGACAAACAATTTTTGCTATCTGACGAATAGAACATTCTAGAACATTTATGAAAATGTGCTATTCCGTCTTTTATTCGATGACCAATTAAATGGTGCAATCGATTTTTCGATATCTTTGTTAGTTTACGAATAGAACATTCTAGAATTTTTGTAAAAATGCGCTGCTTATTCTAATTTTTAGTGCGCAATTCAATAGTGAAGTTTGTTTTTTGGTATCTTTGCCAATTCACGAGTAGAATATTCTAGAATTTTTGTCAGCTTCCGCTGTTTGGCGTCTTTTACGCTGATGAATGCGATAGTGAAGTTGATTTTTGGACAGTTTTCTAAAAGTTGTCACTCATATTCATTAGTATAACATTCGATTTCCTTTGTCTACACAACCGAATTTTAAGTGTAAATTGTCTCTTAAGATAATATTGTTTTAAATAAATTCAGATAAATAATATTTACCAACCCCCCAAAACAACAGTTTACCGACGCCCCTGATCTTCCGATTTTACGTACTTCCCCTTAAATTTGCACCGACCACTACGTAAAATTGGATTTGTGGTGTATTGTACATCCATAGTGAAGGAGTTCAAAATAACTGAAATTATTAATTTATGCTAAAATGGAAAATACAATTTGAACATTTATAAAAATTAACTAACACTTTCAGTTCCACGGCTTTCGAAAATAATCAAAACAACCGTAGGAGCTGATCGCAATCAATAATTAGTTGATTAACGATTACGCATTATGTATGTGTGCGATGTTACCACACCGATGTATATATACTCAACTCACACAAACACCAACACATACTACTCTTTTGGTTTCTATAAAAAATTCTAAAATAAACAAAATAAAACTAATAAAAGAATTTGTTTTTTTTCTTTGTTTATTTTTACCAGTTTGTTATCCAAACTTTCCGTAATTCTCTAATTGATTTGAATTCACTGTGAAAATGTTCGGGCTTCATAGTATTAATTAATAATACAATTTTCACTAGCTTGTAGGACACGATTATTATTACTGCTGCTAAATTTGCTTTTATATTTTACTGATACTAATATTTCAAAAGATTGCTCAAACATTTGTTACATAAAACTTTTGTATGACTTTTATTTAGGTACATCTTTCTTAAATTTTACAAGAACCAGTTGTTTGCAGCTTAAATGGTTTATCAATTCGATTATTACAATCGTTATTATATGTAGTTTGCCAAATTATTTTCCGTAATGTTTTTAACAAAATAGTCAAAAAAATATTCACTCGAAATATTTGCACTTAATCCAAACATGATCGTCAATTCTCTCTACAATCATATAAATAGTCTCCTAGCTATAAATAAAGCTCTTACAACGATTTATCTTTCTTCATAGCAATGTACCTAAGTATACTCGTATTATTTCAGTTGCGCATACATGTAATTATAGCAATTTCATAGCTTCCAAGACCATTAAAATAGCGGAAATATTGTGTCTTTTCCCCCAAAGTAAAAACATTCACAAGCCTTTGACATTTTAAGGCTTCCTGAACCATTTTAGTGTCGTGTTTGTTTGTTCGTCGGTGTGCCTACAGATTACATCAAGGTGCATAATTTCGGAACTATTCGATTGTTTTTGATGACATTGTGCAATTTGGTTCCCAAAAGGTTTCTTACGAATATCATCACAGTCTGTAACTGTAAGTTAAATGCCGATAATTTACTGACTATTAGTCTCATTTCGCTTAAATCTTTATGAATGGTTGAAAATTAGGTCATATATAGTCTCCAATAAATTATAAACCATATAAATTTCAGCAAATAAATACAGCTAAATAAAAAATATCCCTAACTGAAAAATTACCGTTAATTTTCGTTTTAGATATTAATTATACAGATCTTGGCTGTTACTCTTGTAAGCAAATCAAAATGTTTTTGGAATTCACATAATCCTTTATTTATGTCAAATTTTATGTTGGGGTGGAATTTAATACGTTAACTAAAAAAGAAAGTTTCAAAAGTCTTTATGTTTTGATTCACAGCTCAACTAGGTATAGGTGTTCGCTTAACAAACGATATAAACTTTATTTCGTCTCTTACGCAGTTTCGTTTCGCTTGACTATTCATCTGAACCGTCACTGTTATAAATTGTTTATATACGTATACGTACGTACCTATATAGGTTAAATGTATGTATTTATATAAACATGAATATGGAATACATGATGGAGAAATGGTCTTTTGGAACTTGCACGATAACATTGTATTGTTGTTTCAAACTCACAACATAGACACAACAATTAATTATCGTTATTGTTTCCTGTTGGAGTGATGACGTTCATACCAAGTTGTTTGCACCAAACGGCAAGATACGGGAGACATTATTACCGTTGGAACATTTGCAGGTTCTAAGGTTCAGATAACATTTATATTACGTATAATATCATTACATTATAATATAATGTGGAATACATTGTGTTGGATAGATAATATGAATTGTTTCTATTAAATATGAAAAATTATCAAAATCTCGCAGCACAAGGAAATTAGTTAAATGAATTTAACAGCAGGCGGCGCAACTTACTGTTTGCAATTTCAACTAGTATACTACAGTGCCAATCAAAATTTGTATCGCTGGCAATAAAACGTTAAGATGCTTTTAAAAGGCTGTGGATATCAAACACAGTCGGTCAAGTAAAAACCATCGGATGAATTGTTGGGTGGAAAGCACGCCAGTTTTTAAGCCAAAGTTTGGGACATTACAATTCTACAAACTATTTGATATAGATACTAACAGTTCATATTTTTTCAAAAATAAGAAAATTAATCTAAACGATTTTGCTATGATCTCTTTTAATTTTGCATAGAGCTGAACCTTAAATTGTTGAATGCAGTTCCTACTTGCAAGCTGAAGATTAATATTTTGAAGACGGGAAAAGAAAATTTACTATAATTCCATAATTAAGTAACTTCATAAGAAGTTAATTGGATGATGTTTAAGGTACCATCACAGTGTAGAATTTAGAAAAAATCAATTTTTTTGTACGCGTTTCAACTGTGACCACGGATCAATGGTTTAATTATAAGTCTAAATACAAAATTCTGTGGATCGATTGGCGACATTTGGGGAGATACCACTTTACATTTAGTCTTTCCACAACCAGTGAACGTATAAAATCAATTATTATCACCACAGTATCACATTGTTGTTGAAACAATGATTTGAAACAATTTCAAGATAAACTTGAAACGCGTTTGTCTCGAAGTGCTCTTTTTAGAGATAGTACCCACTCTCAGTGGGAAAGTTTCCAAGCTATAAGTTTGAAATTTTCTTTATTCCATTCTCCATGTACCTATGGAAGCTTTCTTTTTTTTTTTTAAATCTTCCTATTTTTTCACACGGAAAACTGTTGAGAAAAAAGGCCTAAATTTTGTACTTTTTATTCAAACCGCCGCATTCTTTTCAAATTTCAAAAAAAAAACCTCCATAGAAACATAGCGGCTTACCTACAGATTGATAATCTAATTAATTTTTTTTTTATCAGATGAAAACTGCGGCCGCAAGCGTAGGCACCAATAGCCGCTCTTGTTTAAAGACACTTTTTAAAAAAAATTATATTAATTATAATTTAAAAATAAATAAAAATTAATAATAAAATATTTTGTATTGTTAAATAGTGGTATTAATCGTAAAAAAATTCATCCCCATTCCCCCATCCTATCCATCCGAAAAAAATTGCGAAAATTGACTATTTTTCGGCCGGTTACACTGTGATGGTACCTTGAGCAAAAAACAAACTAGAAATTACTAATTTAGTTAATTTGATTTGAATATTTTCTACTATTCAGTTAAAAACTGGCTACCACTTTTTCCCATTACTGACACAAAAAATTATAGGAATAGTTAAACATAGAATTATTGGGTGCGAGTCATGTCTACAAACTAAATCCCGATATTTTTACAGAACAAATGGTAGTTTTATCTAAAAATTACTAGAATTTCATCAATACGTACATGTAAGATTACGTGACTGAATTTCATGTAAAAAAAATTTATAAAAATTAGATCATAACATCAAATTTAATTTTTTAGGGTCTCGAAAAAAAATTTCGAATCTTTATAATTTCATCACTTTTATTCGTCTGTCTGTTACAGCTCCATAATTTCTGTATCTTTCGGCCCATGAACACTAAATGTATATGCTACAAGTATAAATATCAAATAACACAGCAATTTTTTTAACTTCTTAAGGTACTTTGTCGGATTGGAAAGTAAGGATGAAAATATTTTTTTTATGTACCCTTGGTCTTTACCCTGTATCTTTCAACTACAGATTTAAGAAATTTGGAAAGGCACAAATTTTAACACTGACTAAGAACGCTAGTTACCAAAAATTAGTCTGGTTAAATTCAGGCCCGCCGAGACGATGGAGCAACCGGGGTTTCAGCCCTGTGGAAGAAGAAGCCCGCAGTTGTCGATAAGGGGCCCGAGAAAAATAGCTTTTTTTTACTTGTCACTTTTTAGAAAGGAAAATGTAATAAAAAATTCGTTTTATTTCTGGGGCCTGCTATTTTTGTCCATGGTCCTGGTTAAGTTGTGTTGGTAATTTTCCAAGGAGAATCAATGTTCTCTCTAATTATGAACTGTAGTGCACATTTTTATCCGTTTGTGTCATTTTTCTAAAATATATAGAGCAATGAAAATATATTATAGATAGTCTATATAGATTAACAGTATCAATAAATAAATGAAGTCTCAAGATACGCTTAAAAAATGAGTAACTATTACTTCCTAACATTGTCATCAGTGCAAAAACCGTGACATCCATACAGTAACAATTTTTAGTGCCTTTTTAAATAATTGTTGCCAAAATATAATTATTTTCATAATATAAATTCTGTGTTGCAGTAAATATAGTATTGTTTACTCAGTTTACTGAGTAGCACATTATGCTCTTCATGTCACATCCCGCTAAGTGCTTTAATGAAACAGTTAAATCAGTTTTACGCGCCGTTTATTTACTATACAACTAAACCTTTTTTTATGCGGTCCCTTTTTGTGGGAATTTTTTATACGGTTTTTAAAAAATTGGTCATTAAAATGCATAATGTGAATAAAAATCAAGAGAAAGTAAAAAACTTAAAACTTAAACGTTAACTGTAATAACTTTCTTAATCTTTTTTTTTTTTCACAAATTTCATAATATTATAAATTATTATATCTCTTTTAGAAAAGCAATTTCTAAGGAAATCCTGAAGTTTTGAACGTTTTGAGTTATGTATTTTCGATGAAACCTTTTTTTTGGTCCCGATCCACCGCATCAAAAAAAAAATTTTTTTACAATCTGAACTAAACTTTTTTTAGCGATTTATGATATTTTTGAATATATTTTTTTGTGCGATTTTTTTATGCTATCCCTATCCACCGCATAAAAAAAGTTTGACCTGTAATATAAAAGTGTCCATTGGTTAGTTCGATTCATATGAGCGGCTAGCTTCAAGACGTTAACCAAATACAACAATATTGCATTGACGGACATTCTTTTTGAATTTGAATAAGACTGTACACGAATGTATTATCTTTGTGCGCTAACTATATAAAAACTATGCACGAACCTACTATTTCAGACCCTAGAGGGAACATTAAAACCAACCAAATTCGAAGATTCAAATAGAAGTTGAAATGGTGGAAAATAAATAAAATTTATTTTGGTTTATCGTAACTAACACCAGAAATAATTCCGCAGACCCAACATCGTGTGGAATATCGCTAGAAAGGCTCTTAGTCGTTAATTGTTATTGTTAATACGGATTCAACATGCACTTGACAGATATTTCAGAAAATCTGTGAACCTAATTAACCATCAAAAAAAGACTAGTACCGGACAGTACCGAACAAAATTACATAAATCGTTTAATTCGAATAGAAGTTTTTCACATGCCGGATAGAAATGTAACCCGGCGATTGAATTACAGAGAAAAAAGATTTACAGAGAAAAAAGAAGTTTTTTAATTAGTTTTGCTTATTTAATTCGAAAAATCAATTAGAGATATTCCTACAGTTCTGTTATTTTTCAATTTCTTAAATCAACTCTCGACCCTTTTCGTTATTAATACTTCGATTAATCCCGTTACCCGATAAAGCATCAAACTTTTTACTGGCAGTGTATATATGCCTAGCAACAAATAAATTTTCCTGCTTTACGTACATGTACATTTGTATGCATACAATATTATAATATGTATGTGCTGTATATAAATAATATGATAGATATCTCACTACATTTATTATATATTTATGTATAATTCCATTATATTTTGATGATACTATTATGTATTGTGTAGTGAAGAAAAAATGAAAACTTAGGAAATGGATTTCTAGTTTTAATAAATTATATTCACCAAACAACCAACACACACAATACAAAACGGAAACATCCATTATTATCTATGTATTTTATATGTTTATATACCTACATTTTACTTATTTTTACATATATATAATGTAAAAATAAGTAAAATGTTTATATACCTACATTTTACTTATTTTTATATATATGTTGTATATGGTGGGAGTGGTGCTAAGCGTATATATATCGCAAAAATACTGAATGATCCGTAGATAGAGAGTTCCGTAGCTCTAATTATATCCATTTTCAGTAAATATATTTACTGACTAAAATTCTAAATCGGTTTGTGTGGACTATAAAATTAGATGAAATTGCTCGGAATTATTTACTAAAAGAAATTATAGTTTAAAGACATTAAAATCGAGCAGAAAATTAACACGCACAGTTTTAAAAATTCCAATCAGCATTTCCATCATTTTAAAGGTTTTGTAAATTATTTTAATAAAGGCCGTAGTCGGATAAGAAGCGAGAAATTTGCCCAGTGCTATGAGTAGAATACTATGAGCGAATGTAGTGATTTAACGATGTTTTTAACCAAATTTTATTAATAATTTTTAATCTCTTGAACAGGTGGATCGATTTTTATGAAAAAAATATATATTATATAGAGGTTATTAAAACATACGAGGAAACGATACAAAAAATACAGTGGCGGCTCGTGAGCTTTAAGACTGGGTATGCGCTTTCAAAAAGGTAAATCACACTTAATGTGTAAAGAGGTACTAAAATAGCAGGCGGGTCACGTGTCCCGGGCGGCAGGTTTTGAGGGGCGCCAAAATTAGGTATGTGAGGTTTTTTTCTTCTTTTGCTCGTCACTTGCTTTTTGGGAGGAAAAAAGGAAATACTTTTTCTACAGAGGCGCCATTTTTTGACCTTGCCCCGGGCGCCACTTAGGCTAAGTCCGGGCCTGAATAACATACAAGAGAAAAGCTTTTTTGGTATCAAACAACCACCTAATTTTAGAATATTTATCAAAAGAAGTTTGGAAAATGATGTGCAAATGCTTTTTTGTAACAAACTGAGTTGTAGAAAATATAAGATTCAGGAAAAATATAAAAATATGGAATAACGTTTCTTTCACAGTCAAAGTAAAACACCAGCAATATTTTTATGAGGCTAAATAAACACGATTTAAATTACCTTCAATAGTCTAAAGAAAAATTATTTTCGTCAATATTCCTTAAAAAAAGTTGTGTTAATTACTTTATGTTGTGTTAATAACGCAACCGTTGTTTTTTAGTCATTTAAAAAAAAGACAGTAGGTAATAAAATCTTAATAATCAAATCACAGTTGACAGCAACGATAAATTTATAAGTATAGGAAGCATGCTAAAAAATCTAAAAGCTGAGGTGATTAGAGCACAAGTTAAGATTTGGTTAGTTCGGCTGTTATCGAATATACGATAAGCGCCGAGCCTGGTGCCTACGATGGAAAAGAACTATACGGTATTATAAGCCACTAATACAGCTGCACATATACATATACATATGTAGATTCAGTATAGCCATTACATCGACTGTTATCGAATATACGATATGCGCCGATCCTGGTGCCTACCATGCCAAAGGACTACCAGTATTATAAACCACTAATACAACTGCACAGATACATAATATACATATGCAGATTCAGTACACACGGATATGCTCAGATGATGATCGCATAGCTGAGTAGGTACATATGCGTATGTACGTCCTATACACAGGTACATAGACTGGCTACAGGGTCTATTGTTGATCGTGTCTATATGTAACACGTACTGTGGACCATATTTATGCATTTTAGGTATATCATAATTAGGTATGTATAATTGGTATAATATATGCATTCTAATGTGCAATATATATGCAATAATGTAAGGTAAATCTTATGGAAATTGTATATTTAAATTATTTTGTAAACAATGTTATTTTCGTTATAAATTTATTTCAGTTTTTAAGAAACAGCTAGGGTAAGCGGCGCCTACCCCGCATACCTGGAATAATCGCCACTGAAAAAATAATATATTGTAATGTATTTTTCTTAAAAGCCTCTAGATGACCTTATACACAATAAAAATTTTTCCATTAAATCTTTGAATATTATACTGCCACATATAGTTATTTTTTCAAATTTTTTGACAAAATACTTCACACTTAAAAAAATTAATATAATTTTTTTTTTTTTTAAAGTGACTTAGGAGCCTTGCACAATCACGAAAATTATTTCGTTGAATCCTATGATATTCTACAGTATATGTAGGTATATTTTTTTAAATTTTCAAAATGAGCATTTCAGATTTAAAAAGTATGTGTATAATATATATTTAACGCCTTAAGACAGCACCAAATCATTGTGAAAATTGATAAAATCGGTAGATTCACTTAGAATAATTTAACAGTAAGTAAATAGGAACTGATACACGCAGGGATTTCTTAACCGATTCCACCTGAAATATTCAAATATAATTTCTGTATAAATTTCTATACAAATAAATATTTTATTAAAAAACTACATATACCTACAACATTGTTTTTACATGTCTTGAGATTACAAAAAATTTTTTTTTTTAAATTCAAAAATAAACTGAGTATACTTGGCTTTGAAGTCGTCACTGCGAAATTTTTCTACCTTAATGGTTCCTCGCGTTCCGAAATCCCCAGTGAACCATAATCAAAAAATCAAGATCTTTCTGAAAACATAGGTACATATACAATTATGGCACTAACTAGGATCTAAGAAAAAAAATAAAAAATCAGTGAGAAATCGCATTTCGAAAATACATTTTCAAAAATCACCGCTTTTTCTCGAATATAAACAGTCGCCATTTTGAAAATATATTACGGAACCAAAAGATCCTAGTTCCTGCTAAAATGACGGTATCGAGAAACAATATTCACTTTGATTTATGTCGATATCTCAAATACTTTTTGAGATACATGAGGACCTATGTCAAAAAACGTACATTCAAAGAAAAAAGAATTTAAAGATTTTTTTTTTAAACTCAATTATAGTAAAGTACGTGCGCTAAAATTGTAAAATAAAATTTTAGAATTTGTATTTCTAACACCTTAAGACAATAATTAGGAAGAAAAAAAACGATTTCTATTTTTTTAACGAATCTCCCCCTAAATAAATTTACACATCATTTTTCGAATTAAATATTAATAAATATTAGTGTATATAATAGTAAATGGTTTGATATATATCATTTTTAATATACAAAATTAGTTTGGTAATATTCATCTAATGTAACTAAATTATATTACTGACTGAATAGTTAATTTTAGTTAGAAAGTGGTACAGTATAAACATGGGTTAGATAGACAGGTGTGTAGGCAAATACTTAGGTTTCTATCCAACTATCTACGTCATATATACATATATATATATATATATATATATATATATATATATATATATATATATATATATATATATATATATATATATATATATATATATCACTAACACTGTTCAGATTAGGGTTGTAACGAATATATTTATAATAAATACGAATACAAATGTGCAAGAAAAAAATTCAAGCTACAATTCCGAAAACGTACGGTATTTCTGAAGTGTAACGAGATAATATACCTATATTTTAAGTTATGACTTTACACGCATTAGAAAGCAAAAGTCAAATCAATATCTCTAATTAGACGTAGACCCTTCAGCAGAGGTAATCGGACTTTAAAATATCTTATTTGCCAACAGAAGACGTCTTAATAGGTCGGCTTAGTGCCTGCTGTATACTAGGTACCAAATAATTTTAACTATAATACTAATAACAATAATAAAAACAATAATAATAATAATAATAATAATAATAAACGCCCTGTGGGTGGGGGCTTCACTTTGCAGAATTTCCCCACAATAAGTCCTGCTTGTCGTGAAAGGCGACTAAAAGGGCAACCCATTAGGATGGAGACTAACAGAAAAAAGCCTCGGAAAAATGCCGCTGCCGGTGGAGCGACCGGGCGCATCAGGGTCACCACTGAATGTGACAGTTTAGATCGCGGTGACGACAGGCTGGGTTCTAGGCAGCCACCTGTCAGCTGTAATAACACCTTCAGCCAAAATACTACTGCCCTATTTACAGAGCCCCCAACACCTTTGGCTCAGCCGACTTTAAGTGTTTCCTCGGAGCACCCTTTGGGGACCACTAAAGCTGGTAAGAAGCGTGTGCGTATGCAATGGACAGATGAACTGAATGAATTCATCGTACCCACATACTTCCAAGTTACTAAACTTGAAACGGACAAAACTGGTTACCGTACGAAATTACATCAAGAGTTCGCGCGCACCTATCCTCACCTAAATCGCGTCACTGAACAGAGACTGGCAGACCAAAAGCATGTCATTTTCACCAATAACCTTATACCTTCTTCCCTCATAAACACAATTAAAACACAAGTCGCACATCAATTTGCTCAAAATGAAGAAAGTCAGGCCGACGACGGCCCACCAGAAATGGGGAGCCCCACACAAAACGACACTCAACAACTTGTCGAGAATGAGCCTAACTACCATGAAACAGCAGTAAATGACACCCTGCTAACTGGAATTTAACACAACGCTTACTGAATTCGAGGAGACGGACCCCACACATCGGTACTTGTTGCCTAACCAACACACCTCACGTAGATTGGCTGAGATCGTTGAGATATTAAATAACATAATACTGCCTCAACACTTGCAAACTTGTGACAATTTTATCGAGTTACACACAGTTATCTACTGTGGAGCCGTTGCAGCAATACGTTGTAACGGGTCCGATGTAACACCACCTGTAGCGCACAACTCGAAGGAACACAAAACTCCTGCCTGGGAAACACGATTGAATAAACGCATCAACAACATCCGATGCAACCTCGGCAGGATCACCCAATACCAACAAGGTACGAGGTCCAAACGGCTCAACAGATATATACACGACATATTACACAAACACACAGTACACACAAATACGAGGAACCCAATAAAACACTCACAGAGATCAGAGATACGCTTCACCAAAAATTAAGAGCACTAGCGAAGCGCTTACGAAGATATAAGACCAGTACTGAACGTAGACGACAAAACCAAGCGTTTAGCAGAAACGAGAGACGGTTTTATCAGTCTCTAACGAACACGGTAACTGACAGTAATGGTCTACCGGAGAAGAACGTACTCCATAGTTTCTGGGCGAATATATGGTCCAACACCATTGACCATAATGACAAAGCCAGCTGGATCGATACAGAGTGCAGGAATAACGAACATCTTCCGGAGATGCCCTATACGGACATTACTACAGAGGACGTCTTCAGAGCTTTACAGAGATCGCATAACTGGAAGGCACCTGGCATCGATAACATACAAAACTACTAGCTCAAACACTTTACATTAACACACAAGTACCTCGCTGAACAATTCACACTATTTATAAGAACACCAAACCTGACACCGAAGTTCCTAACGCAGAGTATCACGTACATGAAATCTAAAAACAGTGATACAAAAAATCCTGCGAATTATAGGCCTATCACCTTCTTGCCTACAGTGTATAAGATTTTGACGTCCTGTCTGGCAGAAAAAAACAATGAGCATTGCCAGATTAACACCATACTGACAGAAGAACAAAAGGGATGTCGAAAGAGGTCACAAGGCTGCAAAGAGCAGCTTCTGATTGACTCGGTAGTACTGGAACAAGCGAAAGGGAGACAACGTAACCTGTACACAGCGTTTATTGATTACAAAAAGGCATTTGATTCGGTCCCGCACTCCTGGTTACGGAGAGTATTGGAGCTGTACACCCAAGAGTGATTAAAATACAGCCAAGTATCGTGAACTTCCTTGGAACGATCATGTCCGACTGGCGAACGATCTTACATTTGAGTATTGGTAATGAAAAAACCGCAAGCGACCTTATTCAAGTAAGACGCGGCATATTCCAAGGCGACTCATTGAGTCCATTATGGTTTTGTCTCGCAATGAATCCACTTTCTCGCCTGTTAAATGAAACCAAATACGGCTACAATGTAGGTACGCAAACGAATTCGCGCCATACCATCTCACATCTGATGTATATGGATGATATTAAGATCTATGCAGCTACTAAACATCAATTACAGCAGCTGCTGGGACTTTCCAACGAGGTTTCGCGAGACCTCTGTATGGAGTTCGGAATCGATAAATGTCGAACACAATGTCGTTCTGGAGGAAAACGAGATGCGGTCGCATTCGAACTCGAACCAGAGTCTGTTATGCAGCCCATGGACGAGGGAGAGTCGTACCGGTATCTCGGATTCAATCAGGACGAACGTATAGATCACAGCGCTGTAAAACAACACCTGATGCAGCAATACCTAACGCGTGTACGGAGATTACTGAACACTCACCTTGATGGAAAAAAAAACTATCAAAGCAATTCCGGTGCTAACGTACTCATTTGGGGTAATCAAATGGACGCCTACGGACTTGACAAACATCGAGATCAAGACCCGCGTCCTTATGACCAAATACCGAATTCATCATCCCAAAGCAGCGATAGAACGATTGACGCTGCCAAGAGCCGAAGGGGGTCGGAGTCTTATAGACATAAAGAACACACATAATAAACAGGTTCATAACTTGCGAGAATACTTTTACACCAAAACACACACATCACACTTACACAATGCAATAATCCAAGCCGACAAGGCATACACACCATTAAACCTCTCACACACAGAAATGCCAGATAGTTTTTGCCCATTGGTCACGAAGGAGGACAAAATCCAGCAATGGATGCGCAAGCCTCTACATGGGAGACATCCACATGACCTTAACCAGAGTAACGGCGACAAAGCAGCGTCGCACGCCTGGTTGAGTCAAGGAAGTCTTTTCCCGGAGACTGAAGGATTCATGCTGGCTATACAAGATCAAGTAATTCATACAAAGAATTACTCAAAATACATACTTCGTGACTCGTCAATAACATCTGACTCATGCCGGAGATGCCATTCCAAACCCGAAACGATCCAACATATCACAGCTGCCTGTACTCAGCTCGCTCAGTCCGAATAGAAACACCGTCACGACCAGGTTGACAAAATGATATACCAGAAACTAGCGGTTAAACACCACCTTATAACCGATAAAACACCATACTACAAGCTCACACCAAAAGTAGTAGCGGAGAATAACTCCTGTAGACTTTACTGGGATCGGTCGATTATTACAGATAAGACCATAAATCATAATCGACCAGATATCACCTTGGTAATGAAAAACACTAAGACAACCTATCTGATCGATATTGCGGTTCCAAATACACCAACTTACAAAAAACACACGCAGTTAAATTGGATAAATACACTGACCTCGCAGCCGAAATAAAACAACAATGGCGAATGGAACATGTCCATATTGTTCCAATAGTGCTCAGTGCCACCGGGGTCATCCCACACACACTACACAATAGTTTGAGCCTCTTGGGTCTCCCAAAATACACATATGTCACTATGCAAAAGGCAGTGATCATAAACACGTGTCGTATCGTACGGAAGTTCCTCAGTAATACAAATCCGACTGCGATATATGAAAGCACAAGATCTGCTTCTACTCCATCTGAGCCATCTACAGTGAACGAACAACACACTGACACCCATCTTACAGACGCACAACACACATACATAAACACACAATGCGCTAACACTGAAACACAAACACTTAACACACACACAGTTCCAGATTCGTCTGATGGAGAGGGAGGATCGACCAACTGCCGCACCATCACTGTTACCGCTCTGGTGCACAATCCTCCCCAACTCAATAACACACAAAGTCCGTCAACCTCTGTACCGTCTAAACGCGCAATTCCAGGAACACCCGATCTTAATGAGCATTTTGATGAACCAGAACACATTTACACCAAGAAACGTAAAATAGAACGACACATCCGCACACATACACGAACACACACACAAACACAAACAGTCCTTTCCCTTCCCTCTGTCCTTTCACAGCCGTCTGTCATTGAGCCAACATCTACGCTCCCACAAAAGTCTCGCCGTACGACCCAGTGTACACCAAAATAGACACATAACACCTCGTTTCAAGCAACAATAACAACAATATAAGGAGTGATGTGACAAACCCATCCGTGAATGTACTACGGTACTTTTACGGATTGGTTTGGCACATTACCCTTCCACAGAGCCTAATACCTTGCATAATGCCGGTATAGGTGAATGTTACCCAGTACTGTCCTACTGAGTAGTGAGCGCCAGGTTGGCGTAAAAGTCTATAATAATAATAATAATAACCAAAATAGACACATAACACCTCGTTTCAAGCAACAATAACAACAATATAAGGAGTGACGTGACAGACCCGTCCGTGTATGTACTACGGTACTTTTACGGATTGGTTTGGCACATTACCCTTCCACAGAACCTAATACCTTGCATAATGCCGGTATAGGTGAATGTTACCCAGTACTGTCCTACTGAGTAATGAGCGCCAGGTTGGTGTAAAAGTCTATAATAATAATAATGGGGTTTAACGTCCATTTTCAGTTTATAACAGACGCCACCTATATCATTATTTTTTTAAGTTTATATATTTAATTACATGTTACAAATTTTACTTAAATGTGATGCGGGTGGAGGATAAGGGAAGTGGGTTGAGAGCCAAGATTTAGTAGATATGTGTCTACGGCCGTCTTCTTAAGGAACTATGTCGATATTCATCTGGAATTACGTAGGGAAACTGCAGAAAACCTTCACAGGCGTAGCCGATCGTGAGATTCGAACTCTCGACCTATCAGTCGGCACGCAAGTGCCGGTGCATAAGCACGCTCAGCCACTCCGTTGTTTATATTTTAATTATATGCACAAATTGACAGTCAACAGTTCAAACATCATTATTTATAAATGCAGTAGTGCGTTACCAAAAAGTCTTTACATTGAAGGCTGGTTTATCCCTGCCGTACACCAACCGCTTGCATCGCTTTTCCTCCAGGACGAACTCCAAAAGCATCAAAATCGCTTGTCGATCATAGTTTTGTTGCCATGACAGCATAATATGCCCGGAGTTTCAGTCAAATTTTATCCATTAGCTACTACTGTTACTTCGAGGAAGCGATTTACTATATATAAATCTCGAGTAAAGTACATTATTTCCGATGTCAAGTACTTAGGTATTTGACGAACACATCAAAGACAACATTAGTTTTAATAGTGTGATTATTTATCCAGGTGGCAACCTAAACATAGATACACATTTCAAATGAACACCCATGGCACAGGCTTCATAGAAAGCAGAATAGCTTTTGACAAAATGGAGTCTGTTAATATGAATGTGTCAGACCAATAAAACTTCAATTGTACGATGAAAAAAATATTCGCTGATATTACTTACAATAAAAATTGTTACGTAAACTAAATGGAAATTTTATAACGTTTCGAATTCGTCACATATTGCGAATGCGAAGCGAATATTTGTTACAACCCTAATATAGACCTAGTAGGTATGTATATGTACGTTCGGTCTACAGTGATACATGCATATGTATGTACATTAATAACATTAAACGAAGTTATACTAGAATAACTCTGTTTGAAAATAATTAGGACAATTTGAAAATTAAATATCAAATTTATTCAAATTGCTACTAAACACATTAATTGTATGTTTGTATATTATTAATAATCTAGTGTTTATTTTGTATTTGTGTACTATGCTACATGGTACATATAAATGTATATTATTCTATATTGGTACGTTTCATTATCTAATTACTTTTACAAATTTGACTGATAATAATTTATCCATTTCACAGAGAAATGAACAGACAAATATTAGAGCTAGCGAGCTAGTTGTTTGTTACACAAGATTGATAAAACCACCACTGACAAAATCCAACTCAAACACCAATTGTATGCATTATATTACACAAATAATAAAATTTAAATATTTACCTAGAGGTTTATTAAAATAATTAGTTTTTTGACAATTTAAACTAAACAAATAATGGAGACGTTGATAAATATGTAAGTATACAAGCAAACAGAAGACAATCAACTTAGAGGACCTTCAAATAATGTATCCTAGATATATATAAACAAGTTCCGGAAACCGTACGGAAAAAAAAGAACGAATCACCTGGTACAAATTATCAATAACTAAAATAATTATATAAGAAATGAAGTGAAATTTTAAAATAGTTCGAAAAATCACAAATGTGATTTTTCGAACTATTATAATAAAAATTTTACTGTACATAATTATATTACAGACTATGCCACTAAGTTTTTAGCCCATTAAACCGAAACGTTTTAATTTTCTAAAAATGAAACTTGATACTCGCAATCAACGACGTCAAAAACCCGCATCGATATACCGACATTCGTGGAATAAATGCAACATTTGTGCTAAGCGGCCCGCTATTTTGGATCCACCATTTTGTTCTTCCAAAAATGGACCTCAATTTCATAATCAGCGACCTCAAGAATCCCCATGTACTAAATTTTATTAGGATCAAACAATAATTCATATTTTGGCCAGCTTATCGGGAATCACCACTATGCGTCGTATCAATCCACAGATTATTTAAAAATCTCCAGAAGAAAATATTCTAGGCACTTCTACTAGTCACATATTTTACAATCATAATACTCAATTTCTATTAAGTAATAGATGACTTGGAAAGGCTACAAGCGGAATTTGGCTACAATTTAGTTCATTAATTTTACGCAAGAAGATAAACAAAATTTTAACCAGTAAATCTTTCGAATGGATACAAAATATGTGTTTCTGAATGGAAATTTTATAAAATTATAACACTGTTCTCAGTACCACATTCACTTACCTTACATCGTTAAGCATTATTACACATAAGACCGTAAAAAAAACATTTTTTTTTTAAAAAAAAGAAAAAAGAATATTTTACTATCCCATATTGAGCCCTCACAGTTGTTAAATGTTCCAATTTTAGTTATTTCACCGCTTGCTACAATTTTCTTACCTATAACTTTCTTACACATGCATTATGTAACGACCCGAAAACTTAAACAGACGACGCATATACACCTGTGTTTAAAAAAATAGCAGTAGTACTGCTATAATATAAAGCTTTAGAAAAAATTTTGAGAAATGTGTGTTAGTTTAAGTTAGTGTTATACACCCTTAGAAAATTTCTGCATGTTTGATCACTTAGTGTTCTTATACATCTATAGATGGCATTTAAATTACTGTTCCTTAAATCAGTGCAATAGAGTAATAAAATAATTATTTTCCTTCCTGCTGCTTTTTTTTTGAACACAGGTGTATATTAGAAGTTATAACCGTAATACAGTTCTAGTTAAATAAAAAAAAAATGTGTCACCCTGGTAACCTTAGTTTATTTTTCATATAAGTTAAAGTCATTATGTGAAGAAAACTTTGATATGAAATTTTTTTTAATCTTAGTACACAAGAAGGTTAACTGTTATTTGCTATACATATTAACTTTGTACTTCTTGTAATTCTTCAACTTTAAACACTATTTTCCTTTTTATGTCGCATAATGCAGTTTTTTTTGTTGGCTTCAAATAAGTTTGTTCTGTAGCATTGAACAGCAGCGGTACTGAAAGCTTCATTCACTTGTGGTTTTTGTATATTATGTAAAGTAAAGCCTTTATTCACAAATGGGAAAATGAAAAATGGTTATTTCAAGAATACAGAATAAGTATACTTATATATATATATATATATATATATATATATATATATATATATATATATATATATATATATATATATATTATCCAATTTGTATACTTGATACGTAAATCCTTCATTCTTACAAAGGAAATTGAAAATTTATATATGTTTATCGTGAAATCATTCATCTTAGCATTAAAATACATCAACAAAAAAAACCGGCGCGGCGTCTCTTAAAACTTTAAACTAAATATCAAGAAATGTGATAAAGTTCGTTACTACTTACTGGGGTACTGGTAAATAGATTTCTTTTATTAAAATAGTTCGTCAAAATGTTGATAAAATTTCAATTAAAAATTTCGAAACAGTTCAATAACTTGATAAAATTTTAAGACTCATTACAAAATCTACAACTTAAAATACAACATTTGATGTTAGTAACATGTCAAAATAAAGCAGTCAGATTGACTGAAAATATAATTCTACAATTCCAACGTGTAGGGCCCTATTTCCTAAAAAAAAAAAGATCAAGGCTTTCATGACAGAAATTAAAAATTTATCTTATATAAATCACATTTTATTTAAAAGAGTGTTAAAATTGATTCGGATGGTATCATTAAATGATTTAAACTACACCTGTACCATAAAATATTTCTAATTTAAAAAACAATTACAACTGATACAATTTAAGCGCAAATTTAATAAATTGTGCCAACAATTCTAGAGCATCTGTCTGAAAATTCATCTCGCGTTACGTTTTATTAATGCAGCATTATATTTTCATGAAGAAACTTAACCTTACATGTATGTTTTACTGTTTATTAAAAAACTAATTTTAATTCAATAGATTTAACAGAATCACAAAAAATTCTAAAACAAGTCAAAAAATTAGACATACCGTAAAACCGTGTAGACCTGGACACTTTTTTACATTTTTTGATATAATTTTATGTTTATACATGTTTTCTTCATAGATATCACCAATAAAAGTATTACCATTAGAAAGAGCATATATTATTTGTTATATCTCTGACCCATTTGTTTCATTATAAGTAAAAATAAAAAAAATAAAAAATAATTAGTAAGTGTCTGGGTCTACACCCCAAATCCGTCTTGACCTTTGACTTACTTAAACAATGTAATAGCATGCAAACTAACCTCTCCCGTCGGGGTTAGGACAGTGTTTTATATCGTCTGATGTCTTTGAACCCGTCAAAGGCTTCAAAACATTTTGTGGGAAGGGAGAGGGGTCAATACATAGTATGCCTCTCTATGAAGTAAACATGCGATATGACACTAGAAGAAAGCATAAACCGCGTAATTCTGGCGGGAATATAACGTATGGATAGTGGAATTTACAGCCAGTGCGAATCGCGGCCATAGTATAATAAATTGATGGGTCCCGGTCTAAACATATATATGTATATAGCATGTATTAGCGAATTTCCAAAACTGGAAATTCAGCTTTTACGCCAGGTGTCATGGTGCAACCTAAGCCCGGGACCATATCAGCAATATGTTTTGAGGTCCCTAGAATACGAAAATGATATTCACTAAAATTTATATATATATATATATATATATATATATATATATATATATATATATATATATATATATATATATATATATATATATATATATATATATGTATCCGCGCGATAACTCTCGAACGAAACGTTTAATGCTTATGAAATTTTGTGTGCGAATTCGATTTTCCAAATCGTTGGATGAGTTCGTTAGCCAGACATGTCGGATGCCCAGAAGTAGGTTTTCCGGGCGTTTTTTGTCAACAAAATGAGTTTTTTGCCAGAATTAAGCAATTTTTCAAATTTTTTTTTACACCAAGCCATAGTAAAAGGTAAAATGCATCAAAAATGTTTTTATACCGTTGCCTAAATTATTTACTTTTCGAGAAAAACTAGGAAATATGTCGTTCTCCATTTCACTCGCACTCGCATTCTTTTTTTTTCTGTCTCATTTTTTGCGAGCTAAATTCGAAAAAAACCGCTTTATAAGTAGCGTGTCATGATTTTTTTAATCCAATTTAACGATTCGGCTATATTCTATTTCTCTGTCAGTTAAATGTTTTTATAATGTATCTCTGTTCCATTTTTTTTTAGATAAAAAAACACGGCGCAGCTTTTTATGTGATATGATCAGAATTTAGATTATATTTACACCTTCCTAAAATTAATAAGAGTTTGCTTCAGTCGTATAAAAATTACGTTAAATCATATTCAAACAATAATATTTTTACGTAATTTTCTATCCAATTGACAATAGTTATGATTAGAATTGTATAAAGAGAGTATTCTAGTATTAAATAATTTTGCACATTCAATTTTTTTTTTTTTTTTAACAAAGAAAAATTTTTTTAAATTTTTAAATTTTTTTGGATATTTTTAAATTTTTTTGGATGCTGCTGATAAAGTGACCATCTTCGCGTAAATTTTTAATATATTAAAGATTAGGTACTCATAAAATAAATACAAAAAATACGGTGTGAAGTCTGAATGCGTACCTATTCATCCTTGTCTACGGTAGCACATTTTTTATTGACATAAATATTAGAAACGCAGGAAAAGAGACCAGGAATCAACATAGAAGTGGATTATGGTACGATATATTTTCTGAAAAAAGTGCTTAGTACCAAAGTTATAGAGTTCAAAGTGATGCACTTGATGATGACTTTGAAGATGACCTTGAGGTCAATTTCCAAAGTCATTTGAAAATCATTTAATATTTTTCAAAAGGAGTAGTTTACTTTTCATCCCTAAATGGTTCAAAGTATATTCGAACGAATTTCACATGCAAGATAGAAAATAAGTGATCAAGAAGTAATTTTGAAAAATACTTGCTCAGTCGCAATCGGAAAAATAATAGTTAATCATATGTTCAATTGAATTCCTAATATGATAACTATAGAGTAGCAATAAAAATTTTAAAAAATTTTGAAAATTTCTAATATAACATAAAGTTAATGTTTAACTTACAATTGGAGTGATATTAAATCTTTTCTTAACTTTACTTCTAAAATTACTTACAAAAATGTTTTCTTCTAATTTTTTCTATAAATTTGCGCCTATTTTTCCATTTCGTCAGGTTTTTATTTTTTTTATTTTAGAAAAATAACGCAACAAATCAATTTTGAAGATAGATTGAGTCAATACATGAAATTACTGCTTATAGGTACAGGATATGGTCAAAGTTCGGCAATGGCTAATCATTTTCAACTGACCTTGAAAATCGATTTCAGGGTCACTATCAAGTGCATCGCTTTAAATTCTACAAATTTGGTACTCAGCCCTTTTTTCAGAAAATATGTCGTTTCAAAAATATTTAGCTATAACTGTTTTCATCTACAGAGGTTGAATGGTGTTTTCTACCCCTAAAAAGCGTATTTAGCCGAAATAAAAAAAAAACACGTATTTAATATTTTTCGCTGTTTAATAAGTATGTTAAGTTTCATTCAAATTGGCGAGTATTGGTTGGGTAGTGTTATTTGTCAGAATGTTTTGCCGATCTAGTTTTTTCAATATTTCTTTGCTCGTTTTCAGAATTTTTATTTTAATTTCTACGGACAAATAACTCATTCTTTTCTTCGATTTGAGTAACTTTTATTTGCTGATGTTGACCATTAATTGATCGAAACATATCAAATATTTTTCAATGATTTTTTTAGCGAATGTCGAAAATTTTGAAAATTTTTTTACCGTTAGTAAGTTAAAGTATTTGAATTCATTAAGTAATTAAATGATGTCCACAAGAACCTTACGGACTACCATAAGTTATATGAGATCTCTAGGACCCGTTTTTTACTGTTAGGATAAACTTTTTACTAAAATTATTTTAGATGAATAAAGGTTATGTTGTATGATTTCCGCCAGGGTTTACTGTTTCCATTATTGTAAAAAATAAACTAATCGACCGATTTTGAAAATTTTTTCACTGTTAGAGAACTAAATTATTTTAGATGGATACAACTATGCTGCACAAAGTCCGTTCGGGTTCTTGGGTCCCAAAAATATCAAAAATAATTACCCAGCCGATTTTAAAAAATCTTTTACTCTTAGAAAGCTAAACTATTTTAAATAGGTACAGTTCTTAGATGAGAGCCGCCAGTCCCCAAAATTTGGAAATTCGCTATGTTATGCAGATGCTGCGACAGGGGTATTTTTTTATATATACATCGAATGTAGCTTCAAACATCATTAAATGATGCCCGATAAAATTCTGAACTCACATATCAAAATTAAAACAATATGACAATTATGACGAAAATTACATGTCTAACAATAAGTTAGACACACATTTTATTTCTTTGAAAAACTGGAGAATAGTAATCCTGTAAAATGAGATAGTAAAAGTTTAAATCCGTAGTTTTTATTGGTACAGCTGTTTAGAGAATGTTTTTCTCTCTCTAATGACGTCAAGAACAAATGTGTATTATAGCAGGTTAATGTAGAAACTACTTACTTTGAAGATTGGTGCAAAGTGTCCGTATCTACACCGCCCTGTACGGGTCTAGACGGTTTTACGGTATAAAAATTCACTCACAATATTCGACTTTTAATAAGACATATTGTAATAAATGTAGCAAAAAAGAGTCACAAAAAAATTAAAAACAAAAAAAAGTAAACGGAAAGTCAAGTGAATAATAATTATTAAAATGTTTGAGTCGTTTGACTGTTTTTGAAAGTTAATCGTTTCCATTTTTCAACAGAATTAAACAAACAAAATAAACGTATTTGTTTTTTATGGCAAAGATAAATAAAAATATTAAATTTTATAAAAAACAATCCATTAAATTAATTACACTTGAAGAATTTATTTAATTTTATAAAATATAAATTTTGTGTTTATCATTCACCGCGTCACGCTGATGGTAGGTACATATCACTCATACTATTTATTCCATTCCATAACAAAGTTTTCAAGTCTTCTTCACTTACATTTTTATCATATTTTTTTTATCAATTTATTTATTTTGTCCTGTTTTAGTATAAAAGTTATTAACACATGATACTATTAAATTAAACTGTCATTTTTTTCATACCGGTGGGAGCAATTTATTTTCAGTTATTGTCGATACATTTCAACGCAAATCAACGATCCTTAAAACTATCTCTCAGTTTATTACAATACCTATAATACAGGTATATTATATATAGGTATAGTATATTATAGGTATATTATATTATAATATAGGTATATTATGCAATATATACCTATATTATATTACAATATAAATTATGTATTCACCTAGATACACAATGTTAAACTTGAAAATTAAAAAACGCCGTGAGCAGCGGGGCCCCATCACGGGAGTCGAATTTCTAGCTTCATCTTCGGTATCTTCAAGATATCTAAATGTAATTGAAAGGCTACATGCTACAAGCGAATTGCCATTTTAGTGATTTCTAAACTGATGATGAATGTTCGGCTGATCGGGGAATTTAATAAGACTTGAACATACTGTCTTCTTTTTTTCGAAAACTACACAGTTACGAACGTTTTTATGAGCTTATTGGAAATTCACAAGCGATTTTCGATCGACTGACAAGTAACACTACCCAAGTGCCAATCGCCAATCTTCTTGACACTTTGCTGGTGTGCAGAATAGACAAATATAAGGGACTCGTATTTTTTTTTTATTTGCCAAGGCCCGCGTTCACGGGGCGAAAGCAGCGCTTAAATTGGGGGTTTAAATCGTATTTATTAAGATATCTCGAAAACTTTTTGAGAGATAGAGGAAAATTTTAAATTGAGGAAATGTTCTTCTTTAAAAGACCTATTCACCTATGTAGGTTAAACCAGGGTCGGGTTTATAAGAGGGGCTGGAGGGATGAAAATGGGGGTAAATTTTGTTGTACAGCCTAAGTGGTTCAATGCATTAAATTATTACTATCATAAATGGAAAGAACACCAAAAATTAGGGGATACGTGTTTTTGTGTTTTTTCGAAATAGGTGTGGTATTCAAGACATATAAGGAAGAAAAAAATAGAATAGATTATATTGCATTATTATTTATTGCAAATACCTTCTATATTTTTTTTTAATTTTACCTATGTTTATTTCACCATGAAAATATAAATTTTTACTTTCCGATAATGATTCGTGTATTTTTCAGTACTTACTGAATTGGAAATTTAATAATGTACCTACATATTTGGTTACTCCTATTCTATATTTTTTACATCTATTTCTGCGAAAGTTGTGTAATCTGCCTGTGTTAATAAATACTCGACAAGAACGGCCGTGGAGAGAAATGCCGGGCCCCGGGAATAATCCGCCTATTTAAAAAAATTTCCACCCAAAGAAATAAATGGTGCACAAAAGATTCTTTCCCGGACCCTCTACCGACAGCTACGGGCCCCCTCCTCAAGACCAGGCCCCGGGGCTGCAACCCTAGCAACCCCGCCTTCTCGTCGGGCCTGTCGACAAGAAGCAGTAATCTCTTCTGTTCAACAAATCAACTACCTTCATCTTACAAATTCTCTTTAACTAAATAAACGCGGTTTATTTCTTTCTTAACATTCAAACTACTTTTCTTATTCTTTTTGTGTGCTTTGTAGGTGTAAACCCCATTTTTCAAATCACAAAATTTATTACAAAACACCTGAATAGTAAATGAAAAAGATTACTGCTTCTTGTCGAGTTTTCATTAACACAGGCAGATCACACAGCTTTCGCAGAAATAGGTGTAAAAAATATACTTAGAATAGGAGTAACCAAATATGCACATGATTAAATTACCAATTCAGTAAGTACTGAAAAATACCCGAACCATTATCGGAAAGTAAAAATTTATATTTTCATGATGAGATAAACATAAAATTAAAAAAATATAGAAGGTATTTGCAATAAATAATAATGTAATATAATCTATCCTATTTTTTTCTTCCATATATGTCTTGAATACCACACATATTTCGGAAAAACGTAAAAACACGTATCCCCTAATTTTTGGTGTTTTTTCCATTTAGGTATGATAGTAAAAATTTAATACATTAAACCACTTAGGCTGTACAACAAAATTTACCCCCCATCTTCATCGCTCCAGCCCCTCTTATAAACCCGACTCTGGTTTAACCTATATAGGTCTTTTAAAGAAAAAATTTCCTCAATTAGAGTTTTCCTCTATCTCTTATAGTTTTCGAGATATCCTAATAAATACGATTTGAAGCCCAAAATTAAGGGTTGGTTTCACCCCGTGAACGTGGGCCTTGGCAGATCAAAACAAAACGGGTCCCTTATTTTTGCCTATTCTACACGTCAACAAAGTTTCAAAAAAACTGGCGACTGGCACTTGGGTAGTGTTATTTGTGAATACCCGGAAGCGTATACGAAAATTACTTTTAAAAATTTATATGTTGCATAGTAAGAAGGCAGGCGGCAAACAAATTTTGATAATTATACCATAGCTACAAGTTGATAAAAAAATATTAAAAAGTTGAACAATTATTTTTTCTTTAGGTTACATTTTTTCGAAGCTTACAATTTTTTCTGAGATATACCATGTAGAGGTATCTGAAACATATAAAAACTTCAGCTAAATCCATCAAGCCATTCAAAAGAATTTTCGACTTTTAAAAAATAATTTTTTACCTCCAAGGGGTAAGTTTTTAAGGGCTGAAATTCAGTAAATTTCAATTTTATGTCGATAGCAGTTAGCAGCAAAAAAATTAACACAATTCAAATTCAATAGAAACACATACGTACAAGGGCATTTATACCCATGCTAATCGGCCAATAGTGTTTTTTTTTTTTAAATATTGTGACTTTAAACGGTGAATTGGAAAGGAATAAAAAATAAAATAAAAAATGACTTTAAACGGTGAATTGGAAAGTCTTGTTAAAGATATCTTTTCTTCCCAAAAAATCCAAAATTCCTACTTTATAATAAATACCTATAAATAAAATAGAAGGGTCTGTCTGTAATTTCCGAATTTTCAGGTATTAGTATCTTTTTCAGTTAATAAATTCGATATATAACTATACCAAATACCTATAACTTTAAAAGAAAATTTTGTCTGTCTGTATGTATGAACCGATTTAACTCAAAAACTATTAAAGTTACTGAGTTGAAATTTAGAGGGAATATAGATATTGAACTCCCGATCAATTTAAGCCACATATCAATGTGATCTCCCAAATTGTTAGGTACAGGATGATTCAAATATAATCTTCATTAAAAGTTAATGGTCTTATAAATAATTAGATTTTTGAAAATTTAATTGTAGAAGTTTTCAATTATGAAGATTTTAATTATAATATTTTTAACTTGCTGCCATTTCTGGTTATACCGAAAGTTGACATTAAATTTGTTATTTGAAGTGTTTTTGACAGCAAATTTGAATTCGCTGGAAATTGTTACTGATATTCTATGTGACAGTGACATTTAAACTTTTTGACTTCATACAGGCCGCGGTCACATAAATTTTTTTTTAAATATTTTTTGTTTATTGTGCAAATCTTTTTGTTTTTCAAATGAATTACCTGTATTTTCTATCGCAATTATGTAGAAAAATGCAAAGTCTATCTATTACTATAAAATATTCTAAAATCTAAAACTGATATTTTGAAAGTTATATAGAATATATATAATAAAATTATCAGTTAGGTTTTCTATGGGCACGGCTGACACAAAAACCACGGGACAGATTTCAGTGAAACATTATAAATTTATTCCTTAGACGCTTTACCATCTCAACATCGACAACATCCTCAGTCAAAATTATCACAATATCCTTTAGGAGGGTTGATATATTCAAGATAAAAGTTGATATGTCAAAAATACTCCTTTAACAATAAGCAGAAACAAAAAAAACATTAAAAATTACCTAGGTTACCATAAAAATAATATTAAAAAATTTAAATGTTAACTTCAAAACTTTTTTTTACTAAAATTTCAATTTAGAAAAGGACAGTAGTAAAGTTTAATTACGAAGGAACAGAACATAATTTTAAAGAGTCCACCAGGGTTCTCGGATCCTGAAAAGGATCTACAATTGAATTAATTTTAAAACCAGCAATATGAGAATCTATGGAAAGATCTCAAACTGTTAAAATTAGACGAGCGCAGCGGAGCGAAGCATTACATGGAATTAACCTTTTATAGAATTTTCAACTGGTTAGCGAGCGAAGCAAAGCACTAAAGAATTGATTTCAAATTATATTTGCCCGATTTGTTTCGGAATAACTGATTTAGTAGCTTTACCCACACTTAGGACAATTTTACACGAATGAAACTGAACGGCATAGTCAAAGGAGATCTAAAATACATTAATGAATACATGTTTCAACACTTTTTGAAAATTAATCCTGTAAAGAGTAAAATAGGGAATAAATGCAAAAAAATGGGGGAGAGGTCAAAGTTTACATTCTCAACGCCTACTATTCTAGCGTCTCCAACAATGAGTCAGTTACTTTAGGAAATGTTCAAATATAATGCAAACAGACTTATAGGGGATGTAAGCGAAATGAGTTAAAATTTCCAACAGGAATAGGGAGGATACTTATTCAGAGTAAAGTCTACAAAATATTAGGTATTTTAAAGATATATTAAAATTTGAATATTTTAAATACTTTTATTTTGCTTCTATACCAAATTCGTTAACACCTTCTTAATAAGTTTACTTTAGACTTCTAGTCTATGTTATACGCGTGAAGAAATTACCAATTAGTTTCTGAAAATTTTCAATTGTTCCTAGTTAACTAGCGAGAGCGAAAAATTAAAAATAAAGAGGATTGATAAGTGACTTTACCAATAAATAAAGCCTATCATTTCAGCTTATGATAAGGAGCAAAATATTTTAGCAAACTATCTAAAACGAATTACCTTTACCAAATTATGAAATTCACGCTTGTGAAGCCGAGGGTAACAGATAATACATCATAAAAAGTGACAATGTTCTGTAGAAAAAGTAATGTCTGATATAACATATATATATATATATATATATATATATATATATATATGTTTATATATATATATATATATATATAATATACATATATATGTATATATATATATATATATATATATGTATATATATATATATATATATATATATATATATATATATATATATATATATATATATATATATATATATATATATATATATATATATGTATATATATACATATATATATATATGTATATATATACATATATATATATATATATATATATATATATATATATATATATATATATATATATATATATACAGTGTAAACTCCATGAATTATTTTTAAGATGTGATTCCGTTACTAAAACTAATTTTCTCCTAAAAATATAAATACTACAATTAAATTATATTCTTATGATTAAGATAACAGAATAATTATATGCAAAATGGGATCGGAGTGGAAAGCCACGGATAATTTTCATGTAATTGGTAGCACTTAAGTACGCAGGTATAACGTGTAACTACTTTAATAGCTTCATTAACTTTCTCCTCTAATTAATTGCTGAACGGAAAACATAATTACTTTATAGTCGGTAATTAGTAATTTCACAAATTTTATTAATTTCTTACTTTTTATGGTTTTCAAATAAAGGTATAAAGGCATATATATATAGAACTCGTATGTATAAATGTATTGATAAATTGTAGCAATATTTGTGTAAATAAAATAGTTCAATAGAATAGCAGTATGGTAAACCTCATTGTATTGATTTTCTGGTCAGAAACATCAAGTCTGATAAGTACCAAAAATCGCAAGAAGAAATATATATATATATATATATATATATATACAAAAGGTAGTGGTCATTATGAATACCATTACACATATTATCAGCCATTTTTCTTCAAAATTTTGTTCTACGAGGTTCTAAAATGGATTTCAAATCCTCTCTCATCTTAATTCGTGGACCACAGATACAGTGTAACAGTTTAATTTAATCGGCGAAAGTACGACTGAAAAAGATCTCTTTTTTACGCAGAAAACATTTATTTTCCGGCCTTTTCTGTCGCTACTAGAAATATCTGAATAATGTATTTGTACACGAATACTCAAGGGCAACCTTCTAAAAGTTTTTTACACCCTATTGCATTTCAGAGTGTACCCTAGTTAAATAATTATGTTGTTTCCGAGACTATTAAAGTAGCAGAAGCATTGTGATCACTTTTGAAAAATAAAAAATTTTTTCCCTCCAAAATAATTTTTTTACGCAAATGTTATTATGTTTTAGAGCTTCCTGAACAATTTTGGTTTGGTATCTGTCTGTCCGTCCGTCCGTCCGTCTGTCTGTCCGTCTGTATGTTGGCAGTTTGCACCAAATGACATAACATCTGAACTATTCGATTGTTTTTAATTCAATTTTCATAAATTATGCAGTTTGATTCCTAGATGGTCTCCCATGAATTTAATCGAAATCGGAGTAACGGTAGCTACGCCGCTACCATTTCTACCCTTAATATACTAAATTGCACGAAGTGGTATAACTTCTGAATTATTTAATTCTTTTTTATAAAATTGTCAGGAATTATGCAGTCTGATATTCCTAGATGGTCTCCTACAAATTTCATTGCATTCGGAGTAATAGTATCCAGGGCGGTACCATGAAATCCAATTAAATGCTAGTCCCACTTTAAAGTAATTTGGGGGTTAGTTTCTAAAATATTTTTACTATTATTTTATAATTTAGCCTTTAAGTATTTTGAGTTACTACAATTTTTTATGAACTTGAAGGCGAAATTATAATTTCACGGTATATACATTTGGTAGAATACTGTTTTAAAGTCTTACAAGTACGAGGAAGCTGTGCGCCACAGCCCATTGGGAGCGTATTTATATTGTTATATTTAAAATATTTTATAGCGAATCAATAATATCCTATCACATTTTACCACTTAAGGGGAGTTATTTACGTAGCCATAATAAAAAAAAAATCGAAAAAGTGGAAACTTCTCGTATCAAATATATAGGGTTTTACTCCATCTGACCATAGTAGAAGATAGATCGCTAGAGACCAAGAGACCACATTTCGCTTGCAAGTCGTGGAAAACTGAATGAATCTTTAATTTTCATCTAAATCACTCTATCTTTTTCACTCAGTCAATCCCTGTATTATTTATAATTGACAATACCATAATTTTCTCTTACATTAACGTAATTTAATATAAAATTGTAATTAACTATGTCTCATAATAAATTTAATATATTGACAAAATTTTAATTACTGTCTAAAAATGTTTTAAAGCTCCTAAAATATATGGGATTTAAAGCACATACTTTTAAATACGGCACGCATATATCGACCATACACACTAGCTTTAAGTATGTTCGTGTTCTATATATAGGCACCCGTATATCTATCACTTATTAATTATTATACTTCATAATAAATTTTATTCCAGTCAAATTATATTTCACACCAATTAATTGGATAGTAAATTAAAATTCTTATGTAAATTTTATGACTAACTCTTCCTGTAGGAACTAGTTATATAAACTACATTATATAATCGTACGTATATATAATAAATAAATAAAATCTAGAGGTTAATTTCAAAAAGAGGAATTTTAAAAATTTAAATTTTCCGGTACAGGGTGGGAATGCTAAAAATCGATCACTTAAACAATTAATGACATGCAGAATTCAATTTTGAATTTACGCCTATTTTTATCATCTCATTAAGTACTTTTAATTATCGCCTAACTAAATGGATATAAATTTTCTAAATTAAAAACAATTAAAATATTTTAATTTTTATCTTTAAAAATGTATTTATCTTAAGTCGGCCCTAAAGCCGACCGAAGATGTTCCTAAGGTCGACCATAGGGATTGTTCATAATATAAATGAATTACCTGATTGTAGTTTATTATGAGACTAAGGAAAACGTTTTAAGAAAGCTATTCTAACATTATAATACGTTATTAATTTAAATTTAAATCAAAACAGAATTATAAAAGATCATTTTTAAATATTTTTTAAAAAATATCAATAATTGATAATAATGATTACAAATAACATTTATGAAATGTAATCTGAGATTTTTGATTAAATTACATATTGTAATCGTAATTTGTAATCGTTTCTGAATTACAAAATATAATTACGATTAATTTTGCTTAGTTAAGATCAGGGATGGAAAAAAACAGTTTTTTTTTTTAAATTTATAAAACAAACAGTTCAAAGTGTTTTAAACAAGTGTTCCTATGTTTAAAATCATGTTTTTATTAGTTTAATTTAAACATATGTTTTAAACAGGTTTAATTCTTTTAATTGAACCATATGGAAAAAACTTTTTGACTCGAAATATCTGACTTTTTACGGTCAGACACTGCCGTATGATAATGTACTATTAATTTATAATAGGTGGCATTAAATGGAAACATTTGAGTATTTTCTTTGTTGTAAAATTTATAAAATCGTTTGTTGTTTATGCGTGTTGAATACTGTGTACATACAACAAAGACGTTGCCGAGAAATTTTATAAAATTTGATCAGTATTGCCAGATTGGGGGGTTTTCCTCCAAAATTTAAATTTGGAGAATTTTTAAATTGTTGGAGGGAATTTTGGGGGGATAATTTCTTTGGAGGGATTTTTGGCTGGAAATTTTCAAACTAGGGGGAGTTTGGAGGTTTAATTAAATTTAAAACATATATTTTCCATCCTCCTTAAAAATACTTAAATTCAAAAACCAGTTTCAAATCAACCACTAAAATTTAAATATGTGGTACCGTATTTTAAGACAACGTCAAAAGTCAACAATCAATTTTGCCTAATTTTATTGTTTAAAAAAATACAGTAAACAATTCCTTGAAAATAATATTAGAATTATATTTTGCTATACCTAAATTATTTTATTCTATTTTTTTTTTTTTTTTTGCTCGTCAACTATTATTTTTGAAGAAAGACATTTTTCAAAAAGTTGACCACTTTAAATATTGGTTATTTTTGGACTACTCGGACGTTGCTTACGTATTTCATGCGCGTGAAATAGTTTTTTCTTTTTTTTGGAGGAATGCATTCCCTAAAATGCATTTTTGGAGAGATTCTTGACTAATGATGAGTCCATCTGGCAACACTGAATTTGATACATACTAAAAAAAAAGAGTTTAAATTACAGTACAAAGAAGTTCAAAATCTTATTGTTAGTTGAATTGGTAAATAAAATACGATAATTAAATACAAGTCAGTGCTTTAGAATGGCGGCGATGACTAAAGTCATAAATCGACCTCAAAACATTTGATTTAGTAAAACAGTTGCATTCGACTGTAGCCTTAGTAGAAAGAGCTGCAATGCTAGTCGCTGTTTTTCAGGATTTAAATGAAAATACTTAACATAAATTAGTATTTAACATAAAAAAAAAAACATAAATATAAATACATACTTAAATAAATTTAATTTAACATAATTAAAAATTTAAATTTGTTTTTATTATTTTATTACTGATGCATATTGGAATAGAACTGAATAATTTTTAATTACTAAAGATATAATTAAGCTATTTTTTTATTTCAATACACTTTATTTACAACTTAACCGAAAAAAATTAGTTAAAGATTGTTCAGAACACAGTTTAATATGTAATGTTTTTTATTTGTTTTAAACATAGTTTAAAACATCGTTTAAAACACTTTAATTTCAAACATGTTTTATTTAGATTGTGTTTTAAACAGTGTTTAAAACATATGATTTAAAACACTTTGTTTTAAACATGCCAACCTTGGTTAAGATACCTATATAAATATGAATAAATCTGCTATCTAAATTAAAGCAATTTCGATAGAGAAGTAGTTCGATTAAAGAGTAAATTAAGGTATACAGTGAAAAAATTTGTGTTCTGCGTAAAAAAAAAAACTAATGGTTAAAATTTTTGTTAAATAAGTAACCCAACCCTGTGTTAATGTAACATTTAGTGTTTGTGTTAATTGAACATAATAACAAAAATTTTGATTTAACAAAATTAAAATGTTAATCTGTTTTGAACAACACACAAATAACATAACGTTTGTGTAAAATGCGAAAGAATGTCATAAATACACTTATTTGCGCATTTCCAACACCAAAAAACTGGTTTCGCGTCCATCTATTGCTTTAGTTATAAGAGCGGGGTAGTGGTAACTGATACCACTGGTAGTAACTATCATCATTGCTAATTACTGGAGTATTGTGCGACGTGCGTTCAACAGAAACATATCTATGTATAGAAGCAGATGGAATATTTCAAAATCAAAAGCGTATTCTTAAGGTTAAATTTGTTTTAATTATTTAGATATTAAATATTGTTAAGTTAATTAAAAATATTATAGATTGAATTTTTTTTCTTTGTTTGCAAAATTTACTTTAATTAATTAAAAATAATCGAATATTCGGCGTTCCAGAACACATTTAAAGGGCAAAGAAGATCAGGTAAAGAAGGAAGAGTAGTCGTTCCATTTTGTCTTCCACGTTCAATTTGATAACCATCTTCACAACTTTGTAAAAATATTAAACAAAAAAGTTTAAATACTGAAAAATTATTTTTTCCTATTTCCTTTCATTTATATAATAAATAAATAAAAAAAAATACTAACCTAAAAAATAATATACCAACACATTTGCTGAGTAAACTTCTACATTCTAAATCACACATCATTGTGATAAAATTATAACTAAGTAATTGTCTAAAATTAACACAAAATGTATATCCTTTTGTGTGTTAAATCATTGACGCAAATATTACGTAAAGATTTGACACATATGCTTTGTGTTAGAATAACATAAAAAATTGAGTGGACCGTTCTGGACATGTGAAATGTGTTAATTTTAACACAAATTGTTCACTGTATATGGGCATATGAAGGTGTATAGGCATGGATAGGACCTAAAATCCATATCAAACGGAAGGAGCATTGCTATTTATAGTTTTTTTTCTTTTATCTTTCGTCCAATATTTTGGAAATGTATAAACAAACACGAATTATCAGTAAATAATTATATTATATCATAGAATTAGTGTCAGTTTTCCAATGTGTCCTTTTTATGTATTTATTTATTTTTGGTCCGCTAAATGTTTTAGTATTTACAATCTGGCCCATCAATGCAAAACCTTGAGAGTCACTGATCTAGATAAATTAGTATTTGAAATGCAACCTCCTCATGTAAATAATGAAATATATTATATACATGTGGTATAATCTAGACTAGATAATATAAACATGATGTAGTTTACGCCCTTGTATGTTACGACAAAATTCACCCCTGTTCCTGTACTATAATGTATGCATACATAACGCCATGTGTATGTTTTAAATTGTTAGGGTAAAACGAGTAACATTCAATGGCCTTTACACAATATAGGGTGCTTTAATGATTGTAATCGGCCTCGGACGAAGCTAGTGTAGTTCCCTGTAGCTTTCCATGGCGCGGCGCGATCTGTATATGTATAGATAAAATACACAAACACACATATACACACACACAAACAAAGTGGATCATATACAGGCGAGCGACATCGACATTCAAATTCATGTTTATTTTTTCACCAAAAAAAAAAAAAAAAATATAATGATCATCATCACTGTTTTATGTATGCGTCGTCCCGCGCTGTACTGCACTATGCGAGCGGCAAGTCTGTTCTGTTCTGATAATAAAATGTATGTATATACTCGTAGTTAGTTCTATTATGCCTTACAGACTTACGGAGTAATACATATAAACACTGCTCAAAATAATGTCCTGATTGATTACATCTTTATGGCTATACACTGCGGTGCGTAAAAATGACTGCTTAAAATTGGAAAATCATAAAATTGGACTTTACTACACCTATTGTGGTGAGTTTTCAGAGCTGGGGAATAATCTTTTATTTAATGGAAATTATATATTATTAGATAAATACCTATGTTCTACTTGCTAAGTTTTTGATGCAAATTGTCTAATTTTTGTTATTATTAATGAATTTAGAACAAAGTTTCGATAATAATTGGATAATGAAATCTTCTGTACTGTCATTCATTTGTTTTTGAATTCTGGTTATTTTTTACGGAACAAAAAGCTTTGCTGATAAATTTATTCTTTTTGATAAAAATTCTATTGAACAATACTATTTTTTTTTTTAAATTATTAAAATAATTTGTATGTAGTAAATCAAAGGAAAATAATATTTTTTTTTTTAAAGTGGCCTATATTTTTTTAATGTTTTATTGATCAGTTTATAATATTATTACTTTGTAAAAATGATTAATCTTTCTTAAATTACAAAATTTTAATCATATTGTCCTACTTATGACAAAAACTACTAGCATTATGATCACTTTTGAAACATGAAAATTTTCACGGGCATATTATGTTTTAAAACTCTCTGAATAATTATGGTCTCGTGTCAGGCTATGGGTTAATTTGTTTGACCGTTTGTATGTTCGAAGATCCCATCAAAATGCGTAACTTCAAGACTATGCGATCGTTTTTGATAAAATTTTTAGAAGTGGTGCGAGTTGGCTGTTAGGCAAACAAACGTCGATATCTTACTTACAAGGAATGTTACGGAAATGTCCCCTTGCGATTTCATTCATTTTTACATATATTGTAGTACTAGACAAAGTAACAAACACATCATAATTGCACGTACCCAATCGCATTTTTAGGGGATAAAACACCTCTTCAAAATTTGTTGAAAAATCATATTTTGGTGTTTTTATCATTTTAGTAATTCTCCTTTATGTAATTGGTGATCCTTAATTAATAATTTCGTCCTTGAAATAAGCACCTATTTAAGAAGTAAAAAAAAGTACCTACATATAGTACAAGTTTTTCCAATAAACAGTGTTAGTAATTTATTTATTTCATGAGAAAAGGGCGGCAAACTAATGTGGCCTAGGGCAGCCAAAATGTCTAATCCGGCCCCGTTGAAACGTGTAAAATAAGGCCAATAATTAATATTTCTAGACAAACATACTTATCAAAAGCCTTCTATATGGTTAAAGGGTATAATTTACCATGTTTCCAGTATGTGATAATTTTATTATACCGAGCGGTCATAAAGTTCCGGAACAGCTCCGTAAAAGTTCCGCAAAATCTCAGTTAATATTGACTTTATCGAAAAATAACCCGGACAAAAGTTTCATGGGAAGAAATGAGGAACTAGAAAATGACCTCGAATTTGACATTGATCAACCAGTACCTTGAGAACCAAGATATTTTTTCGTTTTTATGACCTTCACACGACTTTGGGATATGACGTATGAATATGACTTTGAACGTAGAATTTCCCGCTCTTTTCGAATCCGGGGTCAAAATAAGGGTTTCAATTTAAAAAAACAAAGTTGACCTCCAAATTTTGGTCAAGGTCATGTTCAAGATCAAACTCGAGGTCATTTTCTAGTTCCTCATTTCTTCCCATGAAACTTTTGTCCGAGTTATTTTTCGATAAAATCAATATTAACTGAGATTTTCAGCTGTTCCGGAACATTATGAACGCTCGGTATTCAGAAGAAAAATGTTATTCCCAATTTATAATTTCACTATATTTAATAAATTCCAAGTTTTCTAAATAGTAGATGCAATCATTAACTACATTCGATCAAAGTAGTCGAGTAATTTTTAATATCTTAATAGACAAACTTTTTAAAATTCAATTAAGCTTTCTTTTAATAAAAACTCCTACTTGACAAATTAAACACTAAACAAATTTATTAAGTACATTATTATAGAGTTACCCATTTTTTTATTCCAAATAATTGAATAAGCCAGAAAAAAATAAGTGCATCAAACCAACGTTTGTAACATTTACATTTAAAAAAAAATCATGTTTTATTTCTTTGCAAAACATCAATTATTCTCTTTAATAAAATTATTCAACATAATATTATGACAAAAGGAATTAACTCTGTTGCAGCATACTGCATAACATAGCCAACTTTCGGTTACAAAAATTACTTTTTTGGAAAATTCACTTACTCAGAATAGGGGTCCAGAAACGTATCTTATGTGACTTTTTCCGCTCTCTGCTAAAGTGTAAAAAAATTAGAAAAACTTTTAAATTTTGGACAATTCTGGCAAAAAACACATTTATCTGATGTTTCGGGACTCGAACGTATCTAGCTGAGTAACTCGTCTAAGGGTTTGGGACTTCCAATGTTTTTATCAAATTTCGTAAAAATAGGATGTTTCGTTCGAAAATGATCATGCGGGGAGAGTTAAACATATATGTAAGTATACAAATTTTAGTGAATGTTGTTTCTCGTTTTCAATGATCCCAAAACAAATTTCCAGCATAGTTTTGGACTCAAGTCGCACTATCAGAGTGGCTGTAACAGCTGAATTTTCTGTTCGGAAATTCGCTAAAAATAAAAACTATGATATATCTACGATAAACACAAAATATAAATATATTTTAATGAAAACACAAAATACAATAATCAATGAGAGTATTTACACCTGCATCCCCGCTGAATGTTGGTTTAGTTAGTGATTCGTACATTAAACACATCACAAAGCGAATTTCAAACAAACATCAAAGAATACGAAAATGCGGTTAGCACAAGGGTGGGATAATTTAATTAAAAAAAAAAAGTATAATATTCCGTAGTCTTAAGTTGACTTTATTATTATTATCATTCAAAAGATTCGTCGGTGATTCCATCCATCCCGTTCAGCCGCCAGTGTTGTATTGTTATAGAACAAAAGAAAATCTGAAGAACTAAATTTAATTAACTTTCAATGGGACACAATGTTTGTGAACTGACACAGAAAACCTACCATTTCTATTCTTTCTGAGTTTGTTGCACTGTATACTTTAGGTCGGTATATACAATAAGTTGTAAAAGTATTCCTATGAAGACAAGAAAAAAATTGTTGAATTAAGAAAATATGAAGCTGACAAAATATATTTCCTTCACATGTATTTAGTGGCTTAAGGATGCATATTTTATCCAACTATCAATGTTTCTGTTAACTAATAGTTATCTTAAATGTTGCTGTTAAATATAAACATATAATTTTCTTTCTTAATCTAGAACTTGTTACTAGCCTCTGAGCTCTTTGAGCAACCACACTTGGATACATGCAGCGGTATCATTAATTACGTAAAAATCTTAAAAATATAAATTCTAGTTGAATTTGTTCCGTTTGTTTTCTTATCGTAATAAATAGTAAAATGTATTTATATTAGGTACCTGATTGAGGTTGTAAGTTACATATTACACATGTGATGTAATATGTAACTAGAAAGGCTAGTGAGTAATTGCGCGAGTAATACACTTTATCTACGAGTAACATAAAATTCACAATAAACAATAAAAATTTGGTACAAATACAACACATTAAAATTATGTAGAACTTGAAATTTACTGAAAACAAATACCAGTATTCAATTGCTAGGTAAACAATTTGTATAGGTTTAATGGAATAATATAAATATCAATAAATAATTGCAGTGTGCTGAGTTGCATACATGCATACATGCGTGCAAAACATAGTTTATCTACCTAGTATTTTCTCCAATAAACAGACAATTTCATGGTAGTCGTAGATAAACATATCATCAATAAAAAATTATCTAACATATTGAATTATTACTTTAATTAAATAAAGATATTCGATTCTCAACTGCTATAGGAAAAGCCTTAAGTCTTTCTTAATCTGTCTACTTCCTTTCTTAAATTTAGGTTTAGACGGAACGCTCACTAATTCCATGAATTGAAGTGCAATACGGAATTTTTTACAGAAGGCCATCCACATGGAAACGCAGCACGACGTGGAGCATCGTTTTTAATTACTACTAACCGTACCCGTGACATTGTTCACGCGAAACGTTGAGTAGTTTCTTTTTCCAATTTGTAGTTTCTTGCAACACAAAATGCAGTAAATTGTCTCCAAATTGACAACTGTGTATTTATTGTATTTTTCGGTATACAATTAGCAACATTTTTTTTATTTAAAATTCAGAAAAATTTCCAAACTACAAAATTTATTTACAATTTTTGTTACTGTAGTTATGAAATTTTTTATGAAATATGTAAATTGGCGTAATGTGTGTAGATGCTCAAAATAGTTTTTCCATTTTCCCGTGGGAATGAGACATTTTCCCGGAATAAAAAGTATCTTAGATGTTGACCCAGGTAATAAGTTATCATCACACCAAATTTCATTAAAATCCCTCCAGTAGTTTTTACGTAATGCGTGAGCAGACAGACAGACAGAGACAGATTTACAGTTTTATTATATGTATAGATAAGTAATCCAATAGTATATGGCATTGTTTACTTCGATTACTATATTAGCAATTTATGTTAACTTTAAATGAACAGCTAAACAATTCAACTTACCTAATGTATTCAGCGGTAATTTTTAAAACGAATTTCCTATTACTTTTAAATATAGTTAATATTTTAATTTTATTACTAAAGGTTCATTTTTCTACTACCTAACAATAAAATATACTGATAACTCCGTCAAGTTAAAACGCAATGAAATACTCTACCATACAGTTATTATTGATTTTTGTACACTGAAATGAAAAGACACGCATAGGGTCATCGAAGTTTGGCGGTACACAATCGCTCTGCCACCAACTGAGTCAATGAAACAGTACAGCACAGGGTGATATTGACCTCGAAGTCTCCAAAAATCTTCAGATCGGCGTTGCCCCAAGCTACGTCTGTCTACCACTCAGCTCTCTAATGGATTTGATTGAATGGTACCTGCATTTGTTCAGATATTTTGTTTTGAGTGTGGAATTGCGTTGGATTACGTCGCGTCTTTCCATCGAGTTAAAGAATGCTCAGCTTTGAAATAACAAAATAAAATGGTAAGATGATGGGAGTCACTTTATTACAAGAATTAATTTATTGGTAAAATACAATACACACCCTAAGGACCACAAATTGAATAGGGTTAATAAGCTGACGGATTGTAAATAAAAGTTTAAATTAAATTCAAAATTATGTAAATACTTTTGATACTCACAGTACTCACTTACATATTTGTAGATAATTCTGTTTCCTTTTAATTTGTTCTTAAGTAACGCTGCAAATAATCATACGTATTAAAGTTTGTTTTAAAAAAAGACCACAAAATTTGTTCTAGATTTTTATCATATATAAATACATTATAAAGATAAAAATACAAAACTGATACGGTGTGAACAAATTGGGCAACAGCAGAATGAATGGAAACGGTTTTTTAAAGAATTTTAAAGGCAGGAGACTACATAGGCGATAGCAGCCGTCAGACTGAACAAAATACTTCGGCATTAACAAGGACTCCAGCGTGCATCTTTTCGGTATTAAAATGTTTTCGAATACTACTTATGAATCTGGGGTAGTTACCACTCCTTAAACGGGTACGTATAAAGCAGTTGAGGGCGGTTCTGTTCAGTGCGCTGCGACCATTGTGCGATAAAAAACAAGAAAAATTTACTCTCTCACATTTTCCCCGTTCAGCAGAGGATACTTATCAGCCCTCTGGGGGTTGATTCTTTAGCTGTGTTCTACCATATCTTCTGTGGCGTAGTAATGCCCAATAATCCCTCCGGGATTATTGGTGAGCAGAATTAGTTAGCACACACGCACCCATCAACCAGTATTTCGGCTACATCAACCAGTAGTGGATCCTAAATACTCCTAACAGTGATGGCATTGTGCTGGACCCATTTTACTTTTAGAGGAGACGTGGATCGAGGAATTCCACTAATGGTTAGGATATTTATGTAAAATCAAAACCAAATGGAGGAAGAAACTTTCCCCCCCCAAAAAAAAAATATAATACTTGTCTGGATTGGGGTAAGATGATATGTGAAAACTACGGAACGGGATCGTTCATAGCATTTTCGAGGTGAAATTTCACGCTCTTTCAGAATCCGAAATAAAAAATAGGTCTTTCCATTTGAAAAGTACGACTTGACCTTAAAATGACCTTGATAATGAAGTGAGCAGCGGAACCCCATCACGGAAGTCGAATTTTTCCCTTCATCCTCGGTATTGAATGTCTACAAGCGAAATGTGATTGAAAGTCTACAAGCGATTTGTCATTTTGGCGGTTTCAAAACTGATGATGAGTGTCCGGCTGATCGAGGCTTTAAAAAAAGGTTTTAAATTTTTAAGAGCTGAATCTCAGTAAATTTCAATTTAGTGCCGATAGCAGTTAGCAGGAAAAATCCAGCACAATTCGTACGAGGGCATTCCTACTCATGCCTATCCGCCAATTGCCTTTGTGTCTTATTTTTAAATATTAAAAAAACACCTTAAATAGTAAACTGAAAGGCCTTTATGAAGATATTTTTTCTTTCCAAAAAAGTCCAAAATTTCTATTTTATACATAAAAATCCAAAATTCCTACTTTGTAAATAAACAGTGACGTTAATAACATTTTTAAATTACTTAAGATTTATGTATTGCATTTGCTCGAAATTCAGCTATTACAGTAGGTAGGTCTCATGACGCAATTTGAGCCCGGGGCTATGGCAGAAATATGTTTTGAGGTCCCTAGAATACGAAAATCATATTCATATATATATATGAGCAATTCCACGTATAAACCGACCACCCAAAAATGGCATATTCGCCAAAGTTAATTTCCCTTCGTATATCATAAGTTTAAGACTTGAATATTATTGAATTATCTATTATTTTGTCGGAGTTATAATTATTCAAAGTTGCGTTCAAGGTCACAAAATGGGGATTCCCCAAAATATTTTATCAATTTTTAGTCTAAGAATAATTAAAAAATGATTACATGTACCATTGAATGTACTTTACATATACTTTTCAATCAGACCGATTTCCATCCCAATATATGCACATATTTTGAAGTAATCGCCAGTTTTATTTTTAGTCGAATTTTTCTTTGAAAAAATTTGACTTATACAGCCTATACGATAAAAACGGCGAAAGGCGAGAGTAGGGGCGCTATGTATACGATTATGTAGAAAAAAATGTCTAATATATATATATATATATATATATATATATATATATATATATATATATATATATATATATATATATATATATATATATATATAAATTCCCGCTACCTTTTAATATATGTAGGGCTCCCCTATGGAAGTTAAGAGCTGAAATTTGGTAAGTGGGGCTCATTTCGATGCACAACAATACTATCAAGGTAGGGCTAAATTTTGGGCAAATTTTGGATACGACGAAACTTTTTATTCTTGGAAATAATGTCAGTTATCTACAACATATCCAAAATTCAGCTTTCTAGGATGATTTGGAGGGAGTAGTGGGGGAAAATTCATTTTGGCGGGATCTAACACGCCGTCAGCCCGCCAGAATTAACGTAGAGGATTGAAATTTGGTGTGTTGATAGAGTTCATACCTAGATTGTGCTTTTTGGAGGTTTTAATATTTTACCCCCCTCCCATTTTTAAGCTACAATTTTATGCGTTTTCGACGTTTTCGAAGTTTGTACCACTCGCACAGGTCACTCAAATAAACTGAGGGCTGTAATTTTGTATTTGGATTGAGTTAGTATCAAGGGGTTGCCTTTTGGGGGTCTCAGCTTCTAACCCTTACCCCCACCATTTTTATACCAAAAAGAACCAGATTTTTCTTGATTTTTAACAGTTTCGTTCGGGTCAAAATCAGATTAAATTAATAGCCAGCCACTGCTTTTTGGAGGTTTCAACTTTTAACCCCTACCCCCACGATTTTTACACCAATATTTATGTATTGATTTTTTTGCTTTTTTTCTAACACGTCTAGAGACTCTCTAAGGAAAACTAGACGGCTAAAATTTTGTACGTGTATTGAGTCAGTATCCAGCTAGTGTCTTTTAGGGATTCCACATTACTTTCCCCCCCCCCCCACTTCTCCCATTTTTACATCGGAATTCAATGGTATTGTTAAATGTATTTTAAATGCTTTATTTCTATTCTAATACAAGCAGGGGTATCGTAATTTCAAAATTAAAAAAAAAAAATGAACTGACTTTTTTTTAACAAATGCAATACATAAATATTAAGTAACTAGCCGTATACCCGATGGCATTTCCCATCGGCGACACCTTTTTATTAGGTAATCACTGCTCACTTTCAATGTTTTTCAAAAGCCTAAATACCAATTTCCACGCTTCTAATTTCAAAAATGACCAACTTCCTATACGAACTTTCATTTCCTATTTTAACCCTTTAGGGAATGAATTTCAAGAAACGTTTACACAACCGACTTTTATTTATAAATAGAAGCCTAAAGATCAATTTTCATATCTCCTGTGCTAAATTTCGTTCTTCTAAACCCAACAGTTTAGGCTATGCGTTGTCTGTCAATCAGTGTACAAAATATTATTTATTTGAATACACATAGTAACACATTTTTTTAAATCTAATTTCAAAAATGTCAAATTTCCATAAAAATTTTCATTTCCTATTTAACCTACTTAGGGGGCGAATTTTCAAAAATCCTTTCTTACTGGTCACCTACGTTATATAGGGAACTCCTGTGCAAAATTTCATTCTCCTAAACCCAAGGGTTTAGGCTGTGTGTTGTCTGTCAGTCAGTCAGTCAGTCAGTGTTAGAAATTTATTAAGTAGATTTAAAAATGTTATTAATGTCACTGTTTATTTATAAAGTAGAAAATTTGGATTTTTATTTATAAAATAGAAATTTTGGATTTTTTTGGAAAAAAAAATATCTTCATAAAGGCCTTCCAGTTTACTATTTAAGGTTCTTTTTTAATATTTAAAAATAAAACACAAAAGGAATTGGCGGATAAGCATGGGTAGGACTAGGAATGCCCTCGTACCAATTGTGTTGGCTTTTTTCCTGCTAACTGCTATCGGCACCAAATTAAAATTTACTAAGATTCAGCCCTTAAAAACTTAAAACCTTTTTTTAAAACCCCGATTAGCCGGACACTCATCATCAGTTTTGAACCCACCAAAATGACAAATCGATTGTAGACTTTCAATCATATTTTGCTTGTAAGCATTCAATACCGAAGATGAAGGGAAAAATTCGACTTCCGTGATGGGGCCCGGCTGCTCACGGCGTTTTTTTTTTTTGTATGGCTGTGTTACTATATCCATAGTATTAAAGATTTTTTTTATTGCAAGAGTATGTATTTAATATTCTGTCAATTGGATCAAGTGAGCCCCGCGCCGTATGTAGTTTAGCAAGGCTCTAATGTGGTGCTTTGATTCGCTATAAGCTTTTGCCTGGAGGGGGTACAAAAATCGACTACAGCGCTCATGACGGACAAATATATCTGTTTATCAGGACGGCATTCGTACACAGAGAAAAAATTCCAGTAAAAATTACTGAGCTGCCTCCGGTAAACGAGTCTTAAGTGACCAGTCCGTAGGAAATTATTAAGCAAAAATATAAAAAATGCGTTTCAAACATTATTTTTTACGATTCATTTGAAAATTTTTCCTGTACACCTTAAGAATTTTTCCTATACAGCTGCGTAATTTTTCTTATACAGCTGCGTAAAATTCGATGGGGTAGTAAAATTTCAAGTGGACACCGGGAAAATTTACTTAATTTTTTGTAAAATTATACTGGACATAGAATAATTTTTACTGAGTCGGTGTGTATTTCAGCACCACTGCATACCAAATATTACATAGAACAGAATAAACAAAACAAGCACGCAACCACCACGTAACCTTGAGGCCCAGAGAGCATGCGTGTTAGACAATACACAACAAGACGCAGCAACCGTGGCAACCGTTGGTTCGTCAGTTGGCCAATAGCAATGATAGTGATTGGATGTTTATAAAGTGTTTTTTTTTTTTATAATAAATTATTATTTAAGTATTGGACTTTCCATTTAAAACAAAAAATTGTTGTGTTTCATGAATTTTTGGTTAGTTTTTATTTCAATTCTTGTATGTTTTTTTTATATGTATTGATATGTTAATTGAAATATGTTTTTATACAAATTATTATAATGTGCTTATTGTTAAAAATTTTTATCATGTAATATTTCAAATAAAGAATTTATATATTTTTTTTCCACAAATAATAAAAAACCACAAAAAATTTTTTCTATATTAATAATTTGATTTTAATGCTTACCCTTCTATCAATATCCTTATAAACTATTTTAATTCAATTATTTATTAATAAATAAAAAAAAACCTTATTTATAAATAATACGGTAATTTTTACTGAGCTGTAGCGTAATTTAAAATTTTACTATAAATTATCGTAGTTTTTACTTAGCCTGTCACTTATGTCGGCATTACCAGAGAGCTCAGTAATTTTTTACCAGAAATTTCAGTAAAAATTACTGTATTTTTTTCTCAGTGTACATAATTTTACTATTTTCTTTAAGGGGGGGTAAGTTTTTAAAACTTTTTTTGTATTTTTTTAATTATATTTTTTTCTGAATGTATAACATGTCGAGCGTGTTTTGTCAAAATTTCAAGTAAATCCGACCAAAACTAATGAAGATTCAGCGTTTCAAGCGACCGGCATGCTCGATTTTTATACCTGCAAGGTAGCTGCGCGACGCGCCTACCTGTTAAGTATAAAATTTAATTTTATACTTTCAAATCTTATACAAGGCAAATACTTAGTATAATTACCCGCGTAAGTATAAAAAATTATATCATTTTATTGATGTTTAGTTTTGGATTTTTGAGTATAAAAAACTTTAAATCCATTTTTTGGCAAACAACATTTTTGAAGTTCGTGAACATCATAACTCAAAATCTACTTCACCGATTCTTTTGAAATTTTGTACACTGTTTCTACACATAAATCAACAGGTAATCAGGTCGAGTCTTTTTTTTTGCTATTTTTTTCCAGTTTATAATAACAAATTAACCGAAATTTTTAGCAAAAATTGCGTTTTTGACTTCAAAATGCTGCCAAAAATAAAAAAATCGAAAAAAAAACAAAGAACCTCCTGACTCCCTAGGGAAACATATCGCCTTTTAAACGCATTTCGATTATTTTGTTTCGGTTGATCCGGTACCGAGTTATGTTCATCGCAAAACAACTTTTTTTCGAGGCGCCTCCGGAGATTCGCGGTCACGAATCTCCGAAACAAATAAACCAACGTTATTCATATCTCCAAAAAAAAAAAATCATGAAAATATCCCTTTTTTTCGCTTTTAAAACTTTACCCACCCCTTAAGAAAAAGTATTTTTTTTTAAAATACTTTTTCAGATTTTTTCAAGTACTTATTACGATTTCTATTTACCAGATCCTACAAAATAATAATAATAAAAAGAAAAATTATTTGTTACCCTACTATCAAACGTCATTTTATTTAAAAATTTTCAAAAAAATATCACAAAAATTACCTCTTATGCTTTTTATTGATTAATTATTTAAAAATAGTTTATTTTCAGACATTTTGGAGGTAAAATGAGCAGATGTATGGCTTTTATTAAACAAATTTCAGTTTTTTAATATATTTTCCATTCATTTAAATAGTAAAATGTCCTGATAAATTGTTAACTAATCATTTGATATAGGTGACTATACTTTCGGCTCGGTGTGAATACAGACTCTTAATTCTGACTCATCTTTAAAATCAGAAAAATTCTGAAAATATGCAAATGCAAAAAGGCAAAACTTTAGAAATGTAAATATAAAATTGTGTTAGTGAGGATTATCAATACCTATAAATAAAATAGAAGGATCTGTCTGTGATTTTCGAATTTTTAGGTATTAATATGTTTTTCAGTTAGCGAATTCGACATATATAGCAAATCTAACTTTAAAAAATTTTTGTCTGTCTGTCTGTCTGTCTCTTTTACGAACCGATTTAACTCAAAAACTACTGAAGCTACTGAGTTGAAATTTACAGGGAATATAGATATTAACCTCCCGATCAATCTTATCCACATTTTAATGTGATCTTCCAAATGGTTATGTACAGGCTGATTCAAAAAGAATCTCTATTAAAAGTTTATAGTCTTTAAATACAGTAGATTTTTGAAAATTTGGTTTTGGAAGTTTCCAAATATGAAGATTTTAATTAAAATATTTCTAACTTGCTGCCACTTCCGGTTATACCGGAAGTTGACACCAACTTTGCTATTTTAAGTGTTTTTAACAACAAATTTGAATTCGCTAGGAATTGTTATTAATATTCTATCTGACAGTGGCATTTAAGCTTCCTTGACATGATACGGGGTGGTCACATAAAGCATTTTAAATATTTTTTTGTTTATTGTGAAAAACTTTTTTTTTTTTAAATAAACCACCTAAATTTATTATTATAACTATGTAAAAAAATGTAAACTCTATCTATTAATATCAGATATTCTTACACCTAAAACTGATATTTTGGAAGTTACATCTAATTTATATAATAAAATGATAAGTTAGGTTTTCCATGGGCACGGTTGATACAAAAACTACTGAACAGATTTTAGTGAATCATTGTAAATTTATTCCTTAGATGCTTCATCATTTCAACATCTCCAGTCAGAATCTTCACGATATTCTTTATGGAGGTTGATATATTCACAACAAAAGTTGATATATACCTCTTTTCAGATAAAATTGATCATGAGTTTTCGTTAAAAAATTAAATAATTTTTATATCCGAAACAAATCAATCTTCTATTCTTTTCTAAAAATAAACTGCGAATTTAAAATTTACATAAATGCAATAATAAAAGAGATAAAGCCAAGAAACCGGAAATTATTTAAATTCAAAGTGACGAAGCATGGTTAAATTTAACTGAAATGAACCATACCTATCAAAAATACTCATGTAATAATAAACGGAAACAAAAGAAAGAAAAACAATAGATTACCTAGGTTATGATAAAAATAATACTTATTCAAAAATTTAAACATTAACTTCAGAACTTATTTATTAAAATTTCACTTTAGAAAAGGATTGTTGTAAAGCCTAATTACGAAGGAACTGAACGTAATTTTGAAAAATCCATCAGGGTTTTCGGATCTCGAAAATAATCCAAAATTCAATTAATTCTAAAACCATAAATATGGGAATCTATGAAAGGATTTCAAAGTCTGAAAATTAAGTATATTAATAGGGTTGATTTCCAGTCGTTTGCCGAGCAAAGCGAAGCATTACATGGAATTAACCTTTTATTTCAAAGAACCATTTTAAAGAACTAATTTTGAATTAAATTTGTCTGGTCTGTTTCGGAATAACTAATTTAAAGTAGCTTATTACTCACAGTTAACATAATTTTTACAAATGAAACTGGAGGGCATAGTTGTCAGTAATAAATTAATGAATACATGTTTCAACACTTTTTGAAAATTAATCCTGTAAAGAGTAAAATAAGGAATAAACGCAAAAAAATGGAAGGAGGTCAAAGCTTACATTTTTAACGCCTACTGTTCTGGCGTCTCCAACAATGAATGAGTTATTTTAGGAAATATTCAAGCATAATGCAAGCAGACTTAGGGGAATTTAAATTTGCCAATAGGATAAGAGAGGATACTTATTTAAAGTGTACAAATAAGTATTTGAGTATTTTAAGTCAACATACTTTTTTTACTTCTATACCAAATTCGTTGACATCTCCTTGATAGGCTTACTTTAGATTTTTAGTCTATGTTATATCTATGTTTGAAGAAATGAAAAATTAGTTTTTGAAAGTTTCCAGTTGTTCCTAGATAACGAGCCAAAGGTAATTCTCAATAAATAAAGCTTATCAAAGCTTATGATTAGAAAATAGGGGCAAAAATTTTCGCAAACTACCCACTAGAAATTACCTTTACTAAATTACGAAATTCACGCCAGCGAAGCCGCGGATAACAGCTAGTAATTTAATAAAACAGAAGTACATAAGTAGTTTTATTCGCAGTAATTTATTATGTAATTATAAAAACTGCTGTTGTATTTGAAAATTTATAGAAAGTGGCTTAAGATCTTGCAAATGAAAGAAAAGAAAACGACTAAAATAGCATATGAAAAGTTAACAGAATTTGAATCGAATTCTGAAGTTCCTGAATTACAATATAACTGGTGTGCGTTATTTAAAAAGCTTTTTGAAGATCGATTTTAATTGTGCACCGTTACAATATTTTAAACGTTCAGAACAATTAAATAATTGTTTGTTCAGTTAAATATGAAAGAATATAACAGATGGAAAGCAAAAAAACGCTTTCTAACAGAGGCTCAGGGTCCCCTTTTTCGACTCGGGCTCTCGGGAAATTGTACCACCTGATCCCCCTTTCGCCGGCTCTGTTCATGTAACAGTTCTTCGTCCATATTATTATTTGATATTATTATAACTGTTATAATTATAAATATTATAATTATCGTTAGCAAATTACACATAAATGCACAAAAAATATTTAAGTGTACAAATTTCCTTACTATAATGTATATACAGAGCCTGATTTACATAAGGACACTTGAGGCACGAGCCCCGGGGTCCCCACACAATAGGTGCCTCACAAAATCGAATAAAATCTCAAAATTACGGAATAGAATAAACCTGTAATTCAGTTATACAGATTCAGAACTAATTTTTGTTTTTACTAACTATTAGGGCCACACACCAACTCAAAATATAAAATTTTAGTTACGTTAAAGGCTCGTGAGCAGAGTAGGCATTTTTTATAAGTGGTTGTTAAAATATTAAAATTTATCTGTTGAAAAAGTAACTACATTTACACCTATACCTACGGAAATCATGTTTTCAAATTTTCAAAATTATCATAATATCATCAAATATTTCTTAAAAAATATGATAAAAAAACTGATTTGCTAAAAAAGAAACAAAAAGATCTTTTTGTATAAATATAGAGAAAATCAAACTTCTACAAACACAAAAGAAGACATTTATATGAAGTGGAGATTCATCGTTCCAAACTAAAAATAAAGCAATTCGATGAAAACAGAGAGAAAAATAAAAGTGGAACGTAAATACACCACCATACATTGGTGGGTACATTCAGTTGTTTTCTTTTCTCCATTTTATGTTTGTTCTAAGAATAATAATATTGAAAGATTTATGGTTGTGAAAGTTCTACCTTGCACGTAACTTTGATAACAGCAAGCACAGCGCAATGTATAGACAGCACACACAAACAAATAAGATAATCAACTTTTCTAAAATATTATCATAGTTGTGGTTACATTATCAGATCACATAATTTTCTAAATTAAATTACCAAAATAGATGATAATGTTCCACGGCAGTTGTTAAATCGTATAAATTAAAATATCCTTATTAGAGAAAATAGTTTTAGAAAATATTTGTAGTTTAAACCAGAAAATAACATGTCGAGTTTACAGACAGACCTACATACCCTTACATATAGATTTAAACAACTAAATATACTCAATGTCAGTAGATAGTTTCTTAGGACTTAATATTTTAAATTTAAAGGATTAATAGTAAATTTAGTAGATCTGAGCGTTACTTTATGATAGTCCTCCATATTTGCTATTAATAAACCAAACACTTTGCGAAAATACCACCTTTATTGTTTAAACTCTTATGACATGTTTCGGTCAATATTACCATTACCAAACAAAATATTGGTCACATTGGCCGATGTACGGTCGCATTATGACCATAATTATACCTAAAAACAGGAGAAAATTTTCTCAAACTTTCTGTTTACAAAAAATACGAAATCAATTCTGTAATGCATAGCAATTTAATACTAATAGATGCCAGCTCGGTATTTTATTCTTTTTTTTATTAAAAAAAAAGAACAAAATAAACATACAAAAAATTAACAAATAAGCCAAAAAAAAAAGAAAAAGTAACAATATAACAAAAATAACAAAAAAACAAAAGAAATAATTGACTGTGAGCCTTTCGAGTATATCGGCCAGTCACCAGTCTTCGTGAGGTGTGAAAACAAGATCTTTTCCTTTGCAGTGGGCGGGGAAGCAGAAATCTGATGGAGTTTCGACAGGATGAGTTAGGAATATAATTTCTTCTTTCGAAATTTGGTAATTACACTTATAATAACTGAGACCAAAAGCAAAAAAAGTCATTTTCTTTGATGTCACAGCTAATGGATGACTAGTAAATTTTGAAATTTCCGTATTTAGTTATTTAACATCCTCACACCACTAGTGGAAAATGTATGAAAATGAGTTCAAACATTAAAATAAAATTTGTTCCAACCAACACCATTTAATGTCACGAAATTTTAGTTTATGAAAAGAAGGTCATTAAATTACCTTATTGTTAAAAGTAAGCTGGTTGATATTTGCGTAACAATATATTTTTAGTTTAATTAAAATATAAAAAATTAAATTTTTTTGGACGTCCGTCTGGTTGACAATTTTTTTTGATATGGTAGATATTTCCATAAGCTAGAATTAACAACGTTGTCAGATACAATTTACAAATAGCTACTAGTGGTGGTGTACCATGTGTCCCAGACAACATTCAGGGAATCAAAATTTCGTAAATAATACGAAATAAAAAGCTAGTAAGTTAAATGAAGTGAATTTTTCGTAAGCACTGCGAGAACAGGTGTATCATCTTGGACGTTTTATATATAGATCTCGTTGAAATAACCAATCTCTTTCAGTATTATATTTTGTTACACACATAACCACAGAATTATTAAGCTCGTTGACTCGTTGAAAGAAGTTTACAGACACGTACTGCAATTTTTTACGGAATAGTTAATATTTTGGCTATTGTTAGTTGTCCGCCAAACGGACGAATAAAATAACTTAGTTGTCCGCTAAACGGATGAATAAAATAACTTAGTCGTCTGTAATGTATTGACTTTTCGCGTAAGTATTGATTTTTAATAATGTTATTAGTTCTTAAATAAATGAAAGTAATTTAGAATCATATTTAAAAAATCGAATTGAAAAAATAGGTGGTGAGGTTGGTTCAGTTAGATTTGACAATATTCCTCGATTTTTGATATAAAAACTAGATGGTGAGGTTACTTTTGGTTAGGTTAGGGTATTCGGGCAAACGGTAGCCTTAACTAACCTCACCACCTAGTTTTTTTCAGCAAAGTCAAAGTATATTGCCAAAAATAACCTAACCTTCGGGCAAAAGGTAACCTTAACTAACCTGACTACCTAGTTTTTATACCAAAAATCGAAGTATACTGTCAAAACTAACCTAACCTTCGGGCAAAGGGTAACCTTAACTAACATCACCATCTAGTTTTCATATCAAAAATCGAAGTATATTGTCAAAACTAACTAAACTAACCTAACCAAAACCAACCCCACTTCCTAGTTTTTATATCAAAAATCGAGGTATATTGTCAAAACTAACTAAACTAACCTAACCAAAACCAACCTCACCTCCTAGTTTTTTTATCAAAAATCGAGATATATTGTCAAAACTAACTAAACTAGCCTAACCAAAACCAACCTCACCACCTAGTTTTTCAATTCGATTTTTTAAATATGATTCTAAATTACTTTCATTTATTTAAGAACTAATAACATTATTAAAAATCAATACTTACGCGAAAAGTCAATACTTTACGGACGACTAAGTTATTTTATTAGTCCGTTTAGCGGACGACTAGACACTTCGTAATATTTTTGTATTTACATGTGGCCTATATCCATCTAATAAGTAAACTTAGTATATGATCTGCAAATTAACAACTTTTAGTTGCACAATTGTTTAGTCGTTCAGATAGTATGCATAGGGGTAAACTCAGGTGTAAATATATAACGATTCAATTTAAAGGCCAACAATTAAAAATCAAATAATTATTTTTCATGAAAATGTCACTTTAGAAAATAATAATAATTATATTTGATTCACCCAAAAAGGCCCAAAACTGAACTACTCCTAAAACTATTAGTATAAGTATCTACGGAAAGGTGCCAGGGAATGGAAATAGTATGTATTAACATGAGTATTTTAAAGACGTTAGGGTCGATGGCGAGGGGTACAAAACACAGTATGGAAATGAAATGATGACACTAATGTTGTATTATTAAATATATATTTTGTATGCTATATTAAATAAGAATTTCGGATCGTCTAGTGAGCGAAGCGAAACACTATAAGAAACTAATTTTCTACGAGTGTCAGAAAATCTGATTTAGAAGTAATTCTACTCACAATTAAAATTCCAGAGGTGCCTGCAGGTAAAATCGCAGGGCACAGCTAGTCTTTCGCAGGGCACAGCAACAGACAAAGAAACTTACAGTTTCCCTTTATAAGTTTCTCTTTATAATATTAGTACAGACAGTTTTTTGTGGCAAATGATATTTTGAATAAATAACACTCCTTCTCGAGACAGCTTTTCACTGTTCAGTTATACAGTCATGGTTTTTCAACTCCAGGCAGTAATTTTTCTTGTGACTTCTTGCTAGACCGTGTAGTGTTCTTCGACTTTAATAAATAGTTACAAACGTCTTTAAATATTTAACATTGCTTTTGGAACGTCTGGTATCTATACAAACAGCTCATATATACATAAATAATTTTCTACTAAAATAGTCAGTGTGAAATGAATAAATAATATTTTTTTTTTGTTTTGTGTGGCTCTATTCTGTTCGTTCAATTAGCACGCAATAACACAACAAAATTCATTCCACCTAACTATAACAAACACTTTTGTTACCTCGACAGTAACCACCTTCAGCCCCCTCCCACCACACCTAGGCAGGTCTATGCACTTCGAATTTCAATGACCATGTTTACAAAATAAAATAAAACATACCCAGCACGTTATTGTTTAAAATATTCCACTATAGCAATATTATATCAATTTCAATTAAATTAGATTATACAGTTAGTTACTATACTTGCACATGTAAGTGCATGAGCAGTTCGCACAATGAAATTTCTATTTGCTTGTTTAGTTTACAAAAATTATTATTAAAAAAAAAAAAAAAATCGAATTTAATTTCAAAATACTAAGGAAAAAATTATTCTTTTGTAAAAATCAGCTGAATTGGATTAGCTCTTGTTACAACTAAAATAAAGCAACAGCTGGTGAAAATAATTTTTTAAATTATTTAAATTAAAAAACAACCGAAATATAAGTTTGAATACTCATTTTGTAGAGAAATTTCTTTGAAAGTTCTTATTGTTAGTTTCTTTGTCTTCATTTTATGTATCAGTAGCCATATCAATTACCTGAAACAAAAAGGAAAAGAAACCTATTAATTTTTATTCCATACAAATCGTATAAAAGTAATAAATATATCGTGCACTTAAACGTATATTGACCAAATTCTAATTGTGTAAAACTGACGTTACGTTTATGTTCTATTGCACAGGCTGCTTATAATATCATCTGGGAATCTACGATACGGAACTTGACAGTTGCTCCGTTATTCCCGCAATAGAACATTAAACTTAGTGCCAGTATTGCATTTAATGATCATCAACTTAGAGTAAATAAAAATATCCCCGTCATAGGATTTTGCATAACAAAGTGAATTTCCAGTATTAAATTTTTTTTTTCGAAAACCCGCAAACATGAGATAAAGGTTCAAAACATATCTCATGTAATTTTTTCACTCTCAAAATACGAGTTCCAAAGTGTGTTTACGAGATTTTACATTTTAACCATCGATATTATTTCCATTTAACCCAGTAGGTACCTACAATTTTATTCGCATTAGTTCTAAATCTCTTATAACGCAGTTTTGCCAACACCCGCTACCTGATTTCCATATAACACGATACAAAATGTTTTTTTTTTTACAATTTCCGAAGTTCCTTGTCATGTTTTAGTTATTTCCGTGTAAATATGAGAAAAAGGTTTCTAAGTGTCTTACAAGCAGATTTTTGAATTAATTACGTTATGGAAGGGTTGACTGTAATATTAGTACCTAAGTAGTTCGGGTTATTCCAGGTATTAATTAGTTCAACTACAATATTTTTAATAGTACCACCCTTTTGTACTAATTTTTCAAAAGTATAAATGCGAAAACATATAGGTATGAACTGCCTATGCTTTTCATGAGAATTAGTTGATATCAATTTTAATAATATATTGATAAATAAAACGATCAAAAAAATATAAACGAACAGTAAAATGCCGAGTAAGTCTATCTATCTGAATACCGCAAATCGGAATGAACCGGGACAAATTCAGACTTCCCATTGTATATCCTTTTTGTATTTCTTTTATGAATACCTATTCCTTAATACATTAAAAATTTACGCGAGGGCGATCACTTTATTGATCACAGAATAACCAAAAACTTGAAAAATCAAAAATCGAAAGTGAAGTTTATAAAATATAGAAATGCCATGCTGATATACCGTCCCTAATTAATAACTTATGTGCTGTATCTATTCATCCATTTTCCGTCCTTATTAACTTCCAACTTAACCCAAATGTTAATTCCTCATTATTTTCTCTTAAAAAATAAAACAATCAAAAGTTTGCTGTTTTCTTTTTTAAAAGATGTTTCAAAATAATTAAAATTTCGATTAAACTACAGTTTATTCATAAGAACACCAAAGTTAATTATTATTAGATAAAGTTTTAAGAAACCAAAAATGGCACTGTTTAAAAACGTCAATTCAAATTTATTTTTTTAATATTTTTATTATTTTTTTAATATTTTAATATTTACTGCTAGCATAGTCACTATTGTTACTTAAAAGAATAATAATTTTACTATAGTTTAAGAACGATATACATATAATATGTTCGTCTTTACGTCTAGTGTTTTTAAACCAAATTCATGAATAACATTTTTCGTTTTGTCCCTATTCATCCGTCTGTTCTATTTCTTTCCGGTTTACGGTAACGTTTCCAATTCGTATTGATTACAATGGAACAGTCTGTAATATCAACACAGCTGATACAATACCAACCCGTACGTCAATATATACGTAAACAAACACACAGTTGCATACAGATTGAAATCTAAAACCATTGGCAATAAAATTTTGCAATATTTATTTTGATAAATACAATAAAATAAAGGAAAACAATAAATTATAGACAAAAGCTATCAAAATATAAAAATTCTAAATGCATAACAATTTTATATTTTTCTAGACTAGAATATTTTTTGTTTATTATAAAATGTTTTGTTAAAAATAGTTCAATGACCTTAGAAATTGACATACAAAAGAATACTGTAGAAGTGTACAGTACCTATATATACATAGCGCTCCATTATTGCAATAGTCGGTTATCAGGGAAATATTAACTTTTGAGATATTGAAGTTTCAAGTTTTTTAGAATATATTTATTGTCTTTCAAGAGTTATTTGAAATCCAATTTTAATTCAATTTTAACAGAAAACTCTTTAAACACGATATTAAGTAATGCTATAAAAATTAAAAGAACTATTTTATTGTGTCGGCCCAAATTTTCAAATTTTCCTGGGTAACTGACTGTTGCATGAAAACGTTTTGAATAGAATTACTACGATGGTAAAAATAACCCAATTTTAAAAATGAAAACCATTATTAACTGAAAGAAAACCATTTTATTAAACATAAAAATATCAAAACAAAAGTTAACAAACTTGTCACAAATTATTCACTAAGTAAAACCTAAAAAGACAGAACTTTATAACGACACTTTCACAAATTTTACAGGACAACAAAGATAAAGTTTGAGAGCTGGTATTCTCCTATTATGATTTTTCTTGAACATCCGGGCAGTATAGTTAAAACGTAGTGAAATTCTATACTAACATAATTAAAAAATTGATTCAATAACATTATACTAACCATAAAACAATGCATTTTGTAATACATCAACTACATTGCTAATATTTTCCTTGTTTGATTTGACATAACAAATTTCTTATTGTTACTAATGTCAACACCACGTAATAAAAAAATCAGTTAAACATAATAAACACAATAACCTACAGAAACTAAATCATTAGAAGACGTTAAAATATAAAAATTCGGTTATGTTGTCTAATCTGTAAAATTTTCAAATTTTTTTTTTTGCTTTAATACTCAGATAAAATGCAATAACCTAATATTGTAGTAAAAATAAATTGAATTTGACGCTTCAACAGTACGGATATATTGATATATATTAGTCTTGCAACAATTAACATTTAAATATATTAAAATTGTCATACAAGAATATCGATTATATTAGCAAAAATATTAAGCTTAGAGCTTAACTGATTGTAGCATCTGAAAGATACGCTTTTCCTCTTTCGAATGGTGTAGATAACTCAAAAACGTAATTTTATCCACCAACTATTGCAATAATGGAGCGATAGGTCCATTATACAATAATAAGTTTAGTTAAATAATACGGCTAAGCGTTGGCCGACAAAATCACATTATAAAAATCATATTTTCATCATACGACTGATTTGTCATTTTAATTATTTTGTTTTCGGTGCATGTGCAGAGAAATAATTAAATAGTAAATAGTAATGTCGCCGTATGACGTTAATTCGACGTCATCATAATGAATAAATTCATAATTTTCGTTTTAGTAAACATAATGTTAGTTTTTCTTAAGACATAAGTTTCTGTCTTCCATTTTGGCCATTCTTGATTATTTTCTTTCTTGCTAAAATTTAAGGGATACAATTTTTTTCCGTGGAAAAATTCAATTAAGAGATGGTTTCTTGCTTTAATATATGGGGCTGAATTTTGGGGTTTCAGTTTACTGTCTATAGATGAACATGAACAATAGACTTCAAACATCATAGCGAAATTTTCGTTATAGCTTCCGTTTATTTCCATATTACGAATTTTCGAACTAAATTTTAATTCCTTGTCATCCCTGCCACTATAATTTTAACGAATGTCAAATAGCTCTATATAAAAAAAAAATGCTAGTGATAGAGAGAGCGGTGTTTTATATCTTACTAATAGCCCATCCTGGCTGGCTTCACTTAGGTGGTTTTCATTTTGGTGTTTTGTATAATTTCCTACGTTTGTACATAAGTATATTATTTCCTAGATTATTTATATATTACAACTGTTATAAATATTTTAGAGCTGTGCCACTAGTACAGTCATCTGGTAGTTTTACCTGGAAAGTTTTCCGGAAGTTTTGAAAATGGGTGATTTTATAGGTTTTGAGGTGCTCTTTTCGAATTTCCATTTTGCCACCAGTTATTTTGGCCGCTTTCGCCGCCATATTGGAAAAATGGCGTCGAAAAGCAGTTTTTTGACGATATCTCATTTCCGAGTCAATTTACGAGGAAAATACCCATACACAAAATTAAACTAGAGAAAATTTTCTACAATTTATGTCTTAATTTTTTTTGTAAAATCAATAGTTTCAGCGTCCGAGCGCCGCAAAGTGTTACTAAATACGCGTTTTTCCGGAGTAACTCGTTTCCACACCACCTTGAGGTAGAGTAAGCTACGTGTTTTTCTAATGTGGTCTGCCCAGTAGGCCTAATCTCCTTTTCATGTATAGTTCAGAAATTTATCGTAATCTTCTTCGTTTAAATTTTCTTGATGGGCCAGGTGTTACAGATTCATCGTCTTCAGTACCTACCAAGGTTACCATTCTAGTAACCTTATACCTACAACTCATAGTATATATTTCGTAAATATAAGAAAAATATGTATGTGTTAACGTAGATGAATAAGGCTAGTCATCCTTTGGATGCAGAAACGTGTGATATTTAATTCGGACAAATACGCGTGAAAACGAACGAACGATCCAAATAGCTGTGAAGCTATACATCCTCGTCCATTGAAAGCGTCTCGTTCGTCCGTTTCCGTAGGTATAATTACAACGTGCGAACAAATCCAATTCTGTTTGGCTTTTTTCGCGCGAAGAAGTCCGTTTCATGAGATTTTTATTTTTATTGAAATGAAGCTGAAGGTAAATTACAATTATAACTGTGTAACTCTGCATATTACGTGTCACAAATTGTTTTTTACGTATTTTTATATCATCTATACCTTGCGAAAAAAAAAAAAATTAAAAAGCAAAATACTGACGAATATTGAGCTAGTGGACGGACAGTAGACGTATTATTTCGGACGAACGACAAACGTGCGTAATCGTCTGAATCAAATATCGCAGTTGTCCGCAACCTATGGATGACCAGCCTAATAGTGTGCTACGCTCATTATACCTCAAGTTGGTGTGGAAACGAGTTATTCCGCGAAAACGCGTATTAATTAATACTTTGCGGCGCTCGTACGCCGAAACTATTGATTTTACGAAAAAAATTGTTAAGATATAAATTGTAGGAAATTTTCTCTAGTTTAATTTTGTGTATAGATATTTTCCTCGTAAAATAACTCGGAAAGGAGATATCGTCAAAAAACTGCTTTTCGACGCCATTTTTCCAATATGGCGGCTCGAGCGGCAAAGATACGAAGTGGCAAAATGGAAATTCGAAAAGAGCACCTTAAAATCTATAAAATTACCCATTTTCAAAACTCCCGGAAAATTTTCCAGGAACCCCTTTTATTTGAACCAAATGACTATACTACACGATTTTATGTCTGAAAAATATTTGAATTATGGGTTCAATTACTTTTAGGTCAGATATTCCAAAATTCTACACCAAATTTTATTTACAGTGATTGATTTCGCTCGTTAATCAACACTGAAATAGAGATGTCGTCCGAAATAATTTTTTTGTTCCATTCTAACCCATTCGTAAAAGGTTGTGTTGGGGTCAGTAACTAATAAGGGATTTATATATAAGTAGTTATGAATAATGACCAAAAAACCCCAATGGAGAATTCTGCCTAAATGTAACAAAGACTTAAAATTTATTTTGTGATTTTACTAATCCTTAATCACAATGACTTTACAACCCAGTAGTTCATAATTACTACAGTCTCACTACCAAGTGGCTCATAATCACTGTAATTTTACTACTCAGTGGTTCACAATCAGTATGACTTTACTACCCACTAGTCCACAATCGCTATGATCTTACTACCCAGAAGAAATTTCTCCAGAATCCTGTACAACGTAATATAACATAGCCTATGTCAACCTAGAACTTTTTAGCTATTTAATAGTAAAAAAATTTCCAAAATCGATCGAGCAGTTATTTTGGACCTTTTCTATGTCCTCAGGAATTTGCAGGACCTTATAATCTCATATAACATAGTTTGTGTTAATCTGAAATAGCATAGCAGTTAAACAGTGAAAAAGTTTCCTAAATTAATTGTGTAATTCACCTTGATCGTTTTTTGAGTCTCAAGGGTCCAGGGGATCTTATATAGTACATCCTATATGAATCTAGAATAACTTAGCTTTCTAACAGTGAAAAAATTTTCAAAATCGGTCCAATAGGTACTTTTTGAGTGTACTTCGGATTAATTAAGTTATTAACTTATTGTCAGGGTTGTGCACGTAGACTAAGTGAAGTAGTCTACCCCTTTTGTCTACGCGTAAACAATCAGGTAGACTACGTGGCAATTGTCTATGTAGACAATGTAATCAATGTAAACAATGAATATTATTTATTTTACAATAGCCAAACCATTTAAAAAAAATGAGCTACTTTTCATTTTGAATATTTTGCTCATTATACATTATTATCGGTTATACTCTAAAATTATTACAGCATTGTTATATCAATTGCCTAGATTTGTGTGATAAAAAATTTGTCATGTGCATTAAATTCAAGAACCAGTGGCTAATTTGCGAATTTAAAACGAAATTAGAACAGTGTTGTCTCTGATATATTTTCTCATAAACCATATTTTATTTTAAACTATATTATCATAGATACCTACACAGTATTTTGATATTTGTATGAAAGTCAATATTTTGATATTTGTTGAATCAATTCAAACAACACGGTTATACTCTAACATCACTACAGTACTGTTATATCAATTGCCTAGATTTGAGTGATAAAAAATTTGTCATGTGCATTATACCAAGAACCGGTGGTTAATTTGCGAATTTAAAACGAAATTAGAACAGTGTTGTCTCTGATATATTTTCTCATAAATCATATTTTATTTTAAACTATATTATCATAGATACCTACACAGTATTTTGATATTTGTATGAAAGTCAATATTTTGATATTTGTTGAATCAATTCAAACAACACGGTTATACTCTAACATCACTACAGTACTGTTATATCAATTGCCTAGATTTGAGTGATAAAAAATTTGTCATGTGCATTATACCAAGAACCCGTGGTTAATTTGCGAATTTAAAACGAAATTAGAACAGTGTTATCTCTGATATATTTTCTCATAAACCATATTTTATTTTAAACTACATTATCATAGATACCTCCACAATATTTTTATATTTGTCTTTGAATTGTTCGAAACTTTAGACAGAAATATCCATAGACATGCTTTAACTACAAATTGTTAGACTAATTGCGTTTAAGCACTAGTTCCGTTTGAATTATTTTATGTTAAGATTACTTGTTTTGACGTAAATTCAATATTTAATTGCTTTTTTTTTAACACCTTTTTTAAAAATTTTGCCTATTTTTCTTTTAAGTGCATATTAGCTACATACTTACCAAAATAATTTAACCACAGATCAGACAGATGAAACCTACATATAAAAAAGTGTGGCCCGAAATTTGCAATAAGCTGCATTTTATACTGCTTACTAACTAGTCGTCCATCGGCTCTACAAGAGCAAACAACCATTGTTAAGTAGTGGCCACAGTGGTGGCTGTTGATTGTTACATCGTGGTTACATCATTAGTAGCAGATACATACATATAGTTGTTCGATAGTATGTATCCACTCTCACCTTGCACCTCGCGCTACATACATACCGAATATCACACATACTAACATCCATTATACTACACATACAAACACAAACTATAAATATGTATATAACCACAGAAAGGGGAGGTGCCTCGCTGCCAAGCTTGATGACGTAAAATTCTGGCGACAGCCGGAATGCTAACTATCATACAGTAGTTTGACCCCTTAAATTTAATAGTTAGTTTTAAAGTAAACAAAACGTATTTTAAAAAAATTCGAAGAACTCCTGTGTCTATAGTTAATTAATTAACTTATATTAAAATCAATTATTCAAAACTTCCAGCAGCTATCAAAAAGTTGTAAATCAGAAATTTAAGCTCAAGTTAAGCTATCATTGTGGTTAATACACGAAAAGTTAAACTGGAACGAAATACTACTGTCACAGGGCCTTGTAAAACAAGAATTTTTTGATCGTTTATCGAAAAATAAAAATAAAGATTTTACAACATTAATTAAGATTTACAAAATAATTTCAGGAAATTTGAACGTGTAAATTTGTGATTTTTTCACACCAGAAAAAATTTTTTGCTTTAAATATAGCTCGATAATATCATGTGTGTGATGCTAGCCCCGCACTTTGAGAAATTTTTATTTTTCTTAATTGTGTTATATTGTGCTATTACTATTACGTTTGTGCCAATTTGTGCCGCAAACAACAGCTCGAAATTAGAAGCAATTAGGAGAAAACACCAAAAGCAAATTTTTACCAGCCCCGCACTTTTCAATTTTTTGTTAGTTGTGCCTCTTTGTGCTACGTTTGTACCATATTGTGCCGCAAACGGCAACTCAAAACAATCAAGAACTTCAAAAAAATCAAAAAACAAATTTTTGGTCAGCCCCGCACTTTTTGAAATTTGAACTTTTTTTAATTTTATTGCATTATACAACGTTTGTACCACGTTGTGCCGTCGAAAAAATTTAAATTCATATTCCGTCTGGATAAAAAATGTTTTTGTATTCTTGGAAGATCCCTACAGATTTTTAAAAATTAGTTTGTACTGTGCAATGTATTAGTCTGAGGAAATTTTGTCATTTGGGGAAATTGATATGCTCACCTAGCGCAATCCGCCACAACAAAAAAAAAATTCAAAAATGCTAAAATTTGAATTTCCCGCCACTACTACTTCATAAATTTTTGATGAATTTGAAACAAAATTTTACGTTTTAGACATGAAACTTACAGACCTGAAATAGGACAATTAAAAATAAGTAATATAATATCAATAAATGTCAGTAAGTCTTTTTAGTACATTATGGATATAATTTTAATTTTTATTAACAAAATTTATTGTTTCAGTATGACAACAATGTTTAAAGTGTTAATTTAAATTTTTTCAGAGTATGTTCAATATACCTACATATATGTTAATCTTTACGGAATATTTGCATAAATAATACATAATTATTTTGTTTTTTTAACGATATCTGAGCATATAAACATTTTTATAAGCATAATTAGGTGCATATATTTTTTAGTGCATATATTTGACTAAACTTAGATCACATTAACGGAAAATTTGAAAATTTAAAAATTCTTTGTTGTAAACAGCGTAAACCGTGTATTTTGAATTTTAAAAAAAACATATCACATATTTAGTTGTTGGTTTATAACTGCACAGTATAGATATTATGTAAAGGAATTTGAAATTTTATAATAAAATAGATAGGGTTAAATGATTGTATAATATTAAATATTATTGTTTTTAAATGTGAATTGTGTTGTGCTTAAAATATAATACCTGTGTATATAAAATATATAATTGTGTCGTGTTTAAAATATCTATTAATGTTATACATTTTTGTTTAATCTTAATAAATTAAATTAAATTATGTTATACGATGCCCCTTCGGTTTTGATCAAACCTTTGACACCTTTTTGGTCGACGTCGAATGTGTAGTCAAATGTGAATTTTTTGATCAAAACTTCGGTCTCCATACTGCCGAAAAATTTTTAATGTCAGGGTTTAATCAGTGCTTAAAAGCAGCGTTGTGCAATTACGAGTGCAATTCAGAAATTTCAACCAAAATATCAAAAAATGTAACTAATCATTTTTTAGTTTTTCAATTTGTGATAAATCTGTAAAATCTTGAGTTTTCCGTCAATTATATTTTCGTTTTATATAACCTTAAATCCCATGGGGTCATGGGGAAAACGATTACACAATATTAGGTACACACAAAAGTAGATGAAAACCTTCATCACAAATAGTTAATAAACTAAATTTTTGTAATTATGCATAGTATCATAGAAGAAAATAAAGTACAACTGGTACTGCATTTTTACATTACAAAATTTGTTAAATACGACACAGAAAAATTTTGTCATTTTTAAACATTCCCGCAAGCAGTTTGCTTTGTTACCAGCTCTATACTTCATAACATAAAATTTTGAAAATTTACCAAATTTTAGATACATATTAGTATAGGTTTTATAATTTTTTTTTTTTTTTTTAGACTAAAGGACATAGGTTCTTATACAACTGTTTATACAAATTGTCATGTACAATTCAATGACACAGTTTTAAAAATTTAGAAAATTAATTAAAACAGACAAGAATAATTAATATTAATTAACATTTCTGTCTGTGCACATATCTGTGCACTCCTAAGGATGTTGATGCTGTATTCGTTAGTTTTTTTTTCGTTATAACAACAAATTACAACGTATTTCGAATTCAGTTTAGATAAGAAAAGAGCCAGTTTATCAAGTTTTTCATTTTTTGGTCCCCAGGCATTTTTAAATTATCATTTAGAAACATTTCATTTATAAATTATCCCAATTCAAGGATTACCGAATTTATTTAAACAATGATATTTTCTAAATTATGTATTTCACACTTTAATTCACTTTGCTAAATTACCTGTCAACTTACTGCCATCCGCCATATTTGTCTACATTGTCTACATTGTTTACATTGTCGACATTGTCTACGCATTGTCGACATGTAAATGTAGACTATGGCTATTTACGCGTAATTGCACAACACTGCTTATTGTAAATAACTAAAGAACATTACTAAAATTTTAAGTGCAGAAAATTTAAAATGTTAAGGGTTAATATAATGCATGCCTCATACAATACAGGATTATAAAATAAATACAAAAACATTTCTCACGCTAAATGAAAGCAGTTAAATCATTTTAAACATTATCAGGACCATTATACTGTACTATGTAGGTATTAAAGAGACAGGACTACCTAACATATTGTTTGTTTATTTAATATGATGCGTTGTGGTGCATAATGTTAAATTTTTCCTTTTTTTAAATGTATAAAAAGACCAGTTAAATACACACACCGGCATAATTAGCGGAACATAAAAAAATAAAAATAAAAACCTATTTATTAAACAAAGTTGGCGGTTTTTTTTCATTTTTACTTAAAATAATATTCCAGTAACGAATCAATTGACTTTACGTAGAATTGTTTTTATTTATTATTGATGCCATTCTTTTTAAGAGGTCTGTCACTTTCGAATTCAAACGCCGTTTCTTCTCAATGTGGTCGAGCTTCAAACTGCCGTAATTGAAGAGTGGCAAAGACTGTCCCAGGAAACTATAGATAACATCAGTAGTAGTTTTTGGACAGTTCTAGACCCACCATCCCACCATCCGACTTTTTTGAGCGACCTCGGATGGACGCAAAATACCGGGGCGGTTCTAGAAGCATCCGGCGGTGGGTGGAGTAACGTGAGCGAAAATTTTTTCTAACCTAACTGAACCAAATGGAACTTAATCTAACCTAAAGGATCCCAACGGCACTTGATCTAACCTAACGGAACCAAACGGAACTTGATCTAACCTAAAGGAACCCAACGGAACTTGATCTAGCCTAACGGAACCCAACGAGATTTTGTCTAACCTAACCTAACCTAACCGAAATTAACAAAATTTTTTCTAACCTTACCTAACCTAACCTAACATAACCTAACATAACCGAACCTAACAAAATTTTTTCTAACCTATCTTAACCTAAGAACTGAAAATTTCCCTAACAGATGGCGCAGCCACTTTCGAGCCCTGTGAATTCACTACTAGATGTCGCTGCTCCTCCGGTTACTAGCGATCCCTGTGCGTAAGATTGACAAATTTGTAATAGATGGCGCCGAAATTCCCTTTTGATAGTTAAAAGATGGCGTTGCTAGTCTAAACCACCGCGAACTCTGTATCTTAATTCAAAATTCCATGAAAAGATGGCGTTGTTAGTCTGAACCTCCGGGAACTCTGTATCTTGATTCATAATTTTATCATATTTTTATCTAAAAACAGGTTTAAACTCGTATAAATTGTCAGCTGACTTCATCAGGCTATTTTTCTACTACAAAAGACCGTAGTATAACTTTTCAATTACAATTCTGTTTGAAACTTTAGTGAAAAACATTAAATCTTATTGTTGTAAATTTTCAATTGTTGTGTTAAAAACTAATTATTGCTAACAATGGAAGGCATTTATTGTGGAAATCAACTAGTTTGTCGTAAAGTCGTTTGTATTCATCACATAGAATTTCAAAGTAGTCGAAAATTTGTTTAATAATTTCCTCTCGACGCTTCGCTTTACTTAGTTCTCTTAATTCTGCGTCAGAACATTGAAGAAGATTGATGTAATTATCCGTAAATTCCATACAACATAAATATTCCGATATCTCAATATTTCCAATATTTCGTCTATAATTGCACTTAAAAAGTCTACAAACCACCTCTATAGATTCAATGGTGTTTGTTGGATAATTTTTCACTATTTTAATACACAAGTCCGCCAATCGATTCAATTGGTGATCTTTGATTCCTCACAGAGCACTTTCTTGCATATGCACAAATATTTAATATAATTATAAATTTTACAAGTTAAAAAGTAATCATTGTGTACCTATTTTTTTTTTAAAAAAAACACTACTTAATAAAATAAAAATTTTAAAAAAAACCGATCTTTTGATTTACACCCATCCCTAAAAATCCCTAAGTCAAACTAATTTTTAATATTATGCCTTAAACTTGATGTATATATAAAAAATTCCATTTACTATTATGGTAGACCATATATACTCATAAATTTTACAAAAATGTATAACTCTGTATATTTTTTGTTACTTTTGATGGCGACATTTAATATTAGAATACATATTACTTAGCTAAAAAACCGTTACTTACTTACGTTATAAATATCTAAGTATGTATTTTTTAAATACCTTATAAATGCCTATGATTACTATATGGCTAATCACGCGATATCGTGTGATAAAATAAAAGAATTTACTCATTTATTCATCAACAATTAAATAAAAACGAATTTTTTAAAATATAGAGTAATATAATATTATGCATATATACAGTACTCTGTTAAAAGTAAGGGTTTCTACACCGTTAAGAAACATATTTTTTACAATATCAATATATTGTAAAAAAAATATATTTCTTAATACTTTTAAAACTGAATATGTAATATCGATAATTTAAAACAGTTTTGAAACATTAATTTCTTGTCATAGATATTTTTTTTAGGCTTAAATTAATAGCACAATGTTCCATATATTTTAAGAAAAATTTCTTCCCCATATTTTATATTTACTTAAACAATATATCTGTTTTTGTTAAATCCCCATATTTTATATTTACTTAAACAATATATCTGTTTTTGTTAAATTTATTACTTGTTAGTTTAATTATTAAAAATTAGTTAAATATATCTATAGGTATTATTGCTAATTTAAATATTTGCTCTATCTCTTACCGTTTTCGAGATATTTAACAAATTAAATTTTTACCCCAATTTTTGAAGGGTGATTTCACCCCTTCAAACCGTTTCACAGTCGCTAAAAAAAATACGTGTCATATATATATATATATATATATATATATATATATATATATATATATATATATATATATATATATATATATATATAATAATTACATATATAATAAGTACAACATATCAAAGAATAAACAAAATCGGAGGGGTACACCGCCGTGATGTTCCTTGATAGACGACATAAAATTCCAAAAATTTGCCATTTTATATGGTTACTTGTTTTGCTACCGAAAATAAAGGTATATCGACCTCTAGACATGTAATTTTAAGTGAATAATTAAATAAGATTAATATTTTCTTGAAATTAAATGGTTTGTTTGATTTTCACAGATATTTTCTATGTTCCGCTAATTCTGGCGGTGTTGGGTATGTTTTAATTACTTATGTGATAATCTAATAAAATAATTTATAAAAGCAGAGTATAATTATAATAATTCGAACTTTTTCTATTTTCTATTTAAGTACCTACTCACTCACATTTTCACAGATATAGAATACGTAGACTATTTTGAATTTTTTCTAGGTCGTTCGAATATTATAATAGTACGTATATACTGACAGAGAATGAAACAACAGTGTCACACCAGGAATATAGAAGAATGACGAGCATTAATAATATTTTACATTAATTCAAATAAATACAATGGAGTGAATGAGAGGATATTTAATAAATATCGTCGCAGCATAACGCAACACCAAGTACGTTTATACCAGCATACTACAGGCTGAGCCATATGTGCAATTTCAACAAACACAAAAGAATACTTACTATAATTGTGTTGTCGCAACTTTAAAGTTAAGAAGAGACTGCAATTACATAAATTCATTTTGTGTTTCGTAAAATTGGCAACATTTGCGATGTGGTAATTTCTCTTTTTTGTTTTTATTTCTGGGATGGCTGGTCTAAAAGCCCGTCTACGCGCTCAAGCTTTACCACCGACCTACTTGTACAAACCAGTTTGTAAAGGTGTACGTATCAACAGGAAAACTATTTTGTACAAACCCATTGGTGCAGCTTGCGTAAACGTCGCACTACTAAACATTTTGCTTGTACAAACCAAGTTTGCAGTTTTTTATGTCACCGAAGGATGACATATTAATTTCGTTGTGTGATTATAGTGGGGGAAAAATTAATAATAATAATAATAATAATAATATATAATATAATAATTATAGAGTTGTACATGCATATATTGAATAAACGCAAGAGGGCTGTATTCTCACTGTATTATAGGGTTGTACATGCATATATTGAATAAACGCAAGAGGGCTGTATTCTCACTGTACTTAAAAAATGAGCTAAAAAATCATAAATTAACACTTTCCCTGAGGTGACATTACTTAGTGCGTGTCAAAAACATGCACTTGACGAATTTTCTTGTGCCTATGGACAGTGCTCAAGCCACGCTTTAGTCGCACTCATATACAAATTATAGTGCAAACTGAGAACTACTGCAAATAAACTGAGGTTTGCACAGATATGCTGCTAGTGTGTGGCCATCGAACTGTATTCCGTGCTATTGCGTACACTTATTTGTGGAAACTGAACAGGTAGGCAAGGTGTTGTCGTGTAGATGAACCATAAGTGAAATTTATGTAATGTTTTTTTTTTTTTTATATAGTTTTAAACCTTTTAAAACAGGTATTTTTGATTAAATGTCATCTAAAAACGTAAGAAATGACCATTTTAAGAGTTTCATCACAATATATATAAAATCGTATATAGTGTTGAAAAAATGCTGCAAGTAAAATTTTTTTTTATTTCTCTTAATTATTTAGTAATCCCAATCAATAGAACGCTGAGCTAGTTAGGTTACCCAGATATCCATTTTTGTAAGAGTCAAATTAACTTACGTATTCTCGGGTCACAACGGAAGTCCTAGCAAATAAAAGTAACTGTTCCTTATTGTTACTATAGAGAGAGAAGATTAAATAATTCTGATCACCTGTATATGCGTATGATACATATAAATAAAATATAATAATGTCGCAGTGAGTAAGAATTTAATAAAATAACTTGTTTATAAATAAAACGACAAATAAAAAAGAATAAATGAATATCATTTAATATGAATTATCTAATCATAAAGTTAAATGAGAAATGACACTGGTGGCTCGTTTATATGTAAAATCTGTGCTTCTGCCCCGGTTCGTTATATCCTATTTTGTTTATAACTTTCTACATTCTTCTACACTCCCGACTCTTGCTTACGTTACACGTTCTTTGTTTAAACACATTACGACCAACTCAGGCCGATTCGGGCAAACGCAAAAGCACGTATTGTGTCTCCAATGTAAAGAAAATACAAATAACAAAACTCATTAAATAATATGTATATTTAAATTTCATATTAACTCACACAAAGCTCACGCCCATTCGGTGTCCTTTTTATTTTTTTAAAAGATAACAATTTATGAAATTAAAACGTTCTTATATTTTTAGTCATTTTGTGTTCCAAAAAAAAAAAAAAAATAATAATAATCTAACATTTTGTTATGTATAAGCAGAATTTTTTTTATTGTAATTCGCTTTCGTTGGGAATGAAAATTTCAGAGAAAAAGGCTGATAACAACATTATACAATTTTTAAATGGTAAAATCGAAAAAAAATTTAATATAGCCCAGATAATAGCAACATATAATATTATTTTTATTAAAGAAAAATAGTATAGATAAAAAATATAAGGACCTTTGACTGGCTTCGGCGAAGATTACGCAATATTTTATTTGTATTATGAAATTCAGTTATTTTGGGAAACAAGACAAATTTCCAATGAGGCAAAGATATCCATAATACTCGGTATACTATTGACATATACAATTCACTAACTTGCCCCCATTACCTGAAAACTACAAATTTATAAATATTTGAATTGGCTAAAGTCAAAGTATACTTTTATGAGTTGACGCTATATTTAGTGAAAATTGTATTTTTAATTATATACCAAATATAATTATAATGTACAAATAACGTAAAAAAAAAAAAAAAAAAAAAAAAAAAACAAAAAACAATAAATAGCCTGATTAAGCTTTCTTAATGTACATAATACTCCATTTTTCCAGTTTTCATTGCTCACTAAATTTAATTTTTGCTAAAAACTAATTTTCTTTTTATAAAAGTCCATTAAAATGTTAAATTTTTTGTAACAAAGAAGAAGAGAAAACAAATGATTGTCTCAAAATTTTATTATAAACTAATTAAATCAAAGTAGATAATTTTGAAACGTCTGACTACAAGTCCATCCAATGATAGAAACAGACAATGATTTAAAAATTATTATAATAATTTCAAATGTGTATAATACTGCCTACAATGATTCAAATACAATCACTGCCATTGTTAAGATTAGGTAATAATACAAGTTATTACTGTTATTAGATATCGTTTCAAAACTTGATGACGTTACCCATTTCACCGTAATATAGTCTGCCACACTCTTTTATGCCCACCACCCTGGAGGTGGATGTATCTATACCTAACTAGTTAGTTTACATTTATTTATAATATTACTTGGTGGTGTGTTCATTCTGTGTTGCCAACTTTACCAGCATTCAAATGACATTAATAACAACCAACTTATTATGTGTATTCAAGTGGATGTGTAAGGAAAAGTTTTGTGAACTGGTTTTCCAACTGTGTGAACCACGTCATCATCTTGATATAACCTAACTATATATCTATATATTTATAGGAACTTCTAACTTCTGACAATCTGAACTAATAATACCTGTTTCTATTTATATTTATAATAAATAATAAATAAACTTGAACAAATTATCGTTATTAATACTGTTAGTAGTATATGTACCTATAAATTTGATTCTAAAAGGAATTACTTAAAAAATCTAAACTAAAATACTTTCAACAAATAAGATCCACGTAATTTTATGGGCGCCGGTAACAATTAATGTTCGATGGGTAATATCTGATTCAGTTGGTTTCGAAACTACGAACTACCAGACAAGAATCATATCTGCTAACCAAAAAATCAACTCGGAGACCACTCAAGATGAAATATATCATCTCCCAAAGAATAGGCAACATGTTCTTACAATTTGATCTATATCCCGCTTATCATTCCACACATACTATTGGCCGTTTCCTTTATAACGCTAAAGACAAATTCGACCCCATGAAGAAATGTGGAGTTTATCGTCTAGATTGTTCGGAGTGTAACGCTTCTTATATAGGTCAGACTGGTCGAACGTTCGAAACCAGATATAGGGAACATATTACCACCCAGAAACATATTTCCAACTTTGGTTTACATCTACTAGAAACAGGTCATTCGGTAAAACCCGATCAACAACCCAAAATATTACATATTAGTAAAAAAGGCCGTAAACTCAACATTTTGGAAGCACTGGAAATCAATAAATTGAACAAAGACCCAAACCACGTCATCTTAAATGACCAAACAAATCGCCTTTATTAAATCTATAACACGGTGCATCTCACGTTTTGTTTTCGAATAGTTTAGCTGATAGGTACCCATTTTTAAAATTTTATAGATTCCTGATAATTAACATTTAAATGGTCTTTATGCAATATTTTTGATTTTACATCATTTAACAATCCTTTTAGTTTAACAAAAGCAGCTACCTGGTGGATGTAACCTTTCGTGCAAATCAACACATATCTCTATCTTGACAAATTAACACAGACCGATACCTGTATATTTTATTCTTTATTTCTTGTAATTATCGTTCACCGCTGGTTTTCCCCAACGTACTCTAGTCATTTTAATGATATTACACCTAACCGTTTTAAAATAAAATTCGCTGTAGGTACCTTTGCAAATAATACAAAAAAATTTTAGTTTTATCAAAAAATTGGTCAACCTGGGAGTTCCCCTTACATTTGTTTGATGTGATTATATCTGCCTCTATCTCTAACATCCCCCACCAATACATTATTTACTTCAATTTATATTATAAATAGTTTTCGTCTAAAAGAACAATTTTTAGTTATGTTTTTCACCTGATGATGGTATAGAAGCCGAAAGTCGACTCGTGTTTTTCACGATTTTGTTGTGAAAAGTAACAAAGCAACGATCCCATGTTTTAAATGTAATTATATCACTTAAAGGGTTATTAGTATTATTAGATTATCTAAACAGATATGATCAATTTCTAGAATGCAATATGGTGTTCAACTATTTGACAGAGTTGCCTTCTTTAGACTGCAAAAAGTTGGCGATAATGAACTTGAAATTTCTGCTTCTTCAATCCTAAATCTGTTATCGAAGCAAAAATACTAAGAAATCTGCTACAGCACAAATAGCTACGAGCAACCCACTCATTCTAGAAGCATTTAAAAGAGGAATTACAGTCTGTTAAGTAAGATCGTGGTCGACCATACTCACAACTGGTAAAAGATTTTCTCTAAATATTTTGTGAGCAGATAGAGTGAACTTTTGTCTTCCATGCACTTTAAAGAAAGATTCATTTGTTTGTCTTTTGTTAGAATAACAAGCGAAGTACCATGAGTGCCAAATACGCGACACGAATGCCAAATGTGGCATCTTTACATTAGACTGGCCGTCACAGTCGCCCGATACCAATCCGATTAGGTCACATATCAAGTACAAACTTCGAGGAAACGCATATATACATTTAAAGCAGTTAACTCGCGAGATTCGTCTCAATCTAAAAAATTGAAATCTAAGAAATTCGTCAATTTAACTAAAAGTATGCCTCGAAAATGGCGTCACCACCGGCGATTATCGACGCCGGTGGTGACTGGACACCTTATTAAGCTAATTGCATCGTAGTCCTCATCAGGTGGAACGTATGTATGTATTTCAAAATTTTTTAAAAAAAAAATTTTATATAAATTATCTCGACCACGATCTTACTTAACAGACTGTAAGTCGAAACTTAATTAATTTTAAGAGACAATACGGCAAAACTTAGTATTGCGGAATTTGTATAATTCAAAAAGAAAATTCAGAGCATGGATTATCCTATTTGAGTATACATTTTGTTACTACACAAAAGATTCAGTATTGTCAATGTTACGGCTAATACGCATGAAATGTAAAATACCCTTATTAACCGGATAATACGCGTATGATACGAATGTCGTGGATAATACACGAATACACAAACGACTCTTCTATTAGCTAACACAAATCGGTTAGGACGCGTTGTATCCAAAACGTCTTGGTTTAAATCGTTTAAATGTTTGTTTTTTCAACATACAGTATTACATCATCCGTTAAAGAAATAACATGGTAACAATAACAGCAAATACTAGCAATTGAAATTCCTTCAAAAATTCAATAAATGGTATACCCGGTTCGCTTTAAAGGGGGGGGGGTAAGGTTTTTAAACATTTTTTTGCATTTTTTTTTTAAATTTTTTTTTCTGAATGTACAACATTTCGAGCGTGTTGTGTCAAAATTTCAAGTAAATCCGAGCAAAACTAATGAAAATACAGCGTTTCAAGCGATCGGCTCTCATGCTCAATTTTTATACCTGCCTGGTAGCTGCGCGACGCGCCTACCTAGTAAGTATAAAATTTACTTTAATTTTATACTTAAAAATCCTATACAAAACAAATACTTACTATAATTACCCGCGTAAGTAAAAAAAATTATATCATTTTATTGATGCTTAGTTTTGGATTTTTGAGTATAAAAAAAACTTTAAATCCATTTTCTCGCAAACAACATTTTTGAAGTTCGTGAACATCATAACTCAAAATCTACTTCACCAATTTTGTTGAAATTTTGTACACTGTTTCTACACATAAATCAACAGGTAATCAGGTCGAGTTTTTTTTTTTTGCTATTTTTTTCCATTTTATAATAACAAATTAACCGAAATTTTTAGCAAAAATTGCGTTTTTCACTTCAAAATGCTGCTAAAAATAAAAAAATCGAAAAAATACAAAAAACTCTTCCTGACTCCCTAGGGAAACAGATCGCCTTTTAAACGCATTTCGATTTTTTTGTCTCGGATGATCCGGTACCAAGTTATGATGTTCACCGCAAAACAACTTTTTTTCGAGGCGCCTCCGGAAATTCGCTCTCACGGACTTATTTATCGATATTTGTAATTGATAATTTTTTCAAAGATACTTCAGATGTTATACTATAACGTGTATATGAAATAAATAAGCCAACATTATTCATATCTCCAAAAAAAAAAATCATGAAAATACGCCTTTTTTCGCTTTTAAAACCTTATCCCCCTTAAGTTTTTGCAGCGACCATTGCTATCAACGAAGCAACATAATTTTCTTTTAAAACTGCCTCTAATTGATGTACAAATATAATATAATTGGCTGATTAATTAATAAAATTATGAAATTAGCTTTAACATACGTTATATGAAAATATAACGAGCAGACGCTTTATTGAAGTCGCATGCCAAAACTCTCGTTGAATTTTCTATATATAAAAACATTACATAAGTGATCGTGTCTATTTATCTCACAAGGAAATTCCGAGATGTCCCTCTCCGATTTCGATGATATCCTAATATGTTATTCTTTGTCGAAATCTAAGAGACCCGTATTTTTTTATTTGCGGAAAGTGGTCTGAAGGGGTGAAATCGTCCTTCAAAAATTGGGAAAAAAATTTAATTTTGCAAATATCTCGAAAATGGTAAGTAATCTCCACAAAATTGACAATAAATCCCTTGAAAGAGTAGAATAAAAGAAAATAGAAAAGATAAGTTTTTATTCTCGCCAAGCCTGTTATTCGGGAAAATTTTAAAAATTTCAGAAAGACCGTTGTCCAGTAGGAGAGGAGAAATTTATCCCATGCGTATCACTTCCTATTTATTTTTGTTAGATTGCTATGAGTGAATGTAGTGATTTCAGCAAATTGAAAATATATAATTTCAAAAAGTTCAATCTGAAAAAAACATACATTATAGAACAGTATTTGAAGAAACTACGGCAAAATTTTCATGAATGTGTAAGGCCCCTAAGTCATTAAAAAAATACACAAAAATATTTTATTCCTTTTTGAGCATGAAGAACCCTTTTTAAAATTTAAAAAAAATTCGTTACAAAAAAATGTTCATAAATTCTACGAAAAAATTCTACGAAACTTCTACGAAAATTCATAGATTCTACGAAACCAGTTTGCATAGAATGATAGTTCAAAAAACTTTTTTATGTAATTTTTTCCTCTCTTTCCATCTTTCTCGTGTTAATACTAACTTTCACTTCAGGCATTATATCTAGTTTGCATAAGAATGAAAAGTTGAGGGTTAATACATCATATAACGATTTCGTCCAACAATTGGTCGCATATTTTGGAAAAATTATAGAAACAGTCAGTTAAATCAGAAATGGCCACATTTTTATAACAGTACTTCTCCCGCACGACACCCACCGTGTCATTTCTTTCTCTAAATAATTCTCTTGTGGTCACTTCTGTATCTCCTTAGAGATTTTTCCTTACCCGGCTCTTCAAAAGCATAAAGAGATTTCCATTTATTTTCTATGAAAGTGATAAGTGACTCTTATTGTAAGAACCTAAAAGCTACCTCTTCGTCTGCATCTATCAAGAATTGGGCAAACTATATTAAATTGTTTTATGTAGTATAGATCCAAAAAATTCCGGTAATATAGCTATTTCTGGATAATTTAGTTGAGGCAATAGTCCTGTAGCTTCATTTTTAACCAAAGCTTTTTGGTGGGTAAATCATTTTATTGAAAATTTTTGTAGGTAGTTTTGTTCGAAGAATTTCCAAATTTTATTATAAGATAATTTTTTTAAGAAAACAAAACTGGCTCTGATTCAAGCTGTTATGATTATTTCGTTTCTCAAATTGTAATGATAAACTACAACTTTCTACTGTCAAGTAACTACTTTTTCACGTCAAATATAATTTTTGCGTTAATGTCAGGTTATTAATGCAAAAAAATTCAGATTTTGGTATCAAGACAATATCTATTGGTTTTATGAAAACTATTTTTCTCTCAATGTATTAAATAACGAATTTTAAGGGCTGCCAAAGCTGAGCACCGTGCTTGCTCTAATGCAATGCTAGAGCCATGGCCTCTATGGTCCCAGAGTAAATACGCCACTGCGTGAAACTATAATATTTTGGATATTTGAATAAAGCTTGGAAGTTAGTAAGTTCTCTGTCCAAAATCAAATCGTGGGTGAAAGACGTCATGGGCATAGCTAATTATATATAAATAATTGAGAAAATTTAAAATTTGAAATATCGAAATATTAGTTGGGGTGTATTTTAAGAACTAAACTATCGTTATGTATATTAGAACATCCACGTCTACTAACATTACGTATTATACTACATTATACATAGATATGAATAAAGCTGGTGACGTCAATAATGGAAAGTGGGAAAACAATGGCGCCTTTGTCTCTGACAATAGTGCAAACTGTTCAATGTGTATCTGCAAGCTATGCATGCGTCCTACTACAACAGTTGTACTCTGTGTAATAATCATGTCAACCTGTCATTCCAAAATAAAATTTATTAATAACTCTGTTAGCTACCATTATTATGTAACATATCAACCACAAATTAGTAGTCTTCTTGTAGACAATGTGCGTTATTTAATTTTCTTAAAATATTATCTTAAATTTCATGTAATATTTTATGCCTACCTTTTATATACTGTATATTATTAAAAATTAGTTATTATTGAAAATTAGCAGCCCAGCCAGTAAACACAGTAATATATTTTATTCTGAAGTACTGAACACGCAGTTGAGACCATTAATTTAAATAAAATATTGACACTTTACAGTTCGACGACATGTGTGTCACAGCTAGAGAAACCGTCACTCCAAAATCACTCTCTTTGTGGATACAATTAAACAGCTTTGGCCTGCGATTGTATCCGTACTCTGTTTATTACAATTACGAAATTCTGTAAGGGATAATTTATTAAAACTGCTTCGCTCCGCTCACCAAACAATTTATTATAAAGTAGCCATATTCATATTTGAACTGCTAACTGCAGAAAGGTATAAGAAGTGACAATATTTTGAAAATGCGTTTTTTTGTTTTAAACTAAAGATGCTGTATAGACGGATAATTGTCAACAGAAACAGAACTTGTCTATCATCTGTTACGGCATTAGCAAGTAGTTTAATCATAAATTATTATACGTTTACTGCAGAAAGGGAACAAGTCCAGAACTTGTTCCTTTTCTGCAGTAAACAATTTTATTTTAAATAAATTTATAAGAATATTTTTTCTTTCTTATCATGCTTAATAGTTAATATAATAGAATAGTAATAGGATTTATTTCTAACACTATCAGCAGATGTCTAATAATAATAATAATAAAAATATAAACATTACACACATTCAATCGACTTTTCTTAAGACAAGTACTTATTTACTTAGTTTGATTAACTAATTAATTTTATTAATTTTTTTATATAGTTAGTATAGTTATATATCCCGATATAATAATTTAATAACGTTGCTTGCATTACGCATACACATTGGTGAGCTTTAATCGAGTATTGTTGAATTTATGCTTCAAATATTTTTAAGTTACTTAGTTATTATTATCTTAAATTCCAAAATTGACTCTGGTCTACATTCCTGCTGACAAAATAGGCTTTAACGTCCTGGCCAGTAACATTTTAACGTCCTGGCTGGTAACCGTAGCTGCAACAAGGGAAGCAGACCGAGTGTAATACCGCTTTAAGAAGTTTTATGGCCCTTTTTGTTTTAATTTCTTTTTACGAGATAGGTTATTTTAGTTAAGTATTATATTTTATTATGTAGATACAATCAAGTGCCCTAACTTGGGACAGTTTTGAGCTTTAACTTTCGTCAGTGTGTTTTTATTAAGTTTTATTTTTGAAATAAACCAACCATGTTTCGGAAGAGACTTAGTACTTTATCTGCAAAAAGTTTCAAATTTATAAGTCCTGTCAATAAAATTACAAAAAAAAAAAAAATAAATGTCCACTGTCCCAAGTAAGGGATACCCCATCCTAACTTGGGACACCATGTATTTTTACTTATGTACCACATATAGGAGAGTTGCAAATAACTTGAGACACTTATGATCTCTTAAAAAAAAGTTTATTTCACAAATGGTCATAGAAAAGAAGAAAAGCCACATATAACACAGTCCAAAATTGCCTGAAAGTTAGGAGCGTTTTTATTGCTTCATTTTAAAACTTTGGGAATATGTATCTGCCTCTGAACACTTTGATAAGCTTTCTAACGCCCATAATTCAATCAGAAATTACATTTATTTCAATGTCCTCGACATTTGGGAATACAAATCAAGCGCGTATACAAGGGGGTGTGTGTCAAGGGGTCATGACCACCCCCCCCGCCAAAAAAAAAAAATTAAAAATATACACTGGATATTATTTAATTTTAAACACTATATCGGTAAATTTACCGTTTTTTTTTTTTTTTTTTTTTTTTTTTAGTCGTCAACGGTACAGAAATTCAATTTATAATTTTTATTGTTAATTTTGTCTCAGAAATTTTTTTAGTCCTATTATTATTCCGCATGATCGCCCCAAGGAGCTCCGCTATATACGCCCTTGACACAAATGTATTTGTTGATCCTAAATAATTCCTCATGTAGCTTATCTCAAAGTAGTCACTTTCTTGTTTCCTAACTTGGGATACTGCCCCAAGTTAGGAGCATATTTTCCGATTTTTATATAAATATAAATAAAAAATTAAGGAAATTAGTTATATTTAACTGAAAGTGTAGAAGCACTGCCCAAAAACATACACAAAAGAAATTTAGGATTTACTCAAGTTTGATGTTGACGGGTCAATCAGGGCGATCAGAGTTATTTTCATATAAAAAGATTGTGTTTATAAAATATAAAATTATTTAACTCACCTATATGACGCTGCGCAAATGAGGTCGAACAGACATAATCTCAAACAACAACTATCAGTCTAAAATATTCCACCACCTGTTTTTAGAAAATGAAATATAGACAGGTGTACTAACCGTCAAAACAAAACTTAACAAAATGTCCCAAGTTAGGGTGCCGTCCCAAGTATGGGCATTTGACTGTACTATTTTTGTATAAGAAATAAATTTTATTTCATAAAAAGCGTTTTTTGTTAAATATAAATTTTGTTTACTGCAGAAAGGGAACAAGTCCAAAAACAAAACATTTTTTTTTTAAAATTACTACGCATAAAAAAATTAAATCTTTTACAAAAGGTTAATCAGCTAATCACTAACAATATTTAAAAAATAAAATTTCATTAGTTTGTAAGAAGGGTTCCAAGTAAAAGGTTTTTTTCATCTCCTGTAAAATTTTATTTTATGGACTTGTTACCTTTCTGCAGTTAGCAGTTCATTTGAATAACGTACCTAATTTCTACACTTTCAGACCGTGTTACAAATGCCCATACATATTAACAGTTATAATAGTACTTTTTGGCGCCCCAGAGCCCTAGAGAACAATATTAATTCACGTTCATCTTAGTAATATTTGAGCAGATAAAAATTCGTCTAACCGTCCGAATCCTTTATTTAGGAGGAGATTCCTGATTTTACATTTATTTTTTTCTCAACCTGAGTAGAATCTGAATATAATTTAGTCAAGATTCATCAAACTGTTTATACTGGACACTTTCTGGGTTCGATGCTGAAGGATAAATTCTAACAGAGGACTCACGTTTATTTATATCGCGTTTCTCAGAGATATTTATGCAAAATTTAATAAAGATCAGTTTAGTCGTTGACTCCTTTCGGAGTCTCTGAGCCCTTGAGGATAGTTTTAATCTAAGGTTCAGTTTGTCCGGTATTTACAAAGAAATTTTAAAATGTGAATTGCAGCCGATATTAGAACATAGGCTACTCTTATTTTCCAGGGAAGGAACTTTCGAGATTAATCCAAACTAACAAACTAACATACAAATGCACAAACATACATTACTTCTTTACTATACTAGTACTGACTGTAGCGAAACATAAATTACACCAAGGGATGTCATGAAAAAGTAAATATTACAATATAAAGTATTTTTTTTATATCTATTGTTATATTATACATTATAAAAAATTATTTTTTCAAATTCTGAATTAAACAGTTAACTTTACAGTTGCCTGTGACAGCGTCAAAATGGCTTACTTTCTTCGGCGAGTGAAAAAAAGTATCTACTATTTTTCATACATAAACATATGGTATTTATATCTATACATATAAAGATACCATACAAGCCATCCATAATTAATTCAAAATAAGTATGTTGAAAAATAATATTTTTAGGCTGAAGAGCACCAACCAAAAGATTTTGTAACTAACTTAGTATTTTACTAAAAGAGTGAAAAATTGACGATTTCAGTTATATTTTGTTTATTGTGTTTGGAATATGAATCTGTTCTGCAAAACACAGAAGGAAATATGGTGTCATAGGTATATATACATATATATATATATATATATATATATATATATATATATATATATATATATATATATATATATTTATATTTATATATATATATATATATTTATATTATATATATATATATATATATATATATATATATATATATATATATATATATATATATATATATATATATATATATATATACACCAACCAAAAGAGTGAAAAATTGACGATTTCAGTTATATTTTGTTTATTGTGTTTGGAATATGAATCTGTTCTGCAAAACACAGAAGGAAATATGGTGTCATAGGTATATATATATATATATATATATATATATATATATATATATATATATATATATATATATATATATATATATATATATATATATATATATATATATGTATGTATATACCTATGACACCATATTTCCTTCTGTGTTTTGCAGAACAGATTCATATTCCAAACACAATAAACAAAATATAACTGAAATCGTCAATTTTTCACTCTTTTAGTAAAATACTAAGTTAGTTACAAAATCTTTTGGTTGGTGCTCTTCAGCCTAAAAATATTATTTTTCAACATACTTATTTTGAATTAATTATGGATGGCTTGTATGGTATCTTTATATGTATAGATATAAATACCATATGTTTATGTATGAAAAATAGTAGATACTTTTTTTCACTCGCCGAAGAAAGTAAGCCATTTTGATATATATATATATATATATATATATATATATATATATATATATATATATATATATATATATATATATATATATATATATATAAACGGTAAAAATCAAAATAATTTGCAACAAAGAATTATTAAATTTTCAAATTTTCCGTTAATATGGTCTGTAAGATTGGGCAAATATGCACTAAAAAACCGTGCATATATGCACTTAATATGCTTCAAAAAATGTTTATATGCTCAAGTATGCCTTAAAAGACAAAATATGCATTATTTATGCAAATATTCTGTAAAGATTAACATACCCTGAAAAAACTAAAAATAATACTTCAAGCACGTTAAAAGAAAACCATATTTATTGTTGTCATATTGAAACAATACATTCTGTTAATTAAAATTATATCCATAAAATGTCTTGAAAAACTTATCGACATTTGTAAATATTATATTACGTATTTTTAGTTATATATAGACTTTCAACACTTTCACTAAATTTCGTAAATATAAGTTAATTCGTTCGAGAGTTCCCAAAACACATTCCTACCATAGTTCCGGGCTCAAGTCGCGTCACGACAGTGGCTGTAATAGCTGAATTTTCGATTCGAAAATCCGCTAAAAGTGTGAATATAATATGCAAAATGAAAATATTCAAAATCAATATTAGCTCATTTGATTTTAAAGAGTTTATAATATTATCGAAAACCAAATTTGAAATAAATATGCTCACAAATAAAGAAGTATGCAAATATATTTACATTTGTCCAACCTTAATGATCTATTGTAAATTAAATAATAATCATCGTTTACAATGTTTAAATTGTCTACGTAGACAACTGTTACGAAGTCTACCTTGTTGTTTACGTGTAGACTACCTTACGTAGTCTATATGTACAAAACTTCCCGTATTGAGTCAAAGTTGAAAATTATAGTAAAAAAAACCAAATATCTTATGTATTTAAGCTGAGTGACGATTGTTCACGTGAGTGACACACCGTAACAAATCAATTCACCTGAATGCTGTGTCTTCTTACTAGTTACTACTAGGACAATGGAAGAAAAAGAGACAAACAGACACCCCACCCAATCCTCTCCTTACCTATAATCACATACGTCTCCTATCCTCTTTTACACAAATTTCACGGAATTAGGCGGTAACGACGTCCAGTTCCTTTGTTTCCCAGACTTGTAAAAATACTAGAAATCTTTTTACTTCTAACTTGTAGCCTAGTTTAAGACTAGCCAGTGTAGCCATATATCTTAATTGTTATTTTTAATCAGTGTGTATTTTCCTCAATATTCTTAGTATCAAAATCAGGTGATATATACACCTTTAAGCGAAACCATCGCGGTTGCGCCCCCCTGCTCCTGCGCCCCTGGCAGGCGCCATCCCTGCCACCCGCTTGCTACGCCACTGTATATACCTATATATAGCTTTTTATTTTGTTTGGAATATGAACACCTGGAATGAACACCATATTTCCTTCTCTATTTTGCAGAACAGATTCATATTCCAAATACAATAAACAAAATATACTTTCTATACTAATGTAGTATTTGCAGTTGTTGAGTATTTTACTAAAGAAGTATTGAAAATATTCTCTTAGGAGTAAACAATTGCTGGTGAGCACCACTCTGGAGTAGGTATTATACTAAAGTAGTAAGTAAGAGAGAAACAAAGCCAAAATATACTCCTACCCATTAGCAGGAGTATGCAAAAGAGTATCTTTAAAAAACATTAGTAACCTGCATTTTTGAGCCTTCTGTTCGGCCTATTTTCGTAATTGAAAACTTTTTGGGATTTTTAGTTAGATTTTATAATAATAGGGTAATAAAATGATATTAAATATTACAGTGAATTTTCGATTATTTTGGGGGCAAATTAACCAGGCTGAATGTGAAAATCCAGCCGCTGCATGCGAACCTATGGTCTATTTCACTTAAATTTAATCATGATTCATCACTTATGAATTTAAATAATTTCCGTTTTCTTGGCTTTATCTCTTTTATTATTGCACTCACGTAAATTTTAAATTTGCAGTTTGTTTTTAGAAAAGATTGATTTGTTTCGAGTAAAAGAATTATTTAATTTTTTAACGATGACTCATGATCAATAATATTTGAAACGGGGTATATATATATTTTTTCTTCTAAATAATTTTTAAACACAAGGTCAAGTAGAGCAAAAGAAAAATGATTAAAAAGTAAAGTAGTCAGAGGCGTCAGACATTTCTGTTTAACTTGATACAATTATTATTTATTCATTTTTATTTTTCTCTATTTCATCTTGTTTCCACTCTTTTAATTCGCTTTTTACGCGGTCTGGTTTTTAATTTTTTAGCGAATTTCCAAAACTGGAAATTCAGCTTTTACGCCAGGTGTCATGGTGCGACCTAAGCCCGAGACCATATCAGAAATATATATATATATATATATATATATATATATATATATATATATATATATATATATATATATATATATATATATATATATATATATATATATGTATCCGCGCGATAACTCTCGAACGAAACGTTTAATGCTTATGAAATTTTGTGTGCGAATTCGATTTTCCAAATCGTTGGATGAGTTCGTTAGCCAGACACGTCGGATGCCCAGAAGTAGGTTTTCCGGGCGTTTTTTGTCAACAAAATGAGTTTTTTGCCAGAATTAAGCAATTTTTCAAATTTTTTTTTACACTAAGCCATTGTAAAAGGTAAAATGCATAAAAAATGTTTTTATACCGTTGCTCTAAATTACTTACTTTTCGAGAAAAACTAGGAAATATGTCGTTCTCCATTTCACTCGCACTCGCATTCTTTTTTTTCTGTCTCATTTTTTGCGAGCTAAATTCGAAAAAAACCGCTTTATAAGTAGCGTGTCATGATTTTTTTAATCCAATTTAACGATTCGGCTATATTCTATTTCTCTGTCAGTTAAATGTTTTTATAATGTATCTCTGTTCCATTTTTTTTTACAAAAAAAATCCCGACGATATCTGTTATGTGATATGATCAGAATTTAGATTATATTTACACCTTCCTAAAATTAATAAGAGTTTGCTTCAATCGTATAAAAATTACGTTAAATCATATTCAAACAATAATATTTTTACGTAATTTTCTATCCAATTGACAATACAGTTATGATTAGAATTGTATAATCAGAGCATTCTAATATTAAATAATTTTGCACATTCAATTTTTTTTTTTTAACAAAGAAAAATTTTTTTAAATTTTGACACATTCTTTTATGAAATTTCGATTAAGAAATATTAAAAAATTTTAAAGTGAATCATTTAAAAAGAGTTAAAAATAAATTAAAAAGGAAACATTTCTCTATTTTAACATATTTGTAAAGAAAATTTTACAGTTTACTTACAGTTTTTTGAAAAAATGTAATAACATTTTTACATACAATAAAGATTATATTTGAACGGTAGGAAATCCACAAATTTTTTTTTATTTCTTTAATTAATTATTAAATTTGGTTTTAGAAGAAAATCTTCGTCTAATTCGCTCCAAGCCGAAAGTATAGCCACTAATAAGGACATTCCACTGTTAAAATAAATGGAAAATATATTGAAATTTATTTAATGAAAGCCATTCATACACATTTTTAAAATATCCTTTTGAATTATATAACAAATAAAATCTGTGTAAAAAAATCTAATTGACGTGTTTTTTCTCAATTTGCTAATATTAAGTAAGGCTCGTTAATTAGGGAGTGATTGTGTCAAAATTTTAATATAAAATATGGTAATTTTAACCCTCTTTAAAAGAACATTTCGATTTTAACAATAAAAAAATTTTAAAAAGTGTTTTCGTTTTTCCCGGATTACCAAAAACTGTTCATAGGCATATCTGTGACTAAAGTTGCCTCCCTTTCTTAAGAAAATAAAGTATTTTTAAAATTTTGTGCAAAAGAATAAAACACAATTAACGAAAAAAAAGTACGCGTTTCCATATTTTTAAGATTTTGTAGTACAAGAAAATCCTTATAAATTCATCATATCTGTTATTGCATTTACTAGCTTTTACGCAATTTAATAAACAGTATCGTTTTGATTTTTTAAACTCATTTAAGACATTTATTGTTAGTGAGACATATTTGAATTATTTTCCTAACTAATAAATTAAATTCTGTAGACTGATGTTTTTGTAGATAAAAAAAATTCCAGGTAACGTCTGTATGAGACAAAAGTCTGAAAATGGACGTAGAATCTCACTGTTATTAATTATTATGTCTTAGTCTTTTGAAAAATTATTTTTTGAACTAAAATAAGAATAGGAGGAATATAAACTTAGGGGTAAACGACAGGAGTATATAAACTTTATTTTAGATTCTACGTTTATTTTTACAGAAAATCATCAAGTACCTATTATTTCTTTTTTGAATGTATAAATACAAAAAGTTCGAAATTATTTTATATTAGAATTTCAATTTTGGTCGACCCTACGGGTTGTCCCCATTTACTCTTTTCTCGTCTCTTTTGACCCCAATTTTTCATAGAGAAGAAATTATACGATTTTTGTTAATTTTTCAAAAACCACCGATATTTTTAAATTTTTTTGGATACTGCTGATAAAGTGACCATCTTCGCGTAAATTTTTAATATATTAAAGATTAGGTACTCATAAAATAAATACAAAAAAATACGGTGTGAAGTCTGAATGCGTACCTATTCATCCTTGTCTACGGTAGCACATTTTTTATTGACATAAATATTAGAAACGCAGGAAAAGAGACCAGGAATCAACATAGAAGTGGATTATGGTACGATATATTTTCTGAAAAAAGTGCTTAGGACCAAAGTTATAGAGTTCAAAGTGATGCACTTGATGATGACTTTGAAGTTGACCTTGAGGTCAATTTCCAAAGTCATTTGAAAATCATTTAATATTTTTCAAAAGGAGTAGTTTACTTTTCATCCCTAAATGGTTCAAAGTATATTCGAACGAATTTCACATGCAAGATAGAATATAAGTGATCAAGAAGTAATTTTGAAAAATACTTGCTCAATCGCAATCGGAAAAATAATAGTTAATCATATGTTGAATTGAATTCCTAATATGATAACTATAGAGTAGCAATAAAAATTTTAAAAAATTTTGAAAATTTCTAATATAACATAAAGTTAATGTTTAACTTACAATTGGAGTGATATTAAATCTTTTCTTAACTTTACTTCTAAAATTACTTACAAAAATGTTTTCTTCTAATTTTTTCTATAAATTTGCGCCTATTTTTCCATTTCGTCAGGTTTTTATTTTTTTTATTTTAGAAAAATAACGCAACAAATCAATTTTGAAGATAGATTGAGTCAATACATGAAATTACTGCTTATAGGTACAGGATATGGTCAAAGTTCGGCAATGGCTAATCATTTTCAACTGACCTTGAAAATCGATTTCAGGGTCACTATCAAGTACATCGCTTTAAATTCTACAAATTTCGTACTCAGCCCTTTTTTCAGAAAATATGTCGTTTCAAAAATATTTAGCTATAACTGTTTTCATCTACAGAGGTTGAATGGTGTTTTCTACCCCTAAAAAGCGTATTTAGCCGAAATAAAAAAACACGTATTTAATATTTTTCGCTGTTTAATAAGTATGTTAAGTTTCATTCAAATTGGCAAGTATTAGTTGGGTAGTGTTATTTGTCAGAATGTTTTGCCGATCTAGTTTTTTCAATATTTCTTTGCTCGTTTTCAGAATTTGTATTTTAATTTCTACGGACAAATAACTCATTCTTTTCTTCGATTTTAGTAACTTTTATTTGCTGATGTTGACCATTAATTGATCGAAACATATCAAATATTTTTCAATGATTTTTTTAGCGAATGTCGAAAATTTTGAAAATTTTTTCACCGTTAGTAAGTTAAAGTATTTGAATTCATTAAGTAATTAAATGATGTCCACAAGAACCTTACGAACTACCATAAGTTATATGAGATCCCTAGGACCCGTTTTTTACTGTTAGGATAAACTTTTTACTAAAATTATTTTAGATGAATAAAGGTTATGTTGTATGATTTCCGCCAGGGTTTACTGTTCCCATTATTGTAAAAAATAAACTAACCGACCGATTTTGAAAATTTTTTCACTGTTAGAGAACTAAATTATTTTAGATGGATACAACTATGCTGCACAAAGTCCGTTCGGGTTCTTGGGTTCCAAAAATATCAAAACTAATTACCCAGCCGATTTTAAAAAATCTTTTACTCTTAGAAAGCTAAACTATTTTAAATAGGTACAGTTCTTAGATGAGATCCGCCAGTCCCCAAAATTTGGAAATTCGCTATGTTATGCAGATGCTGCGACAGGGGTATTTAATTAAGTTTTTATGACAAAATTTCTTTTCAGTTTAATTTTGGATTAACTATGATTTTGATATGTCCGTTCTTGTCATACCCAGTACTGTACCGAGTAATCGGTTTTGACTGTATTTTGACAATATGGATGGTGTTTTTAATGAAGATAATACCTCTGAGTTTATAGTACAAATTGCTCAAGATAGAAAAGAGACAGGCGTGTATAAAATCAAGCTTTTTATTTGGGAATGAGGCGGAAGCGATTTTTTTTTTTAATTTTCAAAATTTTCGAAAAAAAAGAAACTAAGAAACTAAAAATTTGTTCTCTGAAGATTTTTTTTTATAGTGGATGCCACCAAAATCATTATTTTTATCTTTCTCTGATAAAATTTTTATGTTACACCACACATTTTTAATAACTAAAAGAGTATTTGAAGAAAACTAAAGTAGTTGAAACTAAAGAAGTATCTTGTGAATGAGCTCTCCGAGCAAAATTAATGTAGTAAAATACTACAGTAGTATAATATTTATTTATAGTTCTAACTAAAGTAGTAAATTTCTCTGATTTGGTGCTCGTGAGTCTTAAAGATAATTTTTAGATTATTGAAAAAAAAAAATAAACAAATTGGCAGATTTTATTTTGATTTCAAATAAAAAGCATCGTTTATAAAAATTTAAATATAAAAAAAATTTCGAAAATAGACATGTAATTAAAATTTATATTATAAAAATAATATTAAATAAAAAAAAATTTAAAAAAAGATATACCATGTGAGTTTTTTGAGAGTTGCCATTTCTATTACAACCAAATTTTTATGATATAAATGGTACTGGAAAAGTTTCTGTTCTTGGATGTAATGGAAATGTAACCAAAAAAAACACTATCGGTTGAAGTAGTTTCAAGTACATATATGCATATTTTTACCGCCTAACTGCTAAATTAAAGAAAAATTAAAAAATTAAACTTGGGTAAAAAAAAATTTTTAATGCTCATTTATGTTGTTAATTAATGCATTAGATCAGTTTTATCGAAAAATTAATATACAGTCCCATTTAAAAATCTATAAGTTTGTATCATAGCTCGAAAACCATAAGAACTATAAAGCTCCTGACTATAGCAATCGTTTGCCCCCGTCGATATCTACAACTCTTATTTGAACAATTTTTCGATTAAATCAACGGTTTGGCTGTAATTAAAATGGCAACTCTCAGAAAACTCACACAGTATATAAATATATTTTGAAAATATTACTGCATATTTTCAAGAATAATATAGAAGAAAACAAGAAACGTTCCATGACCTATAGAGTATAAATTTGTAGAAATCTCACTTATTTGATATAAAGCAACGTAAGGCTTTTAAAACATTGTAGGAAGAAAATGTACGAAACATAGTAACTTATTAAAAAAATGATACCTACTCATATACGAATCCACTTTAAAATTTGTTATCAGGCTTATAAATAAAAAATCAAAAAGGAGAAAGAATAATATAATTTCTAGTAACAAGCGTAAAGCCAAGATTATAATAATATTTAAAAGAATTGTATATTTTATTTCAAAAAAAAAAAGAAAAAATTTAAAGCCATAATTATGCTTCGTACAGTTAATTATTTCATTTTTCTTAACCTTTTCTTCGTCAATTAAAAACGAATTAATTATTTCATTTTAAAGCCGTACCAGCAATATTCTAAGAAACGGATAAAAATAATCATTTTTCCTCTTTACTCGTTTGTTACTTTTACTTATTGTTGGTATAAACGTTAAATTAAACAAATTAAATTCAAATGAAAATCTTAAAAGTAAAAATTATTATTTTTAATTATCATAAAATGAGATAAACATTCACTCTGATTTTCCTAATTTGTATATACAAAATTTTCCAAATTCAAATGCAGCAAATTCAATTGCAGCAATTAAAATTGTACCTGTAAGAATAAGTTAATGATAACCAGAATTAGAAAGCTTACGTTCTAATTAAAATACTTCAAAATGTTCAGTAGCAATTATCATAAGGCAGAAAAAAGACAAATTTTTAGTGCAGTGGAACATTAATTACAGTGTGACTAGCACGCTTTAAAAACACAATTCCAACTACTATTAGTATGAGATTTGCACAGCAATATTTATGGGCCATTATAAAATAAATTCCATTTTTTCTTATTTACATTAAAACATTTTAAAATGGAAATATGTACACAGTAAGGAAGAAAATACTATTTTCTGCCATAGATAGAGCAGGCAGAGCAGATAAGTACCTATGCACGCGTATACATACATACATTTATTTTAAATGGTTAGCTTGCAGCAACCTATTTGTTTAACGTAATAACGCACACATATTTCACGAGGAACATGGCTGTCCTTCTATCGCTGCTGTTCCGGAAAATAAATGTGGAGGTTAGTTTCAACAAAGTGTTTCCTCATGCAATTGATTTTAAATAATTTGCAAAATACTATTTTCAAAGGTGGGCAGCCACAAAAAGATTGGGATTTTATTAAACTTTTGTATATTATACCTACTCCCGTGAAATCTTTTTATGCGCTGGCAAAAGAAAATACCTGCATGCTACAAAATTTAGCTAAAAATAATATTAAAGAAACAAAAGCCATAAAGGAACACCTAACCATATAATGTTTCAAAAATGTAACGCAATCAAGTGGACAAACTTTCCTTTAGAAAAACAACTGGAAAATTAGCTTTTAACCTTTTAACGACTGTAAGCTGTTAAAAATTATATAATTTAAATAAAAAAATACAAAACTGACAAATTCTATTTTCAAAATCTCTAGCTAAACTGTTTTGAAATCAACCTCCAAAAGGAAAGTATACAGATATGTTAAGAAAAAAAGATAAGTTGCAATGGTTTTATATTCATTTCTTCTTTTCCTCTATTCTTCTTCTTGATCACGGTATAAGCTTCCAGTACTTTTTTAAATAACTTAATTAACGTAGTGTAACAGATGACAATCGAGTTTGTCTCTAGAAGCTAATTACGGTTTCTTTTCCATGTTGCTAACAAGTAACTCTACTATCTTTAACTAAGTTTTTAGTTTAATAGATATACATATTGCATGCACAGGGGTTGGATGATAGAGTATAGTGTGTAGAACTGTCTCATTTCTTCACGTTGAGAAAAACGAAATCGGTAAATAGGATAGAGGAAGAAGTAGATTTCTACCATCCTGTTCCTTGGTGCAGCGTGGCTTGCTCGATAAACTAATTCCGTATTCTATGACGTGCAATCTATACACCCAGTCTTATCTTCACAACATGCTCTTTATTTCAAATTAAAATACATAAGATACTTTTTAATCTTATTTTTACATAGTTAGTGATAGTAGCTGTAGCTGTAGTTAAGCTAATTAATGCATCAATATCGACATGAATATTATTAGCATTCATATAATGTTCAACAATTTAGGAATTTATTGGAGTTATTTTTAATAAATACATAAATAATAAAAATTTCGTGTTGAAACTGTTAATGTTTTATTAAGATGGCTAAAAAAATCATAAGTAATGAGTTAATACCATTTCCGATGCTTACTTTCTCATTTTCAGCTTTTGATGTACAAAATAATGTTAATCAGTTTGTTAATAGTTTTTATCTACGACTACCATGGAATTGCTTGTTTATTGTCAGTGGCGACGCGTAGGAGTAGACAAGGGAGACAGTGTCTCCCCCAAAAAATTAATTTCATAAAATTTAAAATCCTCTAGAAAATTTAAAATAATTACGTTTTATAATATTGGCCATTTTCAATACATTCACAGTTTCAAATAAAACGTATATAAATGAATATATAATATATATACGTTTACATCCATATACAATAATATATACATATAACCTGAAAAATATGAGCCTCTGTGGTCACACAGAACGAAGATAGGTAAGTTACAAGCACGTTACAAATCTATTTAAACGCAAAAGACATTTTTATTTTTGTTTATCCTGACTCTGCATGTATGTGTGACAACTACCCATTTACACATTCACACACACACAGTCTGCATGTACGTAGTATTCTCCAATATTTTTACATCATTATTACTCAAAAACTAAGAAAGATTTTGGAATAATTTTTTCTTATCTATATGTAAAATGTAGTATTCTTCTTAAAAGTGCAAAAATTATCAAAATATATTCAGTACTTTTTAAATAATAATAAAAAAACTGAAACAATAATATCTATTTCTATGCAGTGCCAAGGTAGACACTACGATGGTTGTCTCCAGTACAATACGTATGCGACGTATGGCTTTGGTTACTGGTATATATACGTACACATACCAACAGTCTATAATGTCTATAGTCTATATTGTTTCCTACATAAAATTCAAATATTTTTGTTATTGTTAGTTAATTGCTAGTTGGTTCAGTTCAGTTTTTTTTATATTTTTTAATTAATTTTAGATTTTGTTGTTTATTATTTAAATATTGGAACCTTTGAATAAAATTTGTATTTATTTTCAATTGGTTTTTCTTTATTGTCTGTTTATGTTTGTTACATTAAAAGTTTTAATTTTTTCCCTTTTTTTCTTTAGAAATAATAAAATATGAATCTAATTTAAAAACTACAATATATCTAAGGGACTAATTTCAGAACTACTTATTTTAAAATTTTAAATTTTTTGAAGACCTTTAATTCAGATTAATCGCAAAACAAAACAAAAATTTTAATATCTTTTACTCTTAGCGCAGTAAGCACCAATGGCTGGTCAAAAATTTAGACATTTTTATTTTACAATCAAAGTGCGGAGTCAGAAGGTCTGTTACAGAAAAACACTTTAATAAGGCTGAGAAAGACTCCAGACTTCGAAATAAAAATAGATACAAAATAAGTCTATTTAAAAATATTATGGTAGAAAAGACTGTCTTCCCAGGTAATAATTTCACGCGTCGCCACTGTTTATTGTACAAAATACTATCTAAGTAAGCTACGTTTTACACACAGCCACATATCCAGCTGTACAAAAAATAGCCATTTACACATATGTATGCTAATAGTATTTTACAATATAAGTTCGGTAAGTTGCTTTTACTGATCGAGAAAATGTTGCGAAAACGAGACCCGCAGGGTCGAGGTTTTGCAATTTTCGAGATCAGTAAATGCACTTAACGCATCGTGTATTGTATAATATTTTTTGCACGATCGATTTAAAATAATTAAAGATTAAAAATGTGTTAAATAAAAAATAAAATTCAGATAATGTAAATGAAATTTATATTTCTATGTTATGACATAGAATGCCATGAATAAATATTATAAATATTCATAACAACTAATATGAATCTTTGTAGTGACAATTGACAACTATATTTGTAAATAAAAAATTAAGTGTCAATATTTCACTGGCGTGAATATTTTTTTTGAATTTTCTATTAAAAAAAATTGAGGAAAATAGTTTGTTAAACTATATTATTAGTGAGAATAATGAAATTGATGAAGCATCTTATTTTTGACTGCAAATTTATTCTCGTAAAATGAAAGGAAGATTATGAAAGCCACAGAAAATCTTAATGATTGAACGACCTTTTGAAATGTCAATAAAATAAGAAGACTGATGCTAACAATAATAATAATAATGTGCAAACTAGTGAAAATTTTCATATTATTAATGGATTTATTTTCCTAATTGTTCAAATTGTACTTTTAATTTCAATATAAATAAATAAAAAATAAATACAATCATTTTTGAGCTAATTTAACTTACCACACTCCTATTTACTTACCACGCATCTATTTCACTTACCGCACTGTTATTTTTTGGTTTCCATGGATATAAACAAACGTTCGGGAAATGTAACTTACCAGCATTGTCAACAGCCTCGGTAAATGCATGAAAATACACGATCGTGCAAAAAAATAATAACGCTTACTACACTTTTACTAACTCTTATAATTATTATATATTATACAGTGATATACATGATAAATATTATGTCAGAATCTGTACAAAAATTTTACCTAGCAACTGATTGTTTACGTTTGTTATCAATAAATTTCAAATACTACATAATTTTAATGTATTGGTATTTGTAGATTTGTACCAAATTTTTGTCGTTTATTGTGAATTTCATGTTAGTCGTAGATAAAGTATAGTACGTAACTTGGTTGTAAGGCATATTACACACTCGCGCAATTACGCACTCGCACTCGCCGCTACGCGGCTCTTGCGTAACTTTTTCGCTCGTGTGTAATATGCAACTTACAACCTGAATCACGTAATATACTATAACGGCTTAGGTCGTCAGGAAATTTTGTACCTCAATATTTTGCCGATAACACTTCTTCCTAAAACTTTTGATGATACTTAGTCATTGGAGTAAATGGTTTATTCCTTTGTTCTAAAGGTATTAAAATTGAACCCATAAATAAAGCCTATATAACTGAATCAAAAATGTAACGAAACACCTATAATAAACAGAGAACATTAAAATCTTATCCATCGTGGATAAAAAATGATCGCCCGGAAACGCCGGCTTTTTTAGGATTTCCAACAGACTGTCTGTCTGTCAATCCGTTGTTTTGTTTATCACACCCCATAATTCCTACGTCTTTCGGCCTATGAAAATGTAATTTTCCACCTATGCATCTTACAGATATAAAACTCAACTTTACATAATTATTATATTATTACCGAAACTTATTAGAAATTTTATTTACAACTTTTATTCCTTTTAATTTTTAATAGAACATTAACTAAAAATACATTAATTCTTGATGTATTTTAAGCGCGGTATATTCAAATTTAATACGAGAATTTAGACCAATTTTACCCTTTTAAAAACGAAGTCAACTTCAGTCTTCTAAAACCGCTGAAAAAACAGCCAATTGCAGGAAAACATTGAAGAAAACAAGAACAGATTGAATGGTCCACAATTTTATTGAAAAATTTATGTATTCAACCACGATAGTTGAATACATAAATTTTTCAATAAAATTGTGGACCATTCAATCTGTTCTTGTATTCTTCAATGTTTTCCTGCAATTGGCTGTTTTTTCAGCGGTTTTTAGAAGACTGAAGTTGACATCGTTTTTAAAAGGGTAAAATTGGTCTAAATTCTCGTATTAAAAATAAATACATTAATATTATAGTAAAGTTGTAACCAGTGATTTTTAGGGTAACTCTACCTTTCCTCTAGAGTAACTTTGGGGATAGATTTCATCTCTTAAATGGCTTTTATGGGCGATAAAAAAATATGTGTCTATTATATTTGCTTACTCTCATAGTTATCAACTTGAAGATTTTCCACCACACGATATGTATGTTATAACAATGTTATGACCGCTACTACTTCTGATACAAAGTTCAATTCATGCTCAATAGACTTTATGGATGCATTAATTATAGAGAAATGAACGTGAATAAGTGTGCAATTGATGCCACAGTCATCTTAATGACATTATTGATTATGCAATACTCCACGATCAAACCCGAGATGAGATGAGATCAGAAATCAAAATTAGTTTATCTCAGAACCATAGATAGTCACCCCTGGTCATCACAGAACACTATAGCAAACGCCGACATAGTGCAGCATGTATAGAAATTATAAACATAATTAGTACCGACCATATCCGAAATTTCTTTTCATTTGTGGTCAAGAAGTCTGAACACCTATTATTGAAATTTGTTATTACTGCACTGATCAAGTTACCATCTAAGCTGGTCATTTTTGAAATCAGGAATCAATTCCGTCAATTATAAATAAAATTAAGTTCTTGGAAAGTTTGTATGGGAAATACGTCATTTTTGAAGTTAGAAATGTAAAAGTTTGTATTTAGGCTTCTGAAGAACTTAAAAAAAGTACAACGGTAGAGTAGGTTACCTAAAAGCTCTAACGTTTGAGAAAAGTTGGACGGTTTCTAAAATGCCGATAGGAAATCCCATCGAGCGCACGGCTAGTAATTGAATATATCCGTAAATTATATTTATTTTTGACTTTTGGAATAAACGAATTAAAAATAAAACAAAAATTTACAATAAAATTAACATTTTCGAGCACTTTCACAGTAAACTTCCCCAGAGGCCGGAAATATTTTTAAAGAAACATTATATAAACAAATACCTAAAATGATTCAACATGTGTAAATATACGTACATATACATCGATATTCTTAATAAATTAATAACAGGAAGTAAGATAATAAATTGGTAAAATAAAAAAATAAAAAAAAACAAACGGTAATAATATAGAATATTTTTTATAAATATTTTTAAGTGTTTTGCTTATTCTAAAAATGTTTATATAAATCAACACATAGAGACATATTTACAGAAATCAACACACAGTGTGTTTGTTTTTGTAAATACTTGTTTGTGGTAACATCGCACACATAATGTGTAATCATTGATCGCAACGGCCTTTGCGGTTGTTATGATTATTTTCGGAAGCCGAAAACGTAAACAGTAAAGTGTTAATAAACTTACTTGTAAGAGGCTAGGTAATATTAAACTGTCAGAAATTCATACATTTTTGTTTCAGTTTTGAAATAGTGTGAGTTGACTATCAAGCTTCCATCTTACTGAAATATTCCAGTCTCACACACATCAACCCAACACGATCGTGTCAGTAAAAGTAATAAAATCTAACCTAGATTCAAGCAGGTCATTGATCCTGTGCTATTCCTAAATAAGAAATTTTTCATTCAAGATGAAAATTTAAAATATGGTCATATAATAACGAGCTTAAGTTCAAGAATAAGCCGCCAAGGGCGACTTAAATATGTTATAAATAACATTTCTAGTAGCTGAATATTACAAATAGTGAAAGTTACAGCCTCAGTTAAGTTAAATGAGTCATTCGAAAATAGTAGCAGTGAAACAGAATTCCACAAGTGAATTTTTTTTATGAACACGCTTCTCTGAATTCGGTCTCTGTGTATAGACATAATAATAAATTGGCCTACGTACAGACATCTATTATAATTCGAATGGCCAACTAGCTACCAGATAAAACCATCAATAATAAACTTCATACAAGAGGAGTAACGAGACCACGTTTCAATTTAAATGCGTTTAATCAACTTCATTCTGGTAACGTAATATCTATACGTGCACACATACATAAGCATCATATCACATAATATATGTAGACAGTTATACAAACAAAAATATTTTGTACAACCCTAAGTCGCATTTTTTATTTTTTCAAATAAGTGCGAACTAATTTGTACAGCGAATTAATTGTCTGATTGTTGTCCACCAACAACAACGACATATGACGATTATGATGGAAGCACTGGGAAAGAGCTTAAAAATTCGAATAATGGTAGGTATAATACAAGAAAAAAAATTATTTACGGCTACCATGAAATTGTTTATTTATCGTACAAAATACTATCTAAGTAAGCTATGTTTTATATATAGCTGTGCGAAATTTTGTACATTACACACAACTCTGTGTAAAGAACCACAGCTTAACACACTTTTATTAATTTTTATATTAGGTATATATTATTGTATAATATATACCTACATAATGAGGTATGTAGAACTTGAAATTTATTCGAAGCAAATGCCAACATTCAGTTGTTATGTAAAAAATATGTTTTAATATAATATACTGCAGTGACTTTATAATATACTTGTTAATAGTGTTGCTATTTCATCCCTAAAATGGCCATGGTAGCAGAAATAAAGACCGGTTATTTTGGCTTGTATTACACAGAACTATATTAAAATCATCGAAATCGGGAACTGACTAACACAGAAACTTTGTTTGTAAGCGATATCACCGATTTTCTATAGATCGTAGATGTCTATGATAGCAAATGGGGTAAATGGTAAATGGATTCTGTCACCAGCTATAATAAGGTTTTTGAGAAAAAAATTTTAAGTGCGTAAAACTGTAAATTAACTATGGTTCATTTCAGTTAAATTTAACCCTGCTTCGTCACTTTGAATTTAAATAATTTCCGTTTTCTTGGCTTTATCTCTTTTATTATTGCATTTATGTAAATTTTAAATTTGCAGTTTATTTTTAGAAAAGAATAGAAGATTGATTTGCTTCGAATATAAGAATTATTTACTTTTTTAACGAAAATTCATGATCAATTATATCTGAAATGAGGTATAATTGAAAATTTTGTGAAAAATATACATAAATCAAAAGTTTTCGAATGTTAATTTAGTTTCAAACGTTTTGAATTGTGAATTTTCTAATCTTTCTGTCAGTGTAAACCAGCATTCTTTGATTCTAACCATTGTATTACAAAAACTTTTTGACATCTTTCGTTCTTTTAATTTATAAAAATTACTGAACCTTTTTCACTTCCTACTTTACACCAAAGACATTAATTTAATTTAATTATGCAATATTTTAACGTAATGTATTTCTTTTATTAGTTAATTTGTATGTTACGTATGTCACCGTAGAAATATAAATAGCCAAGCGAAAACATTGCGTGCAAATTATAGTATTAAGGTGTATGTGGACATAGGAAAAACTAACGCAATTTAGCACGTAAACAAAATCATTTTTTCTATAACGTTATGTAAGTACATAGGTGTATATTTAAAATATTTCAACAATGGACAAATAACCTAAACGTACACGTATCACTTGTCTTAAGCCCGATGTACACATAAGAGTTTTAAGCATTCAGTTCTGGTCCGTTACTATGTAATAGCTCAATATGCACAAGTCCGTTTTTAAACTTTAATAAAACTAGTCGCCTCAAACCCCAGAGTACAGAGATACAACAACTATCTCTTTTCTGTAATCACCAGTGGGCATTTCTGGGCACATTAGGCTACTTAGTAGTCAATCTCTCAGTAGCAGTCGATGAGTGTATGTCAATCACAAGACAATAGATTTGATTGTTGTTGGAATTGTTACATCCCCTAGTACATGCGTGTGGTGTCACAGATATGTATGCAACAGCACAGCCACGTGACGACCACTACCACCAACGTTAACTTACACAAATACACGATATCGCACTAATACAAAGTAAACCTAGTGCACGTATATAACATATTTTCTATCTCTTACTGGTTAGACTGGTTCCAGTAGTATAGAGATAGATATATTGTCTCTACTGCTCTGTGCCTCAAACAAATTTTTTTTAAATATTTAGGTTTAAATGTTATTTAGATGTGCCTAATAAAAAAATTATCTATGGTACAGAAGCGTAATGTGATCAGTCAGTTAATATGGCCACTTTTTTATAATTCCCAATCTAAGAGCGAACCAATTATCGGTGACACTGTCAATATTAACTGAATAATAAATAATGTCACTCTACAGGAGCCGAAACCTTTACATTATCTGTGTTAATTAAGTGGACCGCATAACAAAATTTTAGATGCTAGAATGCATACTCACACATCCTGCACCCTTCTTGACCATACGGCCTTCATTAAAGTTACAAGCTTCAGTTTTTGAAAACTTTTCATAAAACGAATAAATTTATTTTTATTAAAAATACTGATAAAAACAAAAATGCCTGGGAGGTGCCGTCACGCCATTCCGCCGCGTTCCAGCCGAAATTAAGCATTGACGTAAACTCAAAGATACATGGTTAATATTCTCTATACCTCTACTAGAAATGTCAGCTATAACACTAGCAATCAACATTTTACCAATAAAAAGTTCACTGTTTGCTTCTTTACAGTTTGACATTCTCAACAGAGAAAAAGATCATATATGTTGGTATAGTCCAGTTTAAAGTCGCATACTATACTCAAGGAACATAGTTGCCTCCACGTGCCGTTACTGTGCTGCGATACAAAATGCACGCATGCGGCATCGTAGATTGTGATGTGTGTATGTATGTGTGCAGTACTCAATATTAATTAATGTAATTTAACCGACAACTACGGTAACACAATAGTGTGCAATGTGCCTTAGGTGGAATATACGTACAAGTTAAACGGAAGCGACGTTATGCATTTGTCGTGTTAAAAATTGAATACGTAATATTAATTTTCCTCGAGGGATTCTTGCCAACCCACCACGATCGGAGCGAAATAAAGTTAAAAGTCCCTTTAATTTCAAACTATTTTAAGTCCGAATTTGAATTATTATTTATTATACAATGAATTTTTAAACAAAAAGCAATTTATTCAGTTCCATTTTATTTTTAAAATATAAACGAGGAGAAAAAAGCAGTAAAAGAAAATAAATTAACCTAAATTTTTTTCATATTTAAATTGTTTCAAATTCGAGCAATATGAATTTTAAAAGAATTGTATACGATATATATTTACCAACAACGTAAATACATTCATCTAATTTAATGAACGATACAGAGGAATCAATAGATTTAAAATTTCCAATAAATTTCGGTAACTTGGAAACTCATCGGATAAGTAGTAGTCGTTAGTTCCGTTAATAAACAAAATTCAATCAACAGAAGATGAGATTAGAATATTTCACTGGTAACACTTTCCAATACCGATTTTTAGATTCATACATAATTACTAGAGTTGGGAGAACAGTGGTCCCGAACAGAATCGCCATATAAAATATTTTGAATTGGGGGGCTATAAATTTTATTAGAAGGCTGAGGATTTTCCCCTGGCTTTGATGACTAGCCTAAGGAAGCTTTAAAGAACAAATCAGTAAAAATTAAAAATTACCCATTTTTCATAATATAATATATAATTTTAATTTTAAAAATAATTTAAAAAAATTAATGTTGAATAAATAAGTGGTCGACTGTAATATAAATTAATTTAAACGAATTCAAAACATTTATATTGTAAACAATATCTCTATTTCCGTTGTGATTATTTTAATAATATGTACATGTCACCTTCTTTATACCTGCTTTAACGTAAACAAAATTGATTGTATTAGTAGATTGTGTCACTCTAGTAGGTCGCTCACAAGACTGAACATGGTTTTGTTTTTGCATTAGAAAAATATAAAGATATGTATGTACATATAACAAGCAAAATGATTCATAATATTGGCAATTAAAAAACACAAACAGACACAAAATAACATTAACGATGTGGTATTAATAGTAAAACGTCTTAAAACTGATTTTTAAAAAGATTGATAATATTTTTACGTTTTATGACAGCCCTCCAGTTCTATTCGTAGCCCCCCAGTACAAAATATTTTATATGGCGACTCTGTTAGGGACCTTTTGTTCCCATCTCTGATAATTACTTAAAAAAAATTGCTGATCTTTAGGAAATATTGTTTTATAAATAGGGTACATAAAAAATGCTGATAGGTAAAAAATATCAAAAATATGTATGCTTGTTTATACAATATGGGAAATATGATGTAGGGTACACATAATTTGTAATTACGAAAGATAAGAATAATTATGCTAAATAAGAGCTAAATATAATATATTAAAAGTCAGTAAGTATAACGACCACTATCTCATTTACAGTACTGTAGACCTAATATTACGTATATACGGATAATTCGTTGGCAAAGTGAGACAACCAAAATCTCATATAGTTTTAGATTTTGTTGATTGTTATATTTTTATAATCTACAAATGTTCTGTGGTTGTGTTGTTCTACAAAGAGGGGTATCGATAAGCTAAAAAAATTGCCCCCCTCCCATAATATGACAAAAAATTGAACTATATTTTTTTTAATATTTCTCATTATTTTAGTAAAATACAGGAAACTAACTTAATGCTATAATAATTTAAAAGTAAAAGTAACTGCATTTTGTTCACAAGAAAAATCGACAAATTGTGATCAAAATGGCTTGCTTCGAATTTTTTCTTGAAAAAATTAGACTTATACATCCTATACGATAAGAACGGCGAGAGGCGAAAGTAGGGGCACTATCCGTTCTCGGACCCGGTAGAATACGATTCTGTAGGAAAAAAATGTCTGATATATATATATATATATATATATATATATATATATATATATATATATATATATATATATACGGTGATGGTCACGAAAATAGAGCCACTGTATAGAATTTCATAAAATTTGTGGTGAAATTTGATATAAGGCGCATAAAAGAAAGAAGTAGCTATCAAAGAAATATGTATTCTAAGTACGTAAAATGTACATAAAAATTAACAACAAAAGTAATTCCATTATAAAAAAAAATTAGTAAAATAAGGAAAAGTAAACAAATTTATGTGGTCATTAAAATAGAGCCATTACATATTCTGTATCTAAAACCCTAAATTTATTCAAATATTTAAGTTCCAATCATTCAATTTTAATAAGTATTTAGTAGCTTGACCATCACTTTTTAACACGGCATCACAACGTCGTGGCAGTGATTCAAATAAATGTTAAGATGGATAACGAAACACATTGTTCTTTTGAAGAAAGAACAAAAATTGTAACTCGACGAGACGAGGGAAAATCTCAAAGTGAAATAGGTAGAATTGTCGGTTGTTGAAAGAAAATGGTTGAAAATGCATTGAAACCAAAGCCGACTAAAAACAATCGTGCGGTAAAAAGAAAAAGTACGGTCCAAACTGATCGGTTCATCATTCATACTTCAAAGAAGATCCTTTCAAGTCTTCGATAAGCATTAAGGCTGAATTAAATCTTGATGTTGGTTCACGTACTGTACGAAGAAGACTGCAAGAACATAATTTTAACGGTAGATAAATGGGGAACTTTTTTGGCGACTCTTAAAAATAACAAAAACCGGATAAAATTTGCATTGGTCATATTATCTGGAATGGTCCTGAAGGCATAAAAAACTGGAGAAAAATAAATGATTCGACAAAAATAAATATATTCAGCTCTGATGGTCGGGTTTAGATTAGAAGGCCCCAAAGCAAAGAATTTCTTCCTCAACATATCAAAAAAACTTTGAAACATAAAGGTGGAAACATAAAACTATGGAGATATTTTTTGATTGGTATGGAGTTGGAGCAATTTCCTGGATCAGAGAAAACAAGGATTACCAGGAATATGACAACATACTTAAAAATACTGTGCTCCCATTTACTGGGGAAAATGTGCCACTAAAATGTACATTAACACAAGACAATGTTCTGAAGCCTACGTCTTGGAATGGCAAAAAGAGCTTCCGTGGGTCACAAATTGTCGGTTTTACCTTGGCCTTCTCAATCAGCCGACTTCAATCCGATTCAAAATTAATGTATACAATTATAAAATACTCTTGGAAATTATAAAATCAATAATAAAGCACAACTATGGAAGGAGGTTCAAAAATAATAGACGTCTATTACCATCATCCGGAGTCAGCACTTATTTGAATCACTGCCACGACGTTGTGACGCCCTAGGACGATCAAACGACTAACTTACTTTGTGACTGGAAAAAACTGAGTGATTGGAACTTAAATATTTGAATAAATTTAGGGTTTTAGATACAAAATATGTAATGGCTCTATTTTAATCACCACATAAATTGGTTTACTTTCCCTTATTTTACTAATTTTTAGCGAATTTCGAAAACTGGAAATTCAGCTATTACAGTAGGTCTCATGATGCAATTTGAGCCCGCGGCTATGGCAGAAATATGTTTTGAGGTCCCTAGAATACGAAAATGATATTCACTAAAATTTATATATATATATATATATATATATATATATATATATATATATATATATATATATATATATATATATATATAATATATATATATATATATATATATATATATATATATATATATAATATATATATATATATATATATATATATATATATATATATATATATATATATATAAACGTTTAGTGTTTATGACATTTTGTGTGCGAACTAAAGTCCTGATTAGCCAGGCTAAGTTCGTCAGCCAGACACGTCGGATGCCCAGAAGTAGGTTTTCTGGCCATTTTTTAGCATTTTTTATCATCCGATCCTATCATTAGACAGTTCGATTTTTACATCGTTGAAAAGCCAAAAAAAAAAAAAACAAAAAATTTGAAGAAAATATTCTTATAATTTTCTTTCTATTTTAAGTATTTTTCGAGAAAATGTACATTTTCACATTTGTATTTTCTTTCTTTGTTAGTCTAATAAGTAATTTATATTTATGTCTCAGTTCTTTATGAAATATAAAAATATTTCATTATTTTTTTAAAGAATTTTGTGAGAACAAGTGAAATCTATCCACATACATGTATTATATTACACATACATGTATATACTTTTGTTTCTCATTTATTGCATTATAATTAGCATAGTTCTGTCTCAAGTTGAAAAATGAAAATTAAGCAGATTTTCTACGCTTATGTAATGAGGATTTTTTTTTTATTGAATTTTTAAATAAACAAGAAATTGAACATTATGTTATGATATAATATTATTAAATATGAAACAAAACAACATAATAAATGTATGTATGCACGGAAAAAATTTTAAATGAATCGATTTTGAAAATTTTTTAACTAATAATTATTGATGTTAAAAGCAAGGGGAGGGCACGACATGGGAAATTCAGTTGTTGATGGGACTTCGTACAATTGTAGTACTCCATAAGGGTATTCAACCCTTAAAACATTAACGCCGAATGGCCAGCCATTTTAGAGAAAAATGTCTAAAAATTCAATCTCAGCTTATATATTAGAAAGGTTTTTTGCCGCCAGTGGTGAAACAGCTTAGGCGGCTGCGTTCCTGCTTGCCGTTTGAGCGCTCTGGGTTCGCGTCTCGCGCTAGATAACATTTTTTTTTTTTTTTATATTTAATTTTTCTGGCTATTAACAAAATTAATTTATTTTAAATAATTTTACTCAAAGAATATTAAATGATATTTTAATTCTAGTAATTACTTTATTTTTAAAAATACATAATTACTTATAGTTATGATAATTAAATATAGTAATTAAAATATCTTGTGTCATTAAAATCTAATTAAATTTCAATTATTCCATGTACAACGTTTTAAAATTTTATCTTCGATTTTATTAAACTGGTTTTAACCATCTATGCCTAGTATTCATGTGGCTGCGGCAAATTTTAAAGCTGACTGAAAGTGTCTTTGTTCAGCTCCTATTATGTTAGATATTAGTCAAGAGACAATAGACAGGATTACTACAGAAAAAAATTCAAAATTGTTTTTATATTTGCTTATTGTCAAATAGCACATGCTTAGTGAGTAGGTATGTTTGTAAAGATTTTGTAAGTTCTGACAACGAAGTCCTTATGAATTCATGACTTCTGTTCTCGCCTAGATGCTCTACCAGTATGTGACCACTTTGAATTTGACAAGGACAGACAAGCGGCAATCAGGTACGCAGCAGTATAGGCTATTTCACCACTGGCGGCGAAAAAACCTTTCTAATATATAAGCTGAGATTGAATTTTTAGAGATTTTTTTCTCTAAAATGGCTGGCCATTCGGCGCTAATGTTTTAAGGGTTGAATACCCTTATGGAGTACTACAATTGTGCGAAGTCCCATCCCCAACTGAATTTCCCATGTCGCCGCCCCCCCCCTGTAAGATAAAATACCTTAAATGGATTTGAGGTATTTTATGTAAGACCCATCAAGGTTCTCGGGACTTAAAAAGGCCAAAAATTAATTACCCAATCGATTTCTAAAAATTTTTCACAGCTAGTAAGTTAAAGTATTTGAATTAATTAATTAAATGAGGTCACTCACTTACGGACTGCCATAAGTTATATTAGATCCCTAGAACCTTTTTCCTACTGTTAGAGTACTAGAGTTGTATGAGTTTCGCCAGGGTTTACTGATCCCATAATTGTAAAAAATAAACTAAACGACCAATTTTGAAAATTTTTTCACTGTTACAGAGCTAAACTATTTTAGATAGATACAGATTACATTATGTAAGGTCCGCTAGGGTCCATAGGACCGAAAAGTGTCAAAGATAAACTAACTGACTGATTTTGGAAATTTTTTCAGTGTTACAGAGTGAAACTGTGTCATCTGAGATCCCCAACTGTCCTGCGATATATATATATATATATATATATATATATACATATATATATATATATATATATATATATATATATATATATATATATATATATATATATATTACATAATATACGGTCTTACGGTCTAGATCCACCTAGAATATACGGTCGAGCTGATTTTTTAATGAGGTCCACCGGGATCTTGCAGATCCGAAAACGCCAGTAATAAGCTACCGAACCGATTCTAAAAAATTTCTCACTGCTACCGAACTAAATTGTTTTAGATGGATACAACTATGGTGCACAAAAGCCGTTCGGGTTCTTGGGTCCCCAAAAATCCAAAACTAATTACTCAGCCGATTTTAAAAATACTTTTACTCTTAGAAAGCTAAACTATTTTAAATAGGTACAGGTCTTACATGAGATCCGCCAGTGCCCAATATTTGGAAATTCGCTCTGTTATGCAGATGCTGCGACAGGGGTATTTTTATAGTCGAAGTACTTTTGTTGTTAATTTTTATGTAAATTTTACATACTTAGAATACATATTTCTTTGATAGCTACTCCTTTATTTTACGCACCTTATATCAAATTTCAACACAAATTTTATGAAATTCTATGCAGTGACTCGACTATTGTGACCACCACTATATATATATATATATATATATATATATATATATATATATATATATATATATATATATATATATACATATATATATATATATATATATATATATATATATATATAATTTGCCCGCTACCTTTTAATATGTGTAGGGCCCCCCTATGGAAGTTAAGAGCTGAAATTTGGTAAGTGGGGCTCATTTCCAATACACAAAGTGGGGTCAAATTTTGGGCAAATTTTCCATCCGGCCCAACATTTAGGGAGGTGGCGGGGGACAACAAAACAATAAAACTTTCCCAAACCAGTCGGATATAATGTTTCGGTCAATTATCTACAACACATCCAAAATTCAGCTTCCTAGGATGATTTGGAGGGAGTGGAAGGGGAAACAAGATTTTGGCTGGATCTAACAGGCCTACAACCACCCAGAATTAACGTAGAGGGTTGAAATTTGGTGTGTTGATAAAGTTCGTACCTTGATTGTGCTTTTAGGAGGTTCTAATATTTTACCCCCACCTCCCTCATTTTTAAACTACAATTTCATGCTTTTTTGACGTTTTCGAAGTTTGTACCACTCGCACAAGTCACCCAAATAAACCTAGAAGACTGAAAATAGTATCACGGAGGTGCTTTTTGGGGGCCTCAACTTTTAACCCTTAACCGCACCATTTTTTTACCAAAAGGAACATGATTTTTCTTGATTTTTAAGAGTTTTGTTCAGGTCAAAATCTCCCCAAATAAACCTAAGGGGCTGAAATTTTGTGTACAGGTTAAGTTAATAACCAGCCACTGCTTTTGGAGGTTTCAACTTTTAACCCTTACCCCCACGATTTTTATGCCAATATTTCTTTGCTTTTTTTGCCTTTTTTCTAACACGCCTAGAGGCTCTCTGAGTAAACGTGGAGGGCTGAAATTTTGTACATGTATAGAGTTAGTATCCAGTTAGTGCATTTTAGGGATTCCACGTTACTTCCCCCCCCACTTCACCCATTTTTACATCAGAACTCAATGGTATTGTTAAATGTGTTTAAAATGCTTTATATTTATACTATAAGTAGGCGAATAGTAAATTTAAAAATTAAAATAAAAAAAAATGAACAGACTTTTATAACAAATGCAATATATTGGAAAACGGAGAATTTTGATATGCTATCTGGTGGCCCGAAAATAAACTACTGCAGAAAGGCTATTTGTACATTTCATATAAATCAAGTGAACTTTAATCAGCTGTAATGTTTTTTATGACTTGTCATTAAAAATATTTTACCCTAATTTAATCAAATTTAATACATGAAAATTGTTCAAATTATGGAATTTTCATCACGAAAAGGTAAAAGTATACTGTTGTGTGTTTGTATGCAACAGTAGAAGGTCCCAAGAATGATATACAAATGTTGCTACAATCGTAATATAACAAAGAAGAATTGGTTGGTCGCTGATTAGCATGGATAAACATTCAGAAAATGGGTAAAAAAGTTATGCCTTCAATGAAAGTTTGTCCAGTTCATTTTAAATCACAAGATTTTATTATGATACATAAGTATAATTACAAAACTTATTTTTTACTACCTAATCATACTTTTTAATTTCAAATGTTATCGAGTGCCTATGAAACATTATTAATGTATGGCGGACTTTTATCCGTATTTTAAACATACACCAATATTCATATGTTCACTTAATGTCCAGCTTTGGTTGATACTTAAACACTCGATGTACCTTGGCAAATGGCCAATTCATTATGTTAATTAAAATTCACATAGTGTTTGAAAAATTATCAAAACTGGATCGCCTGGGACTCGAACCCGGATCTCTTGGTTACTAGCCAAGCGCCCTACAAGTTTTGATAATTTTTCAAACACTATGTGAATTTTAATTAACATAATGAATTGGCCATTTGCCAAGGTACATCGAGTGTTCAAGTATCAGCTAAAGCTGGACATTAAGTATGAACATATGAATATTGGTGTATGTTTAAAATACGGACAAAAGTCCGCCATACATTAATAATGTTTCACAGGCACTCGATAACATTTTAAATTAAAAAGTGTAACTGCGTCTCGCATTAAAGAGAGGATGTGTTTGATTGATTGTCAAAATTGGAGTGGCACTCGAACGAACGGTCGGTGGCCTAATTGGTAAGGCGCTTGGCTACTAACCAAGAGATCCGGGTTTGAGTACTAGCCGATCCAGTTTTGATAATTTTTCAAATACTATGTGAATTTTAATTACCTAATCATATTTTAATCTATCTACTGTAGGTAGTAAGATACATCAAGAAAATATCTGTCCCATCTCTCAAGCTTCAATATTATTCAATCAATACAAAATTTGATTCATTAAGAGAAACTCGAGTCCTATTAAAGGAGAAAACATTTAAGAAAGATTTCTTCATAAAAATGTTCAAATAAGAAATAGTCGACTATTTTTCACGGTAATCTAGAAGCAATTAACAATCTAGAAGGAAAAACAAAAAAAAGAAAGAGGAGATGAAGAAGGCAATGTATGTATTTGATGTCATGAAAGAAAAAATTGATGAAATCGAATTTACAATTGAATCGAATGTTACCAGTGTCATAAAGGAGTTGACTGACTTCAAAGTACATGTTTCTAGCGATTTTGTGTTCCCAAAATTTTCTACGTTTATTATATCTGATAGCGCATTACGTATTGCGACAAGCATTTCAAACATTAACTACTACTTAAAAATTAACGAAAAAAAAATTAGCAAATTTTTGGAATGTTGTTCCTATTTTTTTTTATAATAATTTATTGTTGCCAAGCAAAAATGGACAATTCAAAATTGCCACTGTTTCTTTAGCTGCCATCTGGTGACAAATCAAAAAACTACTGCGGATAGGCTAAATATTAAACCACGCCTCCATTCGATTTTCCAATACCTATTAAGTAATTTAAAAATGTTATTAAATTTAATGTTTATTTATTTATTATTAAGTAGGAATTTTGGATTTTTATTTATAAAAAAGAAATTTTGGACTTTTTTGTAAAGAAAAAATATCTTCATAAAGGCCTTCCAGTTTACTATTTAAGGTCCTTTGATATTTAAAAATAAAACACAAAAGCAATTGGCGGATAAGCATGGGTAGAAACACCCCCTCGTACGAACTGTGTGGGCTTTTTCCTGCTAACTGCTATCGGCATCAAATTGAAATCTACTGAGATTCAGCCCTAAAAAACATAAAACCTTTTTTTAAAGCCCCGATCAATCGGACACTCATCATCAGTTTTGAAACCACCAAAATGACAAATTTCTTGTAGACTTTCAATTTCATTTCGCTTGTACATATTCAATACCGAAGATGAAAGGGAAAATTCGACTTCCGTGATGGGGCCCCGCTGCTCACTGAGTTTTTTTTTTTTTAGATACGAGCGCATTGTTTTATCATAGTGATTTACTTACATGTTTTCTTTTTACACGTTCTTCTTTAGACGTCAACAAATACAAAAATACAAAAACTAAAATGCTAAAAAAATGCGCTCATGTCTAAAAAACTCGATATAGTAAAAAATTACGCCGTAAGCAGCGGGGTCCCAAGTCGAATTTTTCCCTTCATCTTCCGTACTGAATGTCTACAAGCGATTAGTCATTTTGGTGGTTTCAAAACTGATAATGAGTGTCCGGCTGATCGGGGATTTAAAAAATGGTATTAAGTTTTCAAGGGCTTAACCTCAGTAAATTTCAATTTTGTGCCGATAGCAGTTAGTAGGAAAAAAGCCAACAGAATTCGTACAAGGGCATTCCTACACATGCCTATCCGCCAATTCCATTTGTGTTTTATTTTTAAATATTAAAAAAGGACCCTAAATAGCAAACTGGAAGACTTTATAAAGATATCTTTTCTTTCGAAAAAAATCCAAGCTTTCTGTTTTATAAATAAAAATCAAAAATTCCTACTTTAGAAATAAACAGTGATTTTAATAATATTTTTAAATTACTGAATATTTGTGTATTGCATTTGTTATAAAAGAAAGTTCATTTTTTTTTTTAAATTTTTAAAATTACTTGTATTAGAACAAAAATAATGCAATAAAAACCCATTTAACAATACCATTGAATTGTGATATAAAAATGGGAGAAGTGGAAGGAAAAGTAATATGGAATCCCTAAAAGGCACTAGCTGGACACTAACTCAATACACGTACAAAATTTCAGCCCTCTAGGTTTCCCTAGAGAGTCTAGACGTGTTAAAACAAAAGCAAAAAAATCAAGGAATTATTGGCCTTAAAATCGTGGGGGTAAGTGTTAAAAGCTGAAACCTCCAAAAAGCAGTGGCTAGCTATTAACTTGACCTGTACACAAAATTTCAGCCCTTTAGGTTTATTGGGGGAGATTTTGACCCGAACGAAACTGTTAAAAAACAAGAAAAATCACGTTCTTTTTGGTATAAAAATGGTGGGGGTAAGGGTTAAAAGTTGAGATCCCCAAAAGACACCCCCTTGATACTAACTTAATCCGAATACAAAATGTCAGCCCTCTAGGTTTATTTGGGTGACCTGTGCGAGTGGTACAAATTTCGAAAACGTCGAAAAAGCATGAAATTGTAGCTATGAAAGGGGGGGGGGGAGTAAAGTATTAAAACCTCCAAAAAGAAGACCCTAGGTAGAAACTCTATCAACATACCAAATTTCAACCCTCTACGTTAATTTTGGGGGGCTGTGGGCGTGTTAGATCAAGTCAAAATACTTTTTTCCCCCTCTACTGCCTCCAAATCATCCTAGGAAGCTGAATTTTGAATATGTTGTAGATAATTGACCGAAACGTTATTTGCAATCGGTTTGGAAAAGGTCAATTGTTTCGTTGCCCCCCACCACCCCCTTAAAGTTTGGGTCGGATCCAAAATTTGCCCAAAATTGACCCCAGTATGATAGTATGTTGTGCAGTTGTGCATTGGAATGAGATCCACTTACCAAATTTCAGCTCTTAGCGTCCATAGAGGGTCAAAAGGTAGCGAGAATATATATATATATATATATATATATATATATATATATATATATATATATATATATATATATATATATATATCAGACATTTTTTTTATATATATATATATATATATATATATATATATCAGACATTTTTTTCTACAGAATCGTGTTCTACGGGTCCGAAAACGGATAGCGCCCCTACTCTCGCCTCTCCCCGTTTTTATCGTATCGGCTGTATAAGTCTAATTTTTCGGAGAAAATCCGACTAAAAAGGAGGACAATTTTACAAAACAAGCCATTTTGATCATAATCTGTCGATTTTTCTTGTGAAGAAAACGCAATCATTTTTACTTTTAAATTATTGTAGTGTTAAGTGAGGGTTTTGTATTTTACTAAAATAATAAGAAATAAAAAAAATATAGTTTAGTTAAGTTTTTTGTCATACTGGGGTCACTTTTCTTAGCTTACTGATATCCCTCCTTTTGTGATACCTGTTTGTTTCTGTAGAGTACATGTAAGTAAAGTGGCCCATGTGTAACAGCCTTAAATCATGTTTCTAGATTTTCTCTAAATCGATCACAACTTTGAAGAAGTAAGTAGCACAGCAGATACTTTACAATCAAATTAATTTTAAAATGTAAACAATGAATTTTATAATGCAGAATTTAAAAAAAATTTATGGTAAGAATGAGAAAAATACTCATTAATTCAAAAGTAACTAGAAATGGAGAAGAAATGCTAATAATAAATATTATTATTTTTTTAGAGCTATTTAACAATACAAAAGATTTCCCATTTATACCAACAGGGGTGTGTGAGTGGTAAATTTTAGGGGATGAAATCTGTAACATAGGGATATGAGAAAATAATAACTAAAATTTTGATGTTAAATATTGTTCTCATAATCTTCTAACCCTTTTTCATCCCATTAACACAAACGGGTATTGCCGACTGGCTCTACTTTTTCAATCTTTCCCTTACAAAAGTAACTAACGAACAAAATAAAAAGAAAAACGTCAATTACAACTTTTTCCATCCTGTTTTCGAAATCTGCCGCCCCAAAAAAACGTGCCATGGCCTAAGTAGGCCGGGTGAGTAATCCGGCCCTATTTACAGCGTAGTAACGTTTTTTTAAAGAGGAATAACCATGTTTAAGAAATCATATTATTACTCCAAAAACTTAAGAAAACCTTTTTGTAGGTAAGGACAAGTATTCTACGTGTACACAATTTATTCATTTAACACAAACAATAAAAACATCCAAAACAATAAAAATTATACGGACCAAAAAATTTGGTCCGGAACACCAATATGAATATGAATTGCTTTGGAATGAAACACAAATATGGATCCGCCATCTTGTGGTGCCCACCCTACTGAATTTAAAATGACGGCACATAACTAATTGTGCTCTAATTATAATGCCCTTTTATTTGATATCCATATTAAGAGAGTTTTAAAAAAGGTAATCCGTCATTTCCCGTAAAGGCCACCATTTTTTATCCACCATAATGCCGAAAGCACCACTTTGTACTACCTTTAAAATCAAAGGTTTGTGCAAAATTGCAGCATGACCAGATATCGATAAGTATTCGAGAGTAGATTTTCAGATTTGTGCCAGATACTTTTACTAAAGCTTATAATAGTACTTTACGAGAGTGGAGTACAGCATACAAGGGATTAAAATTCGCAATGCCAAATCGACTGTTAGAATTGCAACTAATTAGCAAAAAAACATCTCGCAAATTTCATTTACATAAGTGCAACAGATTCGGAGATATTGTGGCGCTTACACCGGCTTCAGATTTAAGTCAGCAGTGCCATTGTTTCTCGCAACGGCTGTGGCAAAAAAATTAATTCGTTGGCAAAAACATAGCAAAAAATTAGCACAAAAATATCCTTTAAATTTCATTTGAATAAGTGCAGCAGGTCCGGAGATACAGGGGTCGGTGACTGATTTAAGTCTGAAGTCAGCTCCGCCATCGAATATCGGTAACGGCTGCGGCAAAAATCAATTCGTTGGTAAAAAAATGGCAAAAAAATTAGCAAAAAAATATCCCGTAAATTTCATTTGAATAAGTGCAGCAGGTCCGGAGATACAGGGGTGGCGGCACTGACTTCAGATTTAAGTCAGCCCCGCCATTATATCTTGGTAACGGCTGCGGCAAAAAAATCAATTCGTTGGTAAAAAAATGGCAAAAAATTAGCAAAAAAATATCCCGTAAATTTCATTTGAATAAGTGCAGCAGGTCCGGAGATAGAGGAGTGGCGGCACTGACTTCAGATTTAAGTCAGCCCCGCCATTATGTCTTAGTAACGGCTGCGGCAAAAATCAATTCGTTGGTAAAAAAATGGCAAAAAATTAGCAAAAAGATATCACGTAAATTTCATTTGAATAAGTGCAGCAGGTCCGGAGATACAGGGGTGGCGGCACTGACTTCAGATTTAAGTCAGCCCCGCCATTATATCTTGGTAACGGCTGCGGCAAAAAAATCAATTCGTTGGTAAAAAAATGGCAAAAAATTAGCAAATAAATATCCTGTAAATTTCTTTTGAATAAGTGCAGCAGGTCCGGAGATACAGGGGTGGCGGCACTGACTTCAGATTTAAGTCAGCCCCGCCATTATATCTTGGTAACGGCTGCGGCAAAAATCAATTCGTTGGTAAAAAAATGGCAAAAAATTAGCAAAAAAATATCCCGTAAATTTCATTTGAATAAGTGCAGCAGGTCTGGAGATACAGGGGTGGCGGCGCTGACTTCAGATTTAAGTCAGCCCCGCTATTATATCTTGGTAACGGCTGCGGCAAAAAAATCAATTCGTTGGTAAAAAAGTAGCAAAAAATTAGCAAAAAAATATCCCGTAAATTTCATTTGAATAAGTGCAGCAGGTCCGGAGATAGAGGGGTGGCGGCACTGACTTCAGATTTAAGTCAGCCCCGCCATTATGTCTTAGTAACGGCTGCGGCAAAAATCAATTCGTTGGTAAAAAAATGGCAAAAAATTAGCAAAAAAATATCCTGTAAATTTCATTTGAATAAGTGCAGCAGGTCCGGAGATATAAGAGTGGCGGCGCTCACTTAAGTCTGAAGTCAGCCCCGCCATTATATCTTGGTAACGGCTGCGGCAAAAAAATCAATTCGTTGGTAAAAATATAGCAAAAAATAGCAAAAAATATCCTGTAAATTTCATTTGAATAAGTGCAGCAGGTCCGGAGATATAGGGGTGACGGGGCTCACTTAAGTCTGAAGTCAGCCCCGCCATTGTATCTCGGTAACGACTGCGGCAAAAAAATCGATTCGTTGGTAAAAAAAATAGCAAAAAAAAACAGCCTAAGTGGGATCTGGGGGTTATGACTTGGTGGGGCTAGCTTTATAGACACCTCGTACGAATTGTGTTGGCTTTAGGTATTCCTGCGAACTGCTATCGGCACAAAATTGAAATTTACTGAGGTTCAGCCCTCAAAAACTTAAAAGCTTTTTTTAAAGCCGCGATCAGCCGGACATTCATCATTAGTTTTGAAACCACCAAAGACAAATCCTTTGTAGACTTTCAATCACATTTTGCTTGTAGTCATTCAATACCGAAGATGAAGGGAAAAATTCGACTTCCGTGATGGGGCCCCGTTGCTTATGGAGTTTTTATATATGCAGTACCTATAAATTTCTAACATATATTATGTTGCGCGAACATAAGGTGCGTTTCGGAACAAACGATCATATTTTACAATTGTGCTGAAAAGTGTTGTTATTATTATTAAGCTTCCCAAATCTTATCTACCTCCGGATGTGCTCATCAAGCAACAGTCCGTTACTGTAATCTTCAAGTGGCAACTCTTTATTTAAAAAAGAAAAGAAAAAGTTCGACACGCTCAGTCGAAGATCCTCGCCGAAGTACTCGCTGAAGTTGGCTGAGGCATGAATAGCGCTACACCACAAACTACGAAGAACCACTAAGTGATCTTTTACATTCTCCTACTCGATCAGCTTCGCAAGAATGTAGAGTAAGCATACCGTTAACGGTTAAAGTATACAGACTGGATTTTTTATTTATAAGATTCTCATCAGTGTAAACTATTTAATATAATTATACATATAGAAATTTACGGAAGTAAATACGCAAGCGTAATATTTTTCGAGTATATCATTGTAACGATTAAGGATGTTTGGGAGGTACAATCGGAGATAAAAGTACCTACATTAAATTAGAAATTCGTGAATAATTGCGTTGTATAACAAACCATGAGGTAAATAAATAGTTATCTTTGTTAAATAATAGCTATCACTACAACTGATTGTACAATACATCAAACTATAGCTCTCAGCTGACTATAAGAGCTGAGTACATTCTGAGGATTTTTCGGAGGAATTTCAAAATGCTACGAGACGATTGAAAATTTAGTAGAATGTTCCTCATTAAATACTAAGGCCCCTGTGAAAATTTCAAATCGATTCACTAAGCCGTTAAAAAGTTATTTAATCTGTTCTGTTTTCGAATTTCCATAAGAGTACGTGTAAAATTAGTTTTTTTTTTTTTTTAATAACTTTTTAACGGCTTGGTGAATCGATTTGAAATTTTCACAGGGGCCTTAGTATTTAATGAGGAACATTCTACTAAATTTTCAATCGTCTCGTAGCATTTTGAAATTCTCCGAAAAATCCTCAGAATGTACTCAGTTCTTGTACTCAGCTGAGAGCTATAGTTTGATGTATTGTACAATCAGTTGTAGTGATAGCTATTATTTAACAAAGATAACTATTTATTTACCTCATAGTTTGTTATACAACGCAATTATTCACGAATTTCTAATTTCATGTACTTTTATTTCCGATTGTACCTCCCAAACATCCTTAAATTGTGCTAGTCACTTTATCGCCATTAAAACTGAAGCTGCCTGTACGCTACGGATATACATCTCTACACAAGTATTCATATAAAATATACATAATTTTGTAACATATTGAGGTTTTGATATTAATTATTTGTTTTTGATTGAAATAATTGCACCGTTTATTATACAATGCATTCGTCAATTTGTGTATGTGTGGGTGTGTGTGGCTTGATTTTTGTTCGTTAAATGCCATTTGCACATAATAAATTTGTCAATCAATATTTGCCTAGTCTGTACTGCACAATGAACCATAATTTACGATAATATAAATAATAATAACTTCACAATAGCTGTACAATTAATTATCATCCCCTCGCTATCGCCTCTAGTGCCCTTGCCGTCCACTATTGTTTACAACATAATATTTCGAGAACTTATTGTTAGTGTGGTAAAATTCAATTTTTTTTTTTTCTAGGTGAAATGAACTGTAATTTTTATATGTGGTCCGACGGGTTTTATTACATAAGTGACCATTTTGTTTTGGTCTTTCGTAATTAGGTACTCTGTTAGTTTAAAAGACGCAGAAAATCATAACTAAAACAACTTCATCACCTATCAAAAAAAAAAGAAAAAACGGCAAATATATTAGTTCTAGAACGGTGGCGATTTTAGTGGGTAGAAAAAAGCCTACTCAGAAATTTTGAAAAAAATGAAAAAAAAATTAAATGTACACTTACTTGTTTAATGTAAAGTTACTTGTTTTAATATACCTACAGGAAATTTCGGGCCTACCGAAAATAAAAATCCTAAAATCGCCCTCGTTCTAGAATACGGTTTTCACTGTCTAGAATCTTTAAAATAATTACAGAATAAAAGGTATGGACAAAATTGTCCTAATTTAATGCGTAAACCTAGCAACTACTCGAGAGTTTTTTTCCGAAATGAAAATTTATTTATCCCATGTAGAGTTAACTTATCTCTTTTTCCTTTATCTAGAACCATAGGGACGTAATACCAATACATGGACGAACAGATCTGTCGATGCATTGATGTAACATTGCTATAAACTGAAAGACTGTGAAACAAATTGATTTTTGTTAAATCTTGTTTATGGATGGATGATGACAACTACAAAAAATGAAACGAAAAGAAAACTTTCAATAAATTTGTAAATTCACTTATTTTTATTACATAATAATATCGATTCAATTATTTACAACGATGTATTTATAGCACAAATTCCTATATTTTCTACAATATTTTTTATTAGAAGGTATATTATGTATATTTGGTTCATGATTCGTATCAACTCCAAATAGCTTTTTCACATAAATTAGATTTCTAGACTGAAAAGAAATAAATGCCTTTTCTGTTATAAATTTTATGATAACCGTGGTAATACATGGGTACTTAGTATTTGTAACTTATTGGTTTAGTCCGTTATATTAAATAAAACCTATTTCATATTACTAAAATAGGTATAATTATTATATACGTGTACAGTTAGTGAACATTAGATGAACCGGAAAGCTTAATCGTAGTTTTTTATTTTTATTTATTTATTTATTTATTTTTTTTGTTCATAAAAAAATAGAATAAATTTGGCAAAAAATATTTTAATGAATACAATAGTTTTCGTCATGATTAATTACACTTATTGTTAGCCACCCATTGTTATTCCTGATTTATAAAGGTCAAGTATCTTCGAAGAAAAAAATCGGTCAATGTTCAGTTAACGGGGGAGGGACCTCCAGACAACAGGTTTTTAATAATTTTTTTAAGAAACTGGATACATTTATTGTATCAAATGAAGTTACATAGTATAGTACATGTTATGCTGTATTCACTCATAAATTTTTATGCAAAAAAAAGAAAAAATGGCGTCGCTACAGCTGTTCCAAGTTGACTCTTTTAATTTGCGCCGTGGAATGTCCAGCCTCTTGTAATCAACTGAATTCAATCCGATAAAAAAATTTTATTAAAATAAGACATTACGCTTTGCATATACCTATTTCTGATGAGAAATTTTTTTTTTTACAATTTAAAATCAAAAAGAAAAAAATTTCACTTTTTTTTTTATAAACAGGTATATGCAAAATTGGTATATGCAAATCTGTACAAAATTTCAAGTTGATACCTTAATAACTTTTTTCTACTCCTACTATTAAAAGTAACATTTTGTGCACGGCTAACTATATGTAAAAATTAACAATTGCCCACACGGTGTGGAAATAGGCATGGAAAATTATTTCGCACGGCTTAATATAATAAAAAAGTTGGCTATGTCTGATTTAATATATAATGTTATATGTAATTCTAAAAATATACATATGTATGTTGATTATTTATTATTGTTTCCATAGTTTCAAAGAATGCTTTGGCAAAAATTTGAACATCTTACCGCTGACATTATAAATTTAAAAAATTTTTACTACTTATTTAAGTTTTATTTTAATTATTTATGTTAAATTTTACGAAAAAAAATGTGCTCATAGAAAAAGTATAGTGTAAAATACGTGGGAAAAGCTTATTTCTCACTCATATGAATTGTTGCACTCGCCCTGCGGGCTCGCGCAACAAACTCATATTCGTGAGAAATAAGCTTCTTTTCCCACTTATTGTACAATATACTATTTACTACTTATTTAAATTTTATTTTAATTATTTATGTTAAATTTTACGAAAAAAAATGTGCTCGTAGAAAAAGTACAGTGTAAAATACGTGGTAAAAGCTTATTGTACAATATACGAGGGTGAATCAAAAAGTTCTTAGAATCGCATATTCATATAATATTTTTGGAGGTAATTTTATATTAATTTTGAAGAGCGTCCTTGCCATAATATTTATGCAAAGTTTCAATCGATTTAATCGTATTATTTTAAAGTTATGAATTATTTTGTGTAAATACGTAGTTATCAAAAACGCTCCTGCTCATCGGTCAAAAGTTGTGCTTCAAGCAATTCGCAGCGCTGGATTTGAAATATTGGACCACCCATTATATTCTCTGGACTTACTTACTTATTCCCGAAATTAAAGGAACATATCCGGGGGAAGAAAGTTGACGATGATGGTTTTGCGGTAATGGTTTCCGTAGAAGAGTTTTTTGAGAGTAAAGGAAATGATTTTTTTTAAAGAAGGAAGATATTCTAAATATATAGAATTCTAAATATATAGAATTAGAAGGAAATTAGGTAAAAAAATAAAATATTTTTGATTGAATTTTCATATATTTTTATAGTGATTCCAAGAACATTTTGATTCGCCCTCGTACTATTTAAGTCATGTTCCGCGGCGCGGAAAAAAACCGGTTTTGAGAAAAATGCTATTAAAAAGTTTTCGTTCTTGGAAAGTAAAGTTAAAAGCAGTTTATCGTTATCTAAGATAATCTTTCTGTTTGGATTAAACCATTAGAAATATATTCCTTAAGGTTCAAATGAACTTTTAAGGCAAAACAAAAAATGAAAAATCTGAAACTTCTGGAGGACCTTCCCCCCTTAAACGATCCACTTATTAACACTGGAGATCAGAAATAATGGTTTGCCTAGGTTTTAACAATTCATAATAAATTATGTCTTTGCATAAATTGCCTAATTTTATTTTTTTGAACCACTGCTGACACGTACGCACACTTAATTTATCACCATAAACGTCGCAAAAGTTTTTTGTAGCAACTAAACTGTAGCAGAATTATTTTGATGAAACTCACACAGCATCAAACAGAGTAAAAAATGTTATGACGAAAAATTTGCCATTTTGAGTACAAGAGTTTAATAAAAATAGAAACCTATAACTCGACACTCAAAGTCACCCACCTTTACTACTACGCAAAATACATCCGTTCAACTCAACGAATTAGTTGTAACTGGTATGCATATCACACTAAAGACAAATAAAAAAAAAGAACTTCCCTAAAGATACCTAATACTATCAAATATTAGAAATAGAAATAAAACTATAAGTAAAAACACTACTGCGAATGTATTATTATAATTACTTAATACTAAAACTGGAAAAACAGAACTGCGAGTGACTTTGAAGTTAAAAATGAACTGCGTGTGGCGGTTTTCGAGTAATTTGGAGTACAAGAATCATCTGATCACGAGTAATGGAATAATTGGCACCATAAATTTATTTATCTTAATGTCCATACGCATCCCTAAAATGAATCTATTATTCTAAAGCACCTAAAAAAATTTAAAAAAAAAATCGGTTTCGTTCCAACCCCCTACATTCTATCCGTATGCCTAATTTATTTCCCATATTATTGAGTTTTGGAAAAAACGGTATATAAAAAAGTACCATTATTTTTGAACGTACTATTAGCTCTAGCAATTACCATACATAATTCTGGATCACATAATATAAAACGTTAAGTACTACTAATATAATATTTCTTACGGTGGAAATGTCGAAAAATATTTAATAAAATATTATTTTGTTTTAAAACTGTTTGTCAAACTTATTCTTCTTTATAGAAGCTATACTAAAAACTACTTAAAAATTTGATCCTGTAGGCAGAACCGGCGTATTCACAACGCAACCTGTACAAGTTACAAGCATCTGCAGATACTGCACAGATATTTTTATTGATGGGAATTATATCTTATACATAAAATTAAAAATAATAATGCTGAATTGCAAAATAGGTACAAAATTTAAAAAAAAGAGACAAAATAAATATAGAACAAGCAAAAAAACAGACAGTCTTTAAAAACAGATTTGGTCTAATAAACACGAAGGATATCGGGAATGGAATAAATAAACTATTAGGTAACAAAAAGAAAACTAACAACAAACTAGTACTGCATTATAATGGTAAAGTAGTTAATGATAACCATGAATTACTTAAGGGGATGGTAACGTTAATTCGGCATAAAAAAGACCCACTTTTAAAAATTTTTCAGACGCTACCCGTAATACAAATTTAATTAATCGATCGCAACATTATAGTACAACATACGAACATTTCTTTAATTTTTTAAAATAAAATATAAATAATTAAGCCAACGGCAGCAAATCTTCGGAGGCGCCGCGAAAAAAAGGTGTTTGTCGGTGAACAATATAACTCATGAGTGGATCATCCGAAATAAAAAAAAATGAATGATATCATTAGACAACCTCTTTTCTAAGGTATCCCTGAGAGGAATTTTCTTTTTTTCGATTTTTTAATTTTGGTAACACTTATAATTGAAAACACCGATTTTCGTCTAAAAAATTGACCTATTTGTTATTGTAAAATTAATAATTATGAAAAATAAAAAAAAGCTCCCAGGGGTACCTGGTCATTTATGTAGGGAAGCTGTATACAAAATTTCAAAACAATCGGTCGAGTAGATTTTGATTTAAACTGTTCACCGATTTCAAAAATGACAAGTGTCAGAAAATCGCTTTAAAGTTTTGTATACCTGAAAATCCAAAATTAAATATGACAAATTTTTTCATATATACGTCATTGGTTGTAGTATTATACATTAGTATACTTACAAAGACCCGTCCATGAATAAAAGAATTCAGGGATTCCGAGAGCACAAAGCCACGTACCTGCTGGGCAGGAATACAAAAACGTATCGGAGCAATAAACGCTCAAATTTCTATATCTTAGTTAGTTTCACTTCGATTTGTTTCAAATTTTGACACTACAATCTTAAGATGTTGTACAATCATATGAAACAATAAAAAAATAATGAGAAAAAAATTTTAATACGTTACCATCCCCTTAAAATATTCCTAAAATATTTTTTTAATTCAGTATATGAGAAGCTTAACAAACATTTTAAAGATAAAAAATCAGTTCATTGTACTAAGATAAACGTTGCATGTCATAAAACAGTGTATTTGATGCCTACCGATCCAGTGGAAGTTTATAATATTATTATGAGTTTGCCAAATAAGAAATCTACAGGAATTGATGAGATTCGTGCTATAGTATTAAAACAATATGCATATATATTTTCAAATATACCTACTATGCGAACATATTAATATCATGCTTGAAACAAGTGTTTTCCCAAATCGACTTAAAGTACCCAAAATAAAGTCAACTTATAAGAAAGATGATGCAAACAACGTAAAGAATTACAGACCAATCTCTTTGCTCTCTGTGTTTTCGAAAATTTATGAAAAAATCATCGCTAACCGGTTAATAACTTTTCCAGAAAACAATAAAATGATAAATGAAGCACAGCACGGCTTCAGAATGAAGAGCTCTACGACAAGTGCCATATTTGAGTTTTATATCTCTCAAAAGCAATTGATGATGGGAAGTATGTAATGGGGTTATTCTTTTATCTTAGAGCGGCTTTCGACAGTGTAAATCATGACTTTCTCATGACAAATTTGGATGCTTTGGGATTACGGGGAAATGCTTATAAGTAAATTAAGTCCTAACGGATAGAAAGATTTTAGTTGAGATCGATGGAGAGAAATCGGACATAGCGGGGGTCGAAATAGGAGTACCCCAAGGGAGTACACTTAGACCACTTCTTTTATATGCATTGTTAATGATCTCTGTGCACATTTAGAATTTGGCAAACTGATAACGTATGCAGATGACATCTTCATATTAATATGCAGGAGGCTGTAAATATAGCAACTGAGCGTTTCAGTAAATCAATTAATTGTGAAATTAGATAAAACTAATAGATTTTAAATTAAGAACTATGCCCAATACAGATTTTATATTTAGTAATAAAAGCAGTCAAACAAAAGCGACTAAAGTCATCAAATTTCCTGGGATACATACTGATCACGATTTTAAAATTTGTCGATCATGTGAATTATATGTGTAAAATGGTGAATCAGTTGCACTACCAAATGCGAATATTGTATAACTATGTTGAACAATCTCAACTGTTAATGTTTTACTACTCACATGTATATTCAGCTATTAAATATGGCATATTAGCATGGGATCGAAGTACGGAATCTAACCGAGTATTTATAATACAGAAAAAACTTATTCGATTAATATTTAGAATACCTTCAAAAAACAGTTGTAATACGGCATTCAAAGACAACAAAATCCTAACATTTTGGACTACATATCCATATGAATTACTTTCATACAAGAAAGAAAATTCATATTTTGATCAATCGTGCGCCAAGAAATATGAGTACTATACAAGAGCGAAGTCAAATTTTGATTTTATACGTATAGGACAAGCTTTTATGAAAAACCACCTATTTATACCGGGCAGAAGCTGTATAACAAACTATCTGAATGAATTACAAGTAAAGACATGCAACAATTTAAAAGAGCATTAAGGAAGTATTTAATCGAAATGATACCTTATGATATAAGTGATATGTTGTGATATCAAATGTAAACCTTTTGTATACCTATATTGGTCGATGCAAATAAATATTATATATATATATATATATATATATATATATATATATATATATATATATATATATATATATATATATATATTTGCGCAAACAACATATGAATTATCGTTTGGAAAGGTCTATAATTTTCTTATCAGAACATATACCTATACAGTAAAGGAAAAATAGGAATGCTATACACATGTAACACACAATTCGAGCATTCATTCCCTCTCGTTTCATCAAATTTACTACCCACTGTTGTTACACTAGCTACTAGAAACATAGACTGCAACCCACTGTACGTTAGTTCTACTGTTTACTATAATATTATGAAGATAAATTTATTTTTCTCATATTCTTCACAATGTATTTGATAAACAAAGAGTAATGGAAAACAACTATACAAACAGCCAGCCAACAATATCACCCATATCACCCGTATACCACCCATATTGCCATCACCCTATTATAATGTACCTGTTTCTTTTGTTTGTACGCGCTTAATACAAAATATTATTTTCAATTTGACGATCAATCATATATTTTCAAATTCAATTTCAGATTAAAAAATTTCTTTAAATTGATTTTCAGTTATAAAAATATATGTATGTAGGGTAATGTACTATACTACCGCCCCAAACCAAAAGGGCATGTATCTGCTGTTTAATATAATATGTCCTTAGTAGGCTTTAAGCTTTAGTTTTTATGAGTAGTTTTTAGATATGTAAATTCAATATGTTCTTGATTTAATCAATACTTTTAACTTCTACCATTAATATTGTCTAATAAAGAGAAAGAAAATTCAATTTTACAAAATTTCTGATTTTTCCTTTTACCTTACAGGGGTAGTGTAGATACGTTTTTTCCAATTTCTCTTTTCAATTTTATATAAAATTTTATTAAGAATCAACATAAAAAGTTCATAAGTTATGCGAAATATTATTACATCGAAAGTACGATTTTATAAAATAGTCCAAACGAATGTTATAAGGTAAATGTCCCATATTCCGATACTTTAAAGAAGCAACCAAGCATATTTTAGTACAATTATTTAAAAATCGTTGAAAAGACTAAAAGCGTTTTGTCAACAGACAGATTAAAGTATTACTTTAGATTATCATTTAAGAAAAATAGAATGATAAAATACAAAAAATAAGAATTTTTGTACTACTCTAATGACACCTAATTTCGACATCTATCATAAGAACTTAGCTCTAAATTCGACACCCTTTTGAATTTGTTTTCGACAATGTTTTTAAATTCAACAATTGTTGTTCATAATTTCGACTATCAACGTTTTAGCTCAAATAAAAAAAAAAAATAAAATAAAGTTCTGCTAATATAAAAAAATGTTCCTTAAGCCCAGTTCAGACGCAGCCAGTAGTTTAGTAGTGTATAGTAATTTTGTCGAGTGGACATACTGTTCATACAGGGCAAGTAATTTAGTAAATACTGCGAGTCAAAACAATCGTTCACATGCAGCTAGTATTTAGTCGATTAGTATAAAGTCGAGTGCTTGAGTCCTTAATTTTCTTTCTTTCCTGAGAATACGTCAATCTTATACTTTTAATATTTTTTTACGATTTCTTTTTGACCAAAACCTTCTATTCCCACCGTTTCTTGCAATTTTAAGTACGCTGGTAAATTTGCTTATTTTTGTAATTGTCATTTCTAACATCCCACAGACATTTGTATTTAACATATTCGGTTACGAATTTAAGAGCAGGGCCGGATCTAGAAGGGCAACGGGGACACGTAGCCCGGGCGCCAAAACCGCAAAGTCGGAAGCGCCAAACTATTGAACGTTTTCTTTTTTTTGCTCGCCACTTGCTTTTTGTAGGGAAAAAAGTTAAAAAGAAATATTTCTTTTGTCATTTTACGATTTTTTGCACCGTGTCTCGGGCGCCACTTAGAGTAGGTCCGGCCCTGTTTAAGAGTGTTGTCTTCTGACCATTTTGCCATTTTAATTAATTAATTAATTTGTTATTATTTCAATAAGAAATCTATAAGATTAAATTAAAATTATTAAATTCAATTATATTTATTTCTATACAATATTTTACATTTTTATTACGAAAAACCAAAACTGACAAATAAAACAATAACCCAAATAACTAAAAAACAACAATAACTACAATAATTATGTATAAACAACTTGTGTATTTCTGTCCACACGTGTTTAGTTGGCGTACGAGTTCACTGAAAATAGAGTGGGGGAAGGCTACTCGACTATAAAAATAGAATAGAGTTCCATTTACTAAACTCGACCGCTCACTCGACCAAGCCAGTTTACTTGACTAAAATGAATGTGTTCAAACTGAGCGAGTACTAAATTACTCCACCACTCGACTGAACTACTGAGTGCGTCTGAACCGGGCTTTACTCATATGTGTTGGTTGGTTATTTTGCCCACCATTTCGTTAAAATCATATTAAGTTTTGTCCTTTACTTTTGACTATTTGCATTTCACATACTCACACTGCTACTTTTATTCGAAACTGGATCCTGTAATTTTAATCACGTTCTTATTTTAGTGCGTTTTCTTTTCTCGTTTTTTCACTATTTTGTTTTTTTCCTCTTCTGCTTACTTCTTTTCTCATTTTTTTTTTTTTTAAATAATATTCTTCCAATACTCATTGACGAAATTTGAGCAAGACTTATATTTACGGATTCTAAATTCGACACACAAGAAAATTAGTTTATTTAAGAATTTTACTTTAAAAAAGTTGATAAATTATAATATTTTACTAACTTTTTATTACAGTATTCATTTATTATACCATATTAATGTGAAAATCATAATTTAACTAAAATTTGAAATTTGGGGTTTTTGTACTTATAAGGAATCAATCACTTATACCTACTATTTCTGACATTTCGCAAAATATCTAATTCATCATTAATTTTAGTACAGTAGGTATTTGTTAAAATAAACCGAAATATAAAAAACGCCGTGAGCAGCGGAGCCCCATCACGGAAGTCGAATTTTTCCTTTCCTCTTCGGTGTTGTATGTGTACAAGCGAAATGTAATTGAAAGTCCACAAGCGATTTGTCATTTTGGTGGTTTCAAAACTGATGATAAGTGTCCGGTTAATCGGGGCTTTAAGAAAAGGTTTTAAGTTTTTAAGGGCTGAATCGCAGTAAATTTCAATTTTGTGCCGATAGCAGTTAGCAGGGAAAAAGCCAACACAATTCATACGAGGCCAACACAATTCATACAATTGCCTTTGTGTTTTATTTTTAAATATTAAAAAAGGAACTTAAATAGTAAACTGGAAGGCCTTTATGAAGATATTTTTTCTTTCCAAAAAAATCCAACATTTCTATTTTATAAAGTAATGTGAAATTTAAAAGTTGAATGTTAAAAGCTGAAACCTCCAAAAAGCAGTGTCAAGTGTCATTAGGTTAACTTGTACACAAAATTTCAGCCCTCTAGGTTTATTTGGGGAGATTTTGACCCGAACGAAACTGTTAAAAAACAAGAAAAATCATGTTCTTTTTGGTATATAAATGATGGGGGTAGGGGTTAAAAGTCGAGACCCCCAAAAGGCACCCCCTTGATACTAACTTAATGCGAATGCAAAATTTCAGCCCTCTAGGTTTATTTGGGTGACCTGTGCGAGTGGTACAAACTTCGAAAACGCCGAAAAAGCATGAAATTGTAGTTTAAAAATGAGTGGGGTGGGGGTAAATATTAAAACCTCCAAAAATTACAACCCAGGTACGAACTTTATCAACACACCAAATTTAAACACTCTACGTTAATTCTGGGGGGCTGTGGGCGTGTGAGATCCAGCCAAAATCCTTTTTTCCCCCTCCCTCCAAGTCATCCTAGGAAGCTGAATTTTGGATATATTGTAGATAATTGGCCGAAACATTATTTCCAACCGGTTTGGAAAAGTTTTATTGTTTTACCGCCCCCCACCACCCCCTTAAAGTTTGGGTCAGATCCAAAATTTGCCCAAAATTTGACCCCACTTTGATAGTATTGTTGTGCATCGGAAGGAGCCCCATTTACCAAATTTGAGCTCTTAACTTTCCTAGGATGACTTGAAGGGAGGGGGAAAAAAGGATTTTGGCTGGATCTAACACGCCCACAGCCCCTCAGAATTAACATAGAGTGTTGAAATTTGGTGTGTTGATATATATATATATATATATATATATATATATATATATATATATATATATATATATATATATATATATATATATATATATATATATATATATAAATATATATACATATATATATATATATATATATTTCGGACCCGTAGAACACGATTCTGTAGAAAAGAAAATGTCTGATATATATATATATATATATATATATATATATATATATATATATATATATATATATATATGTATATATATATATATATATATATATATATATATATATATATATATATATCAGACATTTTCTTTTCTACAGAATCGTGTTCTACGGGTCCGAAAACGGATAGCGCCCCTACTACCGCCTCTCGCCGTTCTTGTCGTATAGGCTGTATAATCTAATTCCTTCAAAAAATTAGATTAAAATTCGACTAAAAAGGTACTTAATGTTCAAAGAGATACCTCTTAAATACAAAACGGACGTTTTAAAAACAGAATTTTTTTAAATTTTTAAAAATAATATAAATATATCTGATTTTAGGACACTGTTTGATTTGGGGTCATTTACCTTATTCATTATATTGTGTATTGATTTTATTTTGGATATATCAGTGTGTATGTAAACACACAGTTTAGATGGTTCAACTATTTGATAATCAAAAACTTTAACTTGACACAAAAACGATGTAGATGAAAGAAAGTTTCATCCTCTCCTTATAAATTGTCAGCATTTTACTTTGTAAATAAGTAAATACGAATTAGTCCGAGAGCCCGCAGTATACAAATCCTACGCGAAAGATACATTAACAACTTTTTGTGAGTGAGTAGTACTACTCAAGGGCGTCCCATATGATGATTTTTGAGGGGGGTGGGGGCAACAGGAGGATTTTTAATATTTTGGATGACGAATGGCAATTTGTAAGTAGACATAAATGTTCTAATTCCGACTATGTTGTAAAATTTTTTCTGCTGCTAAAATACTAAGCTACGTTGCAGAAAAACACTTGACTACCACTACACTTATGTATTTTAATATTTCCCTAATAGATAGGGGGCTCCGCTCCCCCCTGCCACTGAGTATGGGCGTCCTTGGTACTGCTACAGACTCAAAAGGAGCCACCATTTATTTAATAAAATAATTTTGTCCACCTCACAGATATGACGTTATTTCTGGTTAAAATTTTTAATGTTTACTTAAATCATGGAAATCATGGATGAAATTTACGTCAAAAAGTAGATTTCAATGCATATAATGAGGCTTTAGTGCCACGTCAAGCTTAATTAATCTGCAGCCACAGGGGTTAATTAATTGGGAGTGCCATATAGGATAGGAAACCTACATTTTGATACAGATTTCATGCATGTAATTTCTGGAATTAAGTAAAAATTAAAAATCATTATCAGAAATGACGTTGTATCCTATGATTCGGATAAAATTGGTTTAAATAAACGGCTTAAGTAGATTACATTAAATGTAGAACGTGTGTAGAACAGCTTTTTATTTTTACAACTTGCTTATTAGTACAGCGCTTTTGTCTTGCTTATTAGTACAGTTTTTATATTAAAAAATATATTAAAATCTTTATTAAGTAAACTAGGTACCGTAAAATTCAACTACTTTACGTACTAAAAGTAAATTTACCACATCATACTTATGTGAAAAAAAAATTAAAATTTTATAGTTTACAACAGCTTAGTCAAAATAAGTTTTTCCCCTGAAATAATTTCAAAAGTTTTGAAATTTGGCAGAAGTTCCGAAAATCCCTTTAATTATACTAAAATTTCCGAAAAATCTAAGGTGTGCTTTAGCTACCATCTTGGAAAATAGGCTTTGCATTTAAGTTTGTTTTGGATGTGTTTTCAATTAAAATCAATGTTGATAAGGGAATGTTAATTTTCTCCAGCTCATTACTACGCATTTCATTTTTAGAGTTACAATTTTCTTTTTCAGCTATATACTCGTAGCTATCTATTTCAACACGTTTTTATAATAATACTAACTTTTAGTTAAGTTACAGTTAGATCCATAATTATAGAACTTAAAATTTTTTTTACTGACGTTAAAAATATTTAAATTTTAAAATGATAAAAGAATTTTCTTCTAAAATAAATCATAAAATAAATTAGGATTTCTAAAAAGGTGATTTTTTAATAGTACTTTTATGATTGTGGGTTCATCACACGAACTCTAACCAAATAATGAAATGATACCCCCATACATAATTACATTTGTCACCTTAAACTAATTTTGTATGAGCATTTAACAACTAAAATTTTTCTGTTTTCAGAAACTGATACGTTAATATCATGTGATCGCTCTTTTAAATGGGAATTTTCTAAACACAATACAGTAAACCTCATATCATCACTACTATTTAAAATTATAGCTAGTCATGTTCTTTTAACTCCACCTTCATGTCAGTTATCAATAAGATTTTAGTAATAAGAACTTTAATAAAAGTGGTTTTGAAATATTATTAAACTCTTTTGTTGGAGTAAAAATTTTATATTATTACTTTACGTGTTTGTATTATGAGTTGAGTTTTTTTTCTGTGATCATTTAGAGTCCCGCCTTTAATTAAATTATGAATTGAATTAGACAAGATAAAAACGTTTTTTTCCTTTTAAGACTCAACATATAGATGATTTTTGTGGACATTTAAATGCAGATAATTTCTGATTATCAATTCATGCAAATTATTTTGACGCCAGGATAAATCTCAGAACAGTCTAAAAAATATTTTGACCGAGACAAGCACTTGCAAAGGGTTAATTTCACTTATTTTACTTGAAATAAAAATTATTCCCTCAGAAGTAATGTAAGTAATAAAAACCGACAACTGTTATTGCCGCGTAATTTATACGAGGGGTATGACAGAAGCGTATCAATTTTAAATTTATATCTACATGCACACGAGCACTTACTTAACTTTCGAGAAACTTTTAGTCCTCTTTCAGCAAGCTCAAGCAGTCGAATACCAACTACATATATACATATAGTGCTACCAAAAGATAGTATTGTAATTTAAGAAATGACTACCTTCAATAAGAAATATAATATTTATAAAATGTCGTAGTGGAGTAGCAAGTTTTCAAAGAAATATTCAAACTTGAAATATATCTACTCTTCGAGCGTAGTCAGTTTCGCCAACATTGTAACAGTGAGTCAGTCGTGGAACGAACATGCAACTTTCATAACCTAAATATTTGTTGCGATATGACTCCCAGGAGACACATAATATCTGGTTTTCATTTTGCTCAAAGTATTTTGAAATGGGATAACGTACAGAAAGATAGAACGATAGCACCAGTTATGTTTTGTTCAAGTAAATATTTTATTTAATTCCATATTTTCACTTTCTACATAACTACGATATTAGGAATAGTTCCATTCTTCTCCCGAGCACCTAAACGAGCGAATAATAACAGTAGTTTAGTTCTCAGTTATAACTAATCGATAGTTCTAGATAGTATACCTTCATATTATGAACTATATAAGACCATTAAAAATGTTAAAATTCGTTTTAGAAATATGACTTACAATTTAGAACTGTATTTTGTGTCAATTTAACAGCTTTAATTATGTAAAAAATTACAAAAATCGACATTAGAAATTTTAAATTAACAGACGAAATAACCTTTTTGTCACTTAAAAAAAATTTAACTTCTACAAGCGACTGAGCACTTATATCTGATGATGTCAAGAAAAATAACTTTCATATTTTTACTAAAGGAAATTTTAGGCAAACGACTTCTTATGTATTCGTTGATGGAATTTCAGTATCTAACTTAAGGAGTAACTTTTTCATTTTTGCCCTTAAAATTTAAACTTTTCTGGAAATACGACGTTTGCTTTACAACTATGATTAAATGCTGTAGTTTTGATTGTTTTAGAAATGAAAAGAATAGATAATGGAGTATGACAAAGATTTGTTAACGAAAAATGATGCTATGGCAGCTAGTTATACATATTGCAACGTAACAGTTCAGAAAACAGGTATCCAATTCGAACAAAGGTCACTGTAATAAATAAACGTACAAAACTTCAAAACAATCTACACAATAGTTTTTGATTACAGAGTGTTTGTGCTTTTTTTTAGATTATATTTTTAAAAGAAAGCGTTTAAAGTTTTCTAATGACCAAGTTTAAACATACACAAATCATTGTTTGTATGTGTGTTTGTTTGAAAAGTAAGGCGATTGTATTCGAGGTTACTTTTTAAATAATGGTCCGATTCTTGAAAGGACAATGGCCAAAACTATTGCTAGCGCCCAAGGTTGAGATCGGTGCCGATCGATAGCCCTGGTCAAGTAGTCCAACTTTTCAATGGGCACGTTCATGGCGAACCTGGCCTTCAAAAGTTATAGGGCGTCAAATGTACAAAAAGTCTGAATACGGGACACTCTATATAGGTACAAATGGGTTATGAGACATGTCGTGGGCCGGCCTATCACTGTGTAAAACCACTTCCCTGGCAAGTTGCCTAACCTCGTTTTTTCACCTGGTCTATGGCAGAAGACGTACCGAGCGGCTTCAAACCTGTACATTGGGAGTATCCGAAGAGAAGTTTGGGAGTCTTACCGGTAGCGATTTCTGGCAGACCCCTTGGCAGATTGCCGAAATAGGGTAGTCCGAAGTGCACTCTCCCGAAGGGGACTCTAATGCCCGCTGCAGGTCAACATACATCGTTTCCTTAAGAAATGGCCACGTGGAGTATGCAAAACCTACTACACGTCAGAACTTTTGAAGCCCAGGTTCTCCATACCTAAGATGGGTATAATTGTAACCTGCTAGGAAGGGGCTTTCAGAAAATACATATCTCACCAGTTTGGGCATTGTCCTTTTGTGGAATATTCGTAATACGGTTTAACTCAGCGGAAACGCAAGAAAAGAAATACATGTTTCTGGGAAAAATAAATACACATAACCTTTTAATTATTATGGAAACACACTTAGAAAAAAATTATATAAAACAAAAAAGAAAAGGAAACATTTATATAATGAAGTGAAATCGAAAACTGAGATTCAATAAAACAGAAACACAACTTTTGTATAATTTGTCTTGTTGAAGTTATAAGAGTTTTTTTGATTCAAAACAAAAGACGCTGTGATGTAACGGTATACCCAAGTTATAATTATCTTTCTATGTAATGGTTTTCTCATTTTACTCTGCACATTGAACAATTTTCTCCTTCTACGACTTTGTTGAAAACATTTTCAAAAGAAATGTGAATATAGAACTTTTATATCAGATGCAGATACTAAAGTACTCATTATAAGTGATAACTGCCAAGCTGTTTTAAAATGTTACTGATAAATTTATTTCCAAGAAAAGATTAAAATTTTGCAAGAAAGTATAATACTATTTCTTTAAGTCTTAGAGTAATATTTATATCAAGCCTAAATTTCTAATCAACTTATACCGATGCATCAATTCGTCTCATTAAATTCAATCGTATAAACTTCAGTTTATTACAAACTTTATGAATGGTACTGTATATATTTCGTATAAAAAACATAAACAATAGGTATATATAATTATAAAATGCTCTAGCGTAAACTAGAGATTACAGAGACAGAAGTAGAAATTTTAGAGAGATCTGTGATACGCAAATATTGATATTTTCAAAAAAATCAAGCAGTTTATAATTTTGTAAAAGGGAGTGAATAGCAAAAATAGAGTTATTAGGCATCTGATGAGTCCAGGCAGTGGTCAGTATTATCACTAAGTAGTCTAAAATGTACAGGACAAGTGCGCAAAAAAAATTATTTCTATGATGGACAACAGCCCGCAGCGGTTACAACATGAACAAAAAAGTTTCATTTTATGAGATCGCAACTTTTTGGGTAAAAAATTTATCTGCTGTATAAAATGTTTTATCTAATGCGGAGAAAATTTATTCATCCCATTAAAAAAAAATTTATGAAAATTTTGATACCATAGAGGCAATAAACAACAAAAAGACTTACGAGTATGTATTTACTATTTATTAATTATTAAACTTACTATTTATTTATTACTAACAATTTCAGTCCATTTATATGACATATTGTATACGTATATGCTACTAGTGTAGATCTCAATTAATATATATATATATATATATATATATATATATATATATATATATATATATATTGCTAAACATTTTCTTAATTTTCTGAAGTACTTTCCCGTATTGGAACGTGGTAATGAAAGTATTTTTAGTCGAATTTTCTCCGAAAAATTAGACTTATACAGTCTATACGATAAGAGCTGCGAGAGGCGAGAGTAGGGGCGCTATCCGTTTTCGGACCCGTAGAACACGAATATGTAAAAAAAAATGTCTTATATATATATATATATATATATATATATATATATATATATATATATATATATATATATTCCCGCCACCTTTTAATTTGTGTAGGGCCCCCCTATGGAAGTTAACAGATGAAATTTGGTAAATGGTGCTCATTTTCGAGGCACCTCATACTATCAAAGTGGGGTCAAATTTTGGGCAAATTTTTTTTCTGACCCGACTTTTAGATAGTATGTAATTCAAAATTAAAAAAAGATAGCACAAAACCACCAACTATTTTAATTACACGTGGCAGGAAAACACCATTAATTGTGGTTAACTGGAACATACGTCCACAGACAATGTTAGAAAATTACTTACCTTAAATCAAATTTTTGGAGTCTTATTACGAATGTGTGAAATATGAACCGCACTATTTGGGACTGGACATGAATGATCAAGACTGATTTTCTAAAACACTCACCCTCCTATAGTACCTTTACTTCGATATAATATGTAGTAGGTACCCATCTACACTCAAATAAGTAAGCCATAAAAGAATTCAGTCTTGTTTGGTGCCTGATTACAGTGTATTTTCTAAAACATCTAACACCCGAACTCAAAAATACAACTCTATTTCCAAAATTAAAATTGAGAAAAAGAAAGCCTAACTGAAACAAAGGAAAATTCTTAGTTTCCCGGTAAATTTGCGTGTTGTTTTAATATTACATCGCACCTCGGCAATAACAGAGTCACATCTTATATGGAGTTGTTTGTTTAGGTGTGACCCCGTTCTTGCCGAGGTGCGATATAAATATTGTTTTATCGTATAAGTGTGAATAACAACTATCCATAATACTCCCAGTGAAGTATATGGTCTTCACGAAAATAACCATAGAGATAAATTAAATATTTTAATATAGTTGCGAATCAAATTTTTAAAACAAAAGTACATATTTCCAATAAATTACAAAAATACTTATCTAAAAATCTCTATTTTGCCTTATTACTTAATAGTCTAGTTCACAAGTTGAAAAACGTGAAAAATAGAAATAAAGCTCTTAAAAATATGAGCAATAGCTCGTTCGATTCGTAATACCATATAGAAAAGTGTTTTTTAAGGATTTTACAACACATAAAAAATTGCAATTGTTATTAACAAAATAAGATGGAAAAAAACGAGGTATTCAGTTTCTTGCTAATAACATAAAAATTATTAATAGTTAAGAAATGAGACAAAAAGATTCTCAAAGAGGAGGAAATTTGCAATAAAAAAATCCCAACTGCCTACCTCAATTATTTCTAATTTTAATTTAATGCCGAAAATCGGGTTCTAGCATCGGGTTTTAGCACAGACGCAGCGACGCTGAAAATCGCACACCACCGATAATAATTTTTTAGTAGTAAATGTTAATTTAAATATTTAAAAAAAATAAGCTGTATTCAAAACACTTCAAAGAATATGATCCCGTTAGGAAAAAATGTTTACCCTAATTTTTCATAATTTTTCATAAAGTTATGCAATTGTTAACTAATAAATAATTTACGGATTTCTGCTTTCACAAATAGTTACGTAAAAGTTTAAATAATTACATTAAACATTTATTGCCTCGTGGAGCCCTTATTATATATATATATATATATATATATATATATATATATATATATATATATATATATATATATATATATATATATATATATATATATATATATATATATACAATACTTTAAAAGATTATGTGGTAAAAGTTTATAAAAGTTAAAAGTTTTTTATTTAAAAATTTAAGAAATATGAAGGAAATAACAATAAAAAGATTTGTTTTTAGTAATTTTATAATTTTGACGTTTTTTTATCTACCCATGACAGTAGATAACATCGGTTGCAATTTTTTTACGTCGTTTGTAAATAAATTTTTTATAAACAAATAGAGAAATTTAATAGTTAAAAAAAATTCTCTTACCCGTATGTTACCCGTATATATATATATATATATATATATATATATATATATATATATATATAAGAAGGGCTTCACGAGACAAAAAATTTTTAATGTAATTATTTAAACTTTTACGTAACTATTTGTGAAAACTGAGATCCGTAAATTAATTATTGGTTAACAATTGCATAACATTATGAAAAATTAGGGTAAAAATTTTTTCCTAACGGGATCTTATTCTTTGAAGTGTTTTGAATACAGCATAATTTTTTCTACATAACATTTACTAAAATTAGAAATAACGGAGATAGGGTTCCGCGAGTTGGGACTTTTTTATTGGAAATTTTCTCCTCTTTAAGAATCTTTTTGTCTCATTTCTTAACTATTAATAATTTTTAAGTTATTAACAAAAAACTGAATACCTCGTTTTTTTCCATATTATTTTGTTAATAACAATTGCAATTTTTTATGTGCATTTTTAATTTTTTATTTTTTATGTAAAATCCTTAAAAAACATTTTTCTATAGGTCATTACGAATCGAATGAGCTATTGCTCATATTTTCAAGAGCTTTATTTCTATTTTTCACGTTTTACAACTTGTGAACTAGACTATAACCCACAGTCTTTCAAAGAGTGTGATACTTTAAAATTTGCTTTTATCCCTTACCACCGTAATGGGCTGAATGGATTCAGAAATCTTTTCCGTAGTAACAACTACAGATTGACTTTTTCCACTACTGGTAGGTACCCTGTCTAGTTTTTTAGTTAAAAAGAAGAGCAAAATTGATACATCAAGTACAGCTGCGGTACACAATTCTTATGAATTATGCCAATCTAACTAATGTGGCCAAACTGGGAAAACTTTTTCCAAAAGATGGAATAAGGATAAACGAATAATTACTGAACAGCCAAGTACGTACTAGAATTCAGCCATAATTTCAATGTTTATATTAAATTCAAATGTATTCATATTTGCAAAAAATAAAAAAATTTAAATTTTCCAGTCTTTAGAGACAACATTTACGTTAACGACTTCTTCAAATAACCTAAATAAAACGAACACAACTCCTTATTTAAATCACTTAATAGAAGCGGTTAAAAGTATCAATTCATTGTTCTAACAGATGTCACCACATCCGTGTTTAATTTAAATAATTCCTTATGTATACCTACAAATATTCGATGACGTATTATTGCTATGTATATCTATGTTGCTATGTTTCTTCACCTATATATTTTTCTCACTTATAAACCAACAAGTAAAACTTTTATCACTAATTATGACATTTAATAATACGCATGCACGTAGAATCATTCTAGATGTTTTGTATATAATAAATTTTTTTTTTAATTTTTCAAGATTTGTTTTAAGCAGATTTTTTTATATTTTTCAAATAAATTCTTGTAATTCTTCAGATTTTTTATATTTTTTATTTTCCGACTTTCTTACATTCTAATCATGGGTCTGGATTTTCTAATTTTTGTTTTTCGATTTCTAAGCTTTAATTTTTATAAACTGAAAGTCCTAAGCCTATAAGACTTTTAATATTTTGTAAAAATATTTTGAAACTGGTACAATCCAACTCTTTGTCTTTCCCGAATGTTAAACCTTTCAGCTATTAAAACTGATAAAATAAATTTCGATTTTAAAATCTTTAAAATTCGATCTTCTTATTATCGAATAAGGACATCCTGAGAGGTTACCGATGGTAAATGCCATCGGGTGAGTATACGGCTAGTAAGATAGACTTTGGCCAAACTGAGAAGTTTTCTATAAATATTTAATGCAAATGATTATTGTGTCTACTTTTTACAACACTTTGTACTATTATATGATATAGGAGATGCACAAATACATAAAGCAAACATTGATAGCATATGTTCAGTGTTCAATATGACATTATGTGATATATCCAAACGATATGATATGTCTCATCTTACTTCCTTTCTCCTTTTTGACGACACACAGATGTCTTAAACGAATTTTGATGACAATAATGATGGGTCGTTTTATATTTACCCTAAAGTGATCGTCGAAAGAAATGTCCTTATCGTGATATAGCAATTTTACAAGACTGCACTCAAGTTTATATCGAGTCTAAGAGCTGTACAACGCTAAATATTTAGAGTTTTATACCGACTGAAACTTTTTACAGAAACTTCTTTGGCATTTGAGCTTTTGATAGGAATTTCATTACATAATGAAACCTGACAGCCCCACTGAATCACCGCGGTCTTATAATGATTTGTCATTTGCTTAAAAGTATGAAATGGTCTTTTATAAATATCTAGAGAAATATTAGTTTTTCGATAAAAAGGGCTATTATAAAACTTCTTACTTTAGAAAGAATTTAAGTATTACCTATATTCTATACATATAATAAAACTGTAATGAAACCGTGTAGGTATATACCAACACTGCATATTTTTTTTACATATAGAAATAGCGATTTTGAAATTTTTTGACTGTCCGTCTGTCTGTCTGTGCACACATGACGCAAAAACTACTGGATGAATTCTCATGAAATTTTGTCATGAAATTAATTACTTGGGTCAACATTTACGATAATGTTTACTGCAGGAAAATTTCTCAGTCCCATGGAGATATACCAAATCAATTCGAATAAGTACATACACGCTAAACTTATGATAATTTAATACAAAATAGGTAATACCGTTTTTATTCATTTATATTCCCTATTTTACAAGTTTTATTTATATTTGACAAGTTTGCAATAGTTATATTTATATTTAATTTACATTTTACAGTTTCAAAATTATTATAATTATACTGGGTGTCCTGGCCGGGTGTATACATAAGGTTTACATTTTAACTGATAACACTGAATTCCCACAAGGAAAAAATTATGTTACAAGAGTGCTTTGGATAAACATATTCCTATTTTTGGTAACTTTCTTTTATAAAATAAATTTTTTCAACCAAAGTTTCGGCACTATTTTTTCAACAGAGTATTCTTTCAGCATTTTTGTTATATTAATGTTTATTTCCCAAAAAAAAATTAAAAATGGTTTTTGAATTTACAGAAAGCGATACAAATATTTATGTAAAAATCTCAGCTACTTGAAAAGTACGATATTCATTTCTTTATTTTACTGCATTATTATTGTTAAAGCTATAGTAACAGTAGTTATAATATTAAATTGATATTATTATTTTGTTCAAAGCACTCTTGTGACATAACTTTTTCCTTATGGGAATTCAATGTTTCAGTTAACATGTAAACCGCATGTATACAACTCAATGGGACACCTGGTATACTTATCATTTATTTTATACCAACATGTTATGTGAACGACGTCGCAGGTACAGCTAGTCAGATCTAAAACTTAAAAAACTGGTGCTAAAAAGTGAATACAGTAGCCAATTTATTGAATAAATTTCTGAATTTCATTCAAATACTCAAATATTTCAAAAATAATTCGTTTTATGAGAAAAGCTACTCAGATTTAAAGGGAGGTTTACTTGAGAGTCGTTAAAAAAAATCGATTTTTTTTTTTTTGCATAAATTGGTAGTTAATTATGTGTAGAATATGTTCCCAAAGTGATTTTGCTGAAGGTAATTTAAGGGAAGGTTTACTTGAGATTTGATACAAAAAATCGATTTTTTGTGCCGAAATTGATAGCAAATTATGTGTAGAATATGTTCCCAAAGTGATTTTACTGAAAATAATTTAAAAACAAGATTCTTGCACATTAACCGAATCCAGCTTTCTATAAAAAAAAATTCAAAAAACGTAGTTCACGCAATAATAAGTATTAAATATAAAATTTTGAAAATACGTTTCTTTATATATATTTTATAATATCTCGGAACTACATTTTACCACATATCTCGGAACTAACTCAAAAACTATTCGATGGATCCTTTTTTTAAATTTTTATTTTAGAGATAATTCATTTCTTCGGCACCTCTACCTAAGTTCGATACACTTTCAATATTTTTTTTATTTTTAAGTTTACTTTAAAGAGCGAAAAATAAGAGAAAAATCGTAATCAAAAGTTCAGACATCCGCCATTTTTTTTCTTTCATCAATTTATTGATATTATAGGTAGAGGTGCCGGTACTCTTCATATATTTTATAAATCTTTTTTGTCTTTGGATTTCGGTGGTTTATTACCGCTAGGATGTCCGCCAACAAGGCATTGGATTTTTGGATCGTCACACTGCAGTATCTATAAAATGGACAATTTTTTATATTTTTCCTTGAAAAAAATTTTTTGTATAGTTTGATACTTAATAAATATGTGTACAAAATTTAAAATTGATATTTACTTCCGTTCTTGAGAAAAAAATTCTAGAAAAATACATAATTTTTAAGGACTCTCGAGTAAACCTCCCCTTAAAAAAAAATCCAAGCAAGAAATTTCAAAATTACTTTTTAATTAAAAATATATATATATATATATAAATAAAAAATATATAAATTTTCAACTGTGTAAGACTGCGAAATATTCGTTAGCTTTTGGACTATATATTTAACAATTTAACATGGTTCGATCTATACTAACTCCGAGGGACATACTTGGGACAAAATTCCATTGAATCACAACAAAAAAGAATGTAAAGATATTCCCATTTCAATGAAAATTATCAGCATTCTACACATTTTGTTGTACAATAAATTTTTTTATGTAATTTGCTGTGCTTTGAATGAACTTTTTTCTCGGTATAAAAGAAAACACTTTATTCCTTTTTAAATATGTACGCGACACACATAAATAGCGACATTATGTGACTCGAAGTCGATAAACATACCTGAAAGTGAAAATATAAATTTCGTGTTCATATATTTAAATGATATTCTAACGAAAGTGAAGATGCTTTGTTACAAAAATACAAAACTATTAAGTAAAAAAGCAAAATAGAAAAATCATTTTCAAAAATATTTTAATTATAAAATTTTCTATAAAGTACAATTTCCCTTTTAAATGTCATACAGTGTGTGATGTCAAATTTGGTGTGATGATAACTTATTTCCTGGGTTAACATCTAGGATACTTTTTATTCCGGGAAAATGTCTCATTCCTACGGGAAAATAGAAAAACCATCTGAGCATGTGTACACATTACGCAAAAATTATTGGACGGATTTTGATGAAATTTGGTATGATGATAACTTACTGCCTGGGTCAACATCCAAGATACCCATTACTCCGGGAAAATGTCTCATTCCCACGGGAAAATAGAAAAACTTTTCTAAGCATGTATGTGCATTAGGCAAAAACTATTGGACGGATTTTGATGAAATTTGGCGTGGTGATAACTTATTATTATCGGGGTCAACATCTAAGATACTTTTTACTCCGGGAAAATGTCTCACGCCCACAGAAAATTAGAAAAACCATTTTGAACATGTGCATGTATTACGCAAAAATTATTGTTCTGTGTAAGTTCTGTTTAATTATTGCACTTATATACTTCTCATTAAGTTTATAAGAATGCGTCACGGGTACAGCTAGTGTAAAATAAAAATAAATTAGTGTTGGCGCCACGAGTAACCCATATAAGATTAGCATGGCATTCAAAATATTAAAAATGTTTTATGCAAAACATCTGCGCGAACAGTTTAATTCGCGACAGACACTAAGTATTACTAGAAACTGTCGTGGAATCTTGAATTGTATAACAGTACCTAGTCAATTACATACAGAGTATCCCATTTCCGATTGTGTTTTATAGATAAAAGTAGGGATTAATTTGGGCCGGATCGTGGCCGATCGACGTTGCGGCACTTATCAGGAATTTCTTTTTGCTGAGCCATGGTGGAATGGCGTTTCGACACCTTCCATGAATTTTTGTTTTGATCAGCGTATACCTACGGTAAATTAAGACGACATTTTTTTCCTCACCAATCACATTTAGAAGAAAGTTTTCTTTTGTTCGTTAGTACATTTACGAAAGATGGAAAGCCCAAACCAAAGCGACCCGTTCGTTTTCCTTTTCTTTTATTTTACTCGTCACTTCCATTTTTTAGGAAAATTTGTAGTTACGCCGGCGTTCCGACACATAAAATTTTAAAAGTCCTAGATAAAAGTACAATACCTAAATAATTTATGTATGCGACCAGAGATCCAGCAAAATTGCTTATTAATTAAAAGTAGACTTAACACGTTCCTAGTCATAACCTATAATACCAAAACACCCTACTATGTACTACATTCTTTTCATAACTAATACATTTTATATGGAATTATTAACGTCGCACAGCATCGTGTCTGAGGTAATCAGTTTGACGACTTACAGTGTCAATGACTGTTAGCCAGTTAAAATATCATAAAAATTTTATTTTGGTTTCTTATAATACCAAAATGCAGAAAAAACTCCAAACATAAATTTACTTTGTACTTCCCAATCGATTTTTATTTATTTTGGGCGTGTACCAGGTACCTACCTGTAATCCATTATCCAAATTCTAATTCTCTTATTACTCTCATTATTATTGTGAAAAACTACGTGAAGATATCTGAGAAATTGGCAAAAAAAAGCGGAACGAAAACAAAAATGTAAAATATGAAGATATTCAATTACAAATAACAGACGGATTACCTTCCACGTCATTAGTCAGCAACCAGCACACAGTAGATTGTTAAAATTTACGTTTTAATTGGATTTGTAAGCTGTAATTTAAATAGACTCGGGAAAATAACATAACGGAATGTAACGCACAGTTCATGAATCAGTTCAGCAGTTTAATTTGTTACCGCATTCGTTTACTACCCCTTACACTACATGTTGTACGAGTTACGTTGTACGCAACGCAGTAATTAGATGATATATAATCGGATAGCAGTAGATTGTACCGTATGTTTCATAATTCTACATTTTCACATATAGGTATAAATCATAATATTACATTTATTTTCAACCACTATTTAACATTATGTGCATTTTAAAATTGTATCAAATAACCAACCGCCATAATATATCAAATATGCGAATTTGTAAAGTAATAATACTATATTTTACGTATTACCAGCATAGACAAATTATATTATACAAAGGTGATCAATTGTTGGGATTATCTCATAAAATAAATTATAATTCTTTTAATATTGTAGCGTTATTCATTGCTTTGGTATCAACAATATAATATAAGCAGAGTCAGATCTGATTGTTTCATGAACTCATCATGGACGTACAAGGTAACTCGAATTTGCACAGTACACAAAAAATCCACTTTTGACACACTCCAAGAAGTGCAACAAAAACATCAAGTGAGAGGCGTGAGCCATATATCGCATACACATAGCCACTACATTCTTAAGAATGTGTGTATGTTCAGATTTCTTACTCATCAGATACCGTTCGTGTATTTTCCAGTTAGTTATACGCACATGGAATTCATTTGCATATTGTTATAACTGCAAGATGTTTTAGCCGAATTACCATACATTATTGAAGTATTTTATTGAAATTTACAAAGTTTATGTTCATTATTATTAAAATAATATACTATTTAAAAGCCGTATCATTGTCATTATTGTTATGATTTTTTATTTAAATAAAGTTTAAAAAACCTATTTTACACGGAGAGAGAAAATTCCTATAAAAATTACTGTGCCCATACTACAATCGACGTGTAACAGGCGAACATATCCAATTTTTGTACGGTAAAATTGGATATGTTCGCCTGTTACACGTCGATTGTAGTATGAGCACAGTAATTTTTATAGGAATTTTCTCTCCGTGTATAATATTTGTTGAGTTAGATGTAATTCTATTTATGTAGGTATAAGTAGTTTGAGATAATTATTGATTTCATTCAAATATTTAGACAGTAAAATCAACCTTAAAAATTATTTCCTTTATAATAAGTTACGTCAAAATATATTTTCTTTGGGCCGTTAGAAGAACTCCAAGAACTGCAACTCAAGAGTGGAAGGGAACACTTTGTGGCACTTCTTGCAGTTCCACTGTAATTACTAATTATTACTGTTCCATTCAATAAATGCTTAAAAATAAGTAAAATTTTTACTACTCTCTTACATCAGACATTTGGGATGGTCAACGTTCTATGTCAATGACCTATTGTTAAATAAATTATAATAAAATTTAAATGTTATAAACATATTTAAATAACAAACAATTTTATTTTATACAATCTTCTCTTTCATTACCAGCTCTCTCAATATCATACCGTTTGATCAGCTAAAAACAGAAACTGCGGTACTGAAAAAGGCAAAAATTAAGAACTGGACCGCAACACCTCCAACACCGCCCCTTACAAAATGTACAATTTTATTTCCGAACAAAGAGTTTGATCGGCTGAAAATAGAAGTGGCGACATTAAGACAGCCGAGCATCATTTCTGAAATGTAGAACATATGACACATAATACCAAAATAAAATGGGAGTACCTACCCATAGTCTTTGTTGAAACATATTCCTCGCCCTTTTGACTGCTGAGAGGAAGGACTATAATATTTTATGTACTAAAAAAATTAAAATGTTTTTAAAAGCTTTTATTTAACTTGATATGTTATGTAGTATGTTGGTTTAGATCAAATCTTGGAGTCAAAATTTAGACAGGTTCTAATTGAGCTAGTGGTTTCAAATTTTACATACGTGTCTAACCTTGATGACAATGTAATATTGTATAATTAGTTTTATCTTACATTGCACCCAAAAAAATTGTTGATTTTTAGTCCTGTGCAACTTTTTGACATTTAGAATTGTCAAATATTATCCATCGATTTTACATTGCAAATTTTTGTTTCCATAATTATGCTTGATTAAGGTAAATTAACCGATTAAAATATTGGTAAAAAATTACGTCTTTAATTTTTTTTTTAAATTAATTGTAATCAGACTAAAAAGTAGAAAATAAATTAAAGTAAAAAAAAAATGTTTTTTAAGAAAAAGCTTTTATTTAAAAATGGGCTAAAAAAACAAAACAAAATAACCTTTGATTGAAGTTCGAAGCAATATGCAACATAATTTATAAAAGCTTGAGGCGTTTAATTAAGTTTGGTAACTACTGAAATGTAAAATAGCTCTTATATCCACAACAGAAATAATTAATGATAACGCCTCAAGCTTTTATAAATTATGTTGCATATTGCTTCAAACTTCAATCAAAGGTTACTTTGTTTTGTTTTTTTTAGCCCATTTTTAAATAAAAGCTTTTTCTTAAAAAACATTTTTTTACTTTAATTTATTTATAAAAATTATTAATAAATATACCATCTCTTTTCACAAAAAGGTAAAGCTTTTAGTTATAAATTAACCCACGAACTTATGTGTTTCTAATAATATGATGCACTCCACGATGTTAGATCGTCCGCAATCTCGAATTTGTAGAGAAAATTTTTATCTAGTTGAAGAATTATTTTATTTGAGAATTTAGTTAAAAATTTGTTGCAAGTACTATTATCAGTTCTTTAGGGGACGACAATGTTCGTTTGAATGCTTTAACCCAGGATGACGACACTGAATACCAAAATTTGCAAGTGCCACTTCCGTTTTTATTACCTACAGAAAGACTGGATCTGTTGTGTAGTTTGCAAGCAATGGGTGCACAGAATATGTAAACAAGATATATCAGTATACGTCCTATGGGTATATCAGTATACGTCCTATGGGTACGAAGACTCGAAGTGGCTGTATTTTTTATAGCTTTTGTTAATTTTTAAACATTGTAACTGTGATAAAAATGTCTTTACCTGAGACAGACAAGTGCCAAATATTGACTGAAAGTTTTTATTATTGTTAGGTATAAAAAGTTTCTTTTGATTAAATTTATTAGGTGAAAATAGGAATCGCTGTCGGATTTCCAAGATTTTTATAATAAATTGTTTTTTCTTTATATCATTTTTTTTACCCTTTTTCTTGGTTTCTAAGATTCAATACTCGTGAAACCTTGTTTTTAGGTGATAGAATATCTCCGTGGTTGCATTTCAATGACATTTGATGAAACTAGGCGATATGTCAAATTAGTTCCATACATAGGGTTATTTGAACACTTAAAAAGATAATAATGTATATGAAAAAAAAATACTATATGCAAATAGTGAGGATCTAAAAGTATTCTGTTTCAAATAAATTTGTAGCGAAGAGATAAAATATTCTAATCAGATACGAAAATCTTACTTCTAAGGACGTAAAAAAGAAAAATTCATCCCAACAATCCTCAAAACTATGTCAAAGTAGTCCCGATAGATGGTAACTTTACGGTTTTTTGAACAATCTCTTCCAAATGTATTACTAATATCAAGATTTCAAATGTCTTCTTTAAAATTTGTCTTAAGTTAAAATGCCTAATAAGATATAAAATTTATATGTATGGAAAGCTAGGCTTTTATAAATGTCTCATTGTATAAAATAACAATTAATTTTGAAAAATTTAATTTCTTTCTATTGACCTACATATTTCTTTCGACATGTATAAAGAAGTAGCAATAATTATTTATAATTACGTTGTGTGTAGTCGATGAAGTTAAAATTGATAAACAAATTAAGAATACGAAAGTAAGACAAGCAGCTAAGAAAACTACAGAGAGTGCGTGTCTAGAACCTATTATACATCAAACTTATAAATACTGTAAAATAGATCTTAAATTATCATGAATAATAACAGTTTGTTGATATTAAATGTTTTCATTTTATTGTTAAAAGAAAACTAATTTTCTTCGGTAAGTGATTTTTATAAAACTTTATTCTATTTACTTACATCAATTTATAATAAACTAAAAATTATTGCAAAAAGTTTATTTTCAAGTTAAAATTCGAATACAGTAATTAATTATTTATTACATAATTTAGAAAAGGATCAGAAATAATGTCAGTATTTTTAGTCGAATTTTTCCTTGAAAAAATTACTTATTATACAGTCTATACGACAAGAACGGTGAGAGGCGAGAGTAGGGGCGCTATCCGTTTTCGGACCCGTAGAACACGAATATGTAGAAAAAAAATGTCTGATTAATATATATATATATATATATATATATATATATATATATATATATATATATATATATATATATATATATATATATATATGTATATATATATATACATATATATATATATATATATATATATATATATATATATATATATATATATATATTCCCGCCACCTTTTAATTTGTGTAGGGTCCCCTTATGGAAGTTAAGAGATGAAATTTGGTAAATGGGGCTCATTTTCGAGGCACCTCATACTGTCAAAGTGGGGTCAAATTTTGGGAAAATTTTTGATCCGATACAACTTTTAAGGGGGTGGTGGGGGGCGAAAAAGCAATATAACTTTTCCAAATCGGTTGGAAATAATGTTTCGGTCAATTATCTACAACATATCCAAAATTCAGCTTCCTAGGATGATTTGGTGGGAGTAGAGGGGGGAAAAACGATTTTCGCTGGATCTAACAGGCCCCCAGCCCCCCAGAATTAACCTAGAGGGTTGAAATTTGGTGTGTTGATAAAGTTCGTACCTAAGTTGTGCTTTTTGGAGGTTTTAATATTTTACCCCCACGTTTCGACGTTTTCGAAGTTTGTACCACTCGCACAGGTCACCCAAATAAATCTAGAGGGCTGAAATTTTGTATTCGGATTGAGTTAGTATCAAGGGGGTGCCTTTTGGGAGTCTCGATTTTCAAACCCTACCGCCACCATGTTTATACCCAAAAGAACATGATTTTTCTTGTTTTTTAACAGTTCCGTTCTGGTCAAAATCTCCCCAAATAAACCTAGAGAGCTGAAATTTTGTGTACAGGTTAAGCTAATAGCCAGACACTGTTTTTTGGGGGTTTCAACTTTTAACCCTTACCCCCACGATTTTTACGCCAATATTTCCTTAATTTTTTTGCTTGTTTTCTAACACGTCTAGAAACTCTCTAAGGAAACCTAGAGGGCTGAAATTTTGTACGTGTATTCAGTTAGTATCCAGTTAGTACGTTTTAGGGAGTCTACATTACTTTTCCCCCCACTTCTTCCATTTTTACATCGGAATTAAATGCTATTGTTAAATGTGTTTTAAATGCATTACTTTTATTCTAAATACAAGTAGGCGAATAGTAATTTTAAAAAATTTAAAAAAAAAAGTGAATACAATTTTTTAACAAATGAAATACATACATATTAAATAATTTGAACATGTTATTAAAGTCACTGTTTATTTATAAATTAGGAATTTTGGATTTTTATTATTTATAAAATAGAAATTTTGGATTTTTTTTGGAAAGAAAAAATATCTTCATAAAAGCCTTCCAGTTTACTATTTAAGTTCCTTTTTTAATATTTAAAAATAAAACACAAAGGCAATTGGCGGATAAGCATGGATAGAAATGCCCTCGTACGAATTGTGTTGGCTTTTTCCCTGTTAACTGCTATCGGCACAAAATTGAAATTTACTGAGATTCAGCCCTTAAAAACTTAAAACCTTTTTTTTAAAGCCCCGATCAACCGTACACTCATCATCAGTTTTGAAACCACCAAAATTACAAATCGCTTGTGGACTTTCAATTATATTTCGCTTGTAGACACTCAATACCGAAGATGAAAGGAAAAATTCGACTTCCGTGATGGGGCTCCGCTGCTCACGGCGTTTTTTTATTAATGAAAAAAATTGTAAACTTTTTCCACCCAAAACGTCACCCAAATGATTTTCTAATGATAACTATATTAGTAAAATTTTAATAATTCTGGAAGTTGTAGTTGGATGTTTGGTTAATTTTGGAACTTTAATTTTCGTAAAAATGTATCCATCGATAATATTGAGACTGTCACTAAAATAAGTTTTACCCAAATTTAATAGAACTAAATATAATTGATTATATCATTAAGACAAAATTTTTAGAAATTTTCTATTTCTCTTGTCAAATATGAAAATTTGGATATATTGAAATGGTGCTTTACCAGTTTGATAATACAGTCGAATGCCCATTATAAGACTAGTCTAGTAGACGTAGGAGAAATTTTTCTTGGAACTTTTTGTGCCTTCACTACTGCGTACTTAATTTTGTCGCTTGACTAGTCCTTATAAGACTATTTCATTTCAGTGTTGCATTCCTATATATATACTTACAATTAGTCTGACAGTGGCAGCATAGACTTATAAGGAGTGGTCTGGCACAAAACGCGAAAAAGTGATTAACTGGGGGAAGTTGCAACTGTTGATCGAGGGGAATAGTCTTATAAGGAGCCGTCTTATAACGGGTATTCGATTGTACAACTAGTAAAAAACAAACAAAGATTTATTTCCTGAATTGTAAATATCACTTCTTACAAGAAGAGGGCACGACCTGGAAAACTGACTTCGGGATGGGAGTTCGCAGGATTATAGTGCCTCCAAAGATTAATTAATTGTTAAAATATGAAGAGCCACTGGCCACTCAATTTCGAGAAAAACGCTTTCAAAACTCTAGCTTTATTTACTGAATGTTTATATATAAGTTATTGGTTTGTCAAATCAACGAACCGGTGGTGTAGTCGGTATCGTGCTGGACAGGCGACTAGAGTGCACGGGTTCGATTCCCACTGACTGCAGTAATTATTGCATTTTTTTTTTTATTTTGTTAATTAACTATTAAAATTAATAAATTTCAAAAATAAATAATTATTCCTAACAATAAATATCATAAATTAAAATATAATTATATTTTTTTTTAATTCGTAACCATTTATTGAATACTTTTTTAATAAGTAATTTTGTTTTTTTTTTCTTTTTTTCTTTTTTTAAACAGGTAAATAATAAAATTACCAAAACCAATTTTTAATTATAAATTTACTTATAATTATATATAAGAACCCAAATGATAATTTTTATAAAAACATTCCAAACAGAAAATATTTTTAAGACGATTTTGTACACAAACCTAAAAATTATCATTCCGGTTTTTGTATATAAAATTATAAGTAAATTTACAATCAATAAAATTCTTGATTTTTTTAATTTAAAAATGGTTTTGGTAATTTTATAATTTACCTGTTTAAAAAAAAGTCAGATTACTTATTAAAAAAGTATTCAGTAAATGGTTACGAATTAAAAAAAAATACAATTATATTTTAATTTATGGTATTTATTGTTAGAAATAATTATTTATTTTTGAAATTTATTAATTTTAATACTTAACTAACAAAATAAAAGAAAAAAAATATGTAATAATACTTGCAGTCAGTCGGAATTTGTACCCGTGCATTCTAGTCGCCAGTCCAGCACGATACCGACTGCACCACCTATTCGTTGATTTGATAAACCAATAACTTATATATGAACATTCAGTAAATGAAGGTAGAATTTTGAAGGCGTTTTTCTCGAAATTGACTAGCCAATGGGTCTTTATATTTTAACAATTAATTAATCTTTGGAGGCACTATAATCTATATTTCAGTGATTCTTAAAGTAGGCCTTCTTCAATATAGAATTAATATTTAAACTCCATTAACGACCGACCTATATTTTTTTTCTATCAGATACATAAAAACCGTTTTTTACTTTATAATTAAGCTGTTTTTCTTTTTAACGTTAGGTATAATAAATAAAAATATAAATATATCTACAGATAGGTAGATGGAAAGCTGGGAGGAAATTCTTGCTCTTAGAACTGACAGTCGCCTACCTACTTCCTCACATATTGAAAAATATGAGATGACAAATGACGTATAAAAAAAGGTTCGTAATGTTCACAATACAAACAAACAAGTTTATTTATACTGTATAATTTGTAAATGTTTACACTAAAAAAATAAATAAATAAATATGGAACGTTTTTTTCTTTTTGTATAGAAGAAAAAGATACATTGACGGCATTTTGATTCAATATTTTATTGATACCTATACTATTTTATTTTCTGTCAATGAAATTTTTCCAATGACTTTCAAAAATATATATAAGTACAATATACCAACAAGAAATTGAAATAATAAAAAGACAAAAAGCAGTAAATACTAAAAAAATAAAATAAACTGGCTTTTAATATTTTTTTTTTTTATTTTTGTAAAATAACAATTCATTCTTAGGATTCCGAAGAATTGTTATAATTTTGTAATGTTTGCCTATTTGTTTGTCACATTCACGTAACTCCTAGGTATATTTTTCGGCCTACGAATATGAAATTTTGCATTTACATACTGTTGGGATCTGATCTTACAAAATGTACATTGTACTTAACTGGCATTACTTATATATATATATATATATATATATATATATATATATATATATATATATATATATATATATATATATATATGTATATGTATATATATAATAAAATCAGTGTAGTATTAAGAAAAAATGATCAATTAATATTAGAATTATTCGTACTTGGATTTACATAAATCCGAAAAAAGAATTAAATTTTGTTGAAGGAGAGAAAATCTTATATTAGTAAAACATTTAAAGGGAAGAAAAATGCGTGAACAGGTTAGTGAACATTACAGTCTGCAACAATAATTTTCAAAGTGGAGGTCGCAGAAACAATTGATTACTGATTACATATCTATCCATTTTCTACACATTTGCTAACCATTTCAACATATTTCGGGGGTCCTTTGAAATTTTTAAGTGTAAAGGGCAGTCGTGCAAAAAAAATATTGCGAACCACCGATCCGCAATCTTTGAACAGTGAAGGTCATAAAATAGATAAGGAACTGTCAAAGAATGGAAAAATCAACTTCCATAAAGCTAACCCTCCCCAAAAGAAAAATTTTAAAAATTTCAAAAAGAACTAGATGAAAAATAGGTGTATTAGGTGTTATTTAGGTGTGCCAATAAAAAATTAGGTGTTCTAACGGTTTTCGATAAAAGATAAAAAACAAAAGGGACGGCTAGGTTTGCGTAAACCTAGCCGTCCTATACACAGAAAAAAAACAGTGATTTTATTTACAAAACCGCTTTTAGTATTCAGTTTTCGTTGTTAGAACTAAAATTTTAGTAATTGTAACGAAACTCGCTTCAAGTGATTGATATAAGTTTTATTAATACTACAAATTGGGTTTTATTAATGTGTACTCTTAGTTTTAATATAAAATTTTGCAAATATTACAAAAACTTTTGTAATAACAAAAAAAAAAAATTTAGTAGTATATTTTTGTAACATTAATTACAGTTCTATTAAAAATTTTAAATAAATATAAGAAAAATATTTGTAATTATAACACTGTTTTAAAAATCAAAATGCGCATGCTTAAAGTAAAAATCTCTTTTGTAAATAAAACGAAAATTTTTGTAATAATTAAATGACACTTGCGCAGAGTTGACAAGCTGATACGTCTAAGTGGTATTTTGTAAACGTTCATAATACTTATATGCATTTAAAGAAGCCCTGATAATATACTACTACAAACAATTAAGGGAGCAAAAAAAAATTGTTAATTTTTTAGTGATTTTTGAAGAGCTGTATTTACGTGAAAAATGGTCGTATCGAGATCTTTAAAAAAGCGTCTTGAAGCTCCAAGATTCTAGTTTTCAGACCTTTCGTCCAAAAATTTTTAGGAGTGACAGTTATCGAGTAATTATAAGGAATAACACAAAAAAAGTTTTTGCAAATTTTTTTATCTTTTTTCTTTTGATCTACGGGCTTGAAATTTTTTTTACAGTAAAACCATGCTATTGACCTGATAGCCTGGTTATTCAGCTTCAAATTCCTTTTTAAAATTTTTCTCTACGTTGATTTGTTCCAGAGGTATCCAACTTTGAATGAAAAAGGATCGTTTTTGTTTTAACCATCGATATCTCAGTAACCAGTGATCGGACAGAAAATTGAAGGGCAGTTTTGGGATATGGAATAAATTTCCTACAAGTCTATGCCGCGTACTTTAGGAAAAAAAAATTTTTTTCATCCTTAATTTTAATCTGAAAAATGTGAAAAAAGGGACTTTTTTCCTTGTTGCGAAAAATCGTCAGCATCCCTGCGAATATTGATGGGGAGTCTAATGTTTGTACGAATTTTTATACCTCACTGTACCCCCAATAACCCTGTAAATCGACAGGTCGATCTATTGAATGGTTTTCCTAAACCGTTTGTTCAAAATTTCCGAATTAAAAAATAAAGGAGCAAAATTGAATGAACAAAATTGAATGAAAAATTCAATTTTTTTTTTTTCAAATTTTTCCAGTTAGGCATCTTTTGTCCATTAAAATTTAAAAATTAAGAAAAAAAATTATTTTTTAAAATTTTTTTCTGAAAACTAGAATCTTGGAGCTTCAAAACGCTTTTTTAAAAATTCCGATACGACCATTTTTCACGTAAATACAGCTCTTCAAAAATCACTAAAAAATTAACAATTTTTTTTTGCTCCCTTAATTGTTTGTAGTAGTATATTTACAAAGCTATTTATGTTATTCAATTTCTGTTGTTATAACTAAAATTTTAATATTGTTACAAAACTTGCCTCTACTACGATTTATTAATTCCTACTGTTATTTTTAAGACAAAATTTTGCAAATGTAACAAAAACATTTCTAATAACAAAAAATATTTTGATAGTAGGTATACTTGAGTAATTTAAAAATTTAAACGACAATAAAATTTAGTGATTTTCACCAAGTTGTTTAATTTATCATTTAAAAACAGAGTTTTGTAATTACAACAAAAAGTTTTGTAATAAATAACTGACGCAAGCGCAATATTACCGAATTGTTTCATTCTTTAGAATGCTGTGTTTGTGTAGCATTTGTAACGTCATTCTCTGATAGCGTCCATCATCATAAATATTTATAATAAGCTGACAAGAGTTTATGAAAAATATAGTATACAATCTCAATTTAAAATTGCTTGAACGTTTTGAAATATGGCAAGAAAACTTGCTAATGGTTTTACTATCGAAAATCTAATAGATATTGGCTAGTAAGTATTTTCATAAATTATTTTTTGCTTACAAATATATTAATACTATTCCTATTAAAATTTAATCTCTTTTTTTCAGATACTAGAAACAGTTTTCAACATTATGGGAAAAATAATTTAAAATTTGCAGTTAAATTAAACTTTTTTATAACGAAAAAAAGTTCCTTCAGTTCAGAAATTTATAAAGCACTAGCAAATTAATTGCATTTCTTTTCAAATTCATGTAAGGGTTCATTTTTTACTTAAACATGATTTTAAGCTTCATCTTTTAGTTAGTAAAATATCCTTTTTTTACAGATTGAAAACATGTACTCTTTTTTCATCTTTTCACTCTGATTCTGAATCGGATATGTAATCCATTATTCGACTAAATGCAATTCAAGACATTATTTTTCAAATTCAAGTAAGTTTTTTATTATTTAGTTAGACATTTTTTATGTTTCATATTTTAGTAAAATTTATGCTTCTTTTACAGATAAACAACATGCTTGTTTTTGTTTTGTTTTTTTAAAACTTTTCACTGGATTTTGAAGATGTAATAAATTGAATATCGGACTACAGTTATATCTTTCAATGAAATTTGTTTAATATTAGTTCTGAATATAAAAAATATGTTAAAATTATTTCTAAAGCACATGTCATATCTCCTGTAAGTTAATACATTTTAACATAACTTTTTATTTTTTTGTATTAATTAATTAATAAATTCATTTATATAAAATAAAATTTTTCTTATTTTACAGAGGCTAACTGGATGTACTTTGATAATAATTAATGTAATGCAGTGTAAAATAGATGTGAAGTTTGAATTTTGTACATATTTTATAGTCACATCTGTTTTATTTTTTACATTAATTATCAAAGTGTATCCAATAAGTTCCTTTCCTTCACAAATATCCTTAATAATATTTACAGGAGTAATTTGTAAGTACGACAAAAAAATATAGTAAAATTTACTATAAAATTTAGTATTTATTAATAAATAAATCATACCTATTACAAATTCCATTTAGTAATTATAACAATGGTTATTAAATGTTCAACAAAACATACATTGAGTTTTATTCACAAAAATAAGTATTTGTGATAATTACAAAAGTTTTAGTAATCAGATTTTTAATAAAAGTGGTTTTGTAAAATTACTAAAGGATTCTATTGGAGTAAAAATTTTGTAATATTAATTTACGTTTTTGTAATATACAGTAAGTTTTTTTTTCTGTGTAGATAAAAAGAAATGTTTTTGGTAATCTAAAGTATGGAGAATTAGGTGCAAATCCGGTGTTTTTCAAACATCGTGACATAAATTTAATAGAATGAAAATTAAAAAAAATTTCTAAATAATTTTAAATCATGGAAGCGCTGTGTATAACGCTAAAGCGTTTCGACTGTTTGCTGGATTTTATATTTTAAGTTTCAAAGCTCTTTTTAACATTGTCAGCGACCCCATCAGAAATGTGATGATACAAATAACGTTAGGATCGTTTTACAAAGCGCTCCCACTCTTTGTTGGACTTTATATATTTATTACGAAACTAAACGGAAAAATTAATATCTATTACAAGTGACATTTGTCTTTAACGTTCTATACACTACAAGGCGCTCCCATAATATAAAATATTTTTCTAGATCGTTCTGTTAGGTTTTTGTCACGATGTTTAAAAGCATATAATTTACACCTAATGCTCCATACTCTAAAATACCAAAAACACTTCCTTTTATCTATAGGGTGGCTAGGTTTACGTAAACCTAGCCGTCCCTTTTATTTTTCATATTTTATCGAAAACGGTTAGAATCTGTTGAGAACATTCATATGAGTGAGGCGAAGAGTATTTGTGTCAGTCTTTATGCTAGTCGGTTATCCTTCAATTAGTTTACCAAATCGTATTATTTTATTGGTCACACTTTGCTATTAAAATAAATTAATTGCCGTTAAAAATATTTTTTCAGTTGACCAATTTTTCATTTAAGCAAACTAAATTGTCGCTCCAATAATTTATTGGCAAAATGAAATACGTCAACATATATCAAATTATTATCTAGAAGGTAATGACTGCGCCATATGTTACGTTAATTAACATTTTTTTTAAATATAATGACAACGAGCCCGTCGCTGTCTTAATTACATGTGCGAAATATTTCCAATTAAAAACACGGTAGAAGTTAACGGTAGCGGCTTTCATTAACTTTATCTTAAAAGCTTATTTATCAATTATCATACTTCATATACACGAGTGCACATATACGTATATATTAACGATTAAAATATTCACATTAATGTGACATTAAATTAAATGACATATGTCGGTATATCCGCACAGTGTGCGTATACCACGTGATCATGCATTACCTTGTCAAAACAGTAGACTTACTATAAAGAATTTACAATAAGCCAAATCGGGCAAAAATATTGCTTTTTTTAATAAATTATATTACTGGAAATAACTAACACAACAAATTATCATCCCTAAAAACATACGATGCACATGGAACAATGTTCAAAAGGTACGAAAATGCGATTAATTTACAATTAGGTAAATAATAGATTTACCGCATTTTGCATAATTTAAATTCACATAACCAGAGCCGAATTTATATAAGAACACTTGAGGCACGTGCCCTCAAGCCCCTCTCATAATAGGTGGAATAATTAATAATAATGAATCCCTGAACCCCGCAAGAGTAAGAGCTTTTTCATTTTGTTGATCGTTAAATGTATTTTTCGAAAATTCCTTATCGCCTTACCAGGGGCCTCTATAAAAGTGTTCAGGAGCCTCCACATGAAAGGTAAAATCGACCCTTCGTAGAACCTATCTTTAAGCCTTTTAACTTATTAATTTTTTAGTTTTTTTAGAACATGAAAATCTTCCCAGCGCTTGCACCATATCTTGGACAAGGTATGTATACCCCGTTTGATCAGTTACAATTGATCATGAATCATCGTTAAAAATTAAATAATTCTTATATTCGAAACAAATTAATTTTCTATTCTTTTCTAAAAGCAAACTGAAAATTTAAAATTTACGTAAGTGTAATAAAGAAAGGCATAAAGCCAAGAAAACGGAAATTATTTAAATTCATAAGTGATAAATCATGGTTAAATTTAAGCAAAATGGACCATAGATAAAAATTTTGCATAGATACATTAGGAATTTATTTAACTAATTGTCTGTTTGCGCTTCTGTATATTTTATAATGGAAGTTTAGCAGAACTAAACAGCTGACACTATGTCAACAACCGTAGCGGGATTTGAAGTAATGCTGTAAGCGGTAAAACACGACGGCGAAAAAACGGTGTTACACGGAATGACTTAAAATCTTATCTAGAGCAATTTGAAAAATTAAGAAGAATATGGATGTACCAAGAAAAAGGGATGTACCAAGAAAATATTCTTTTACAATAGATATTAAAAACAAAAAATTTTAGGATTCACCAATAGATTAAAAATCTAGTCGTATGATTATTGAAACAACTGCTTCACAATTATCTTTTCCGTCTCGGGAAACGATTTAAAAAAATGAAAAAAAATGAAATTTTATAATAAGAAAGCAACTAAATCTGCTTGATGAGATCAACAATTTTTCCTGTTGGTTAGGTGCGCGACAACTAAGGTCATATACACCAGTGTAATGTGAGTAGTAGAAATAAGGGAATTCGAAGCCCACCACCCTACCGCTCAGTTCCTACCTACGTGAGTTCTCGCACCCAACCTAACTGAACCCTGGCGAACTTAGCTTAATCTAAAAACTCAAAATTTCCCTAATAGATGGTACAGTCACTTTTGAGCTCTGTAAATTCGAAGTTTCACTACTAGATGGCGCTGAACACTAGCGAACCTTGTGCGTAAATTTGAAAAATTGTCAATTGATTACGTTGCAGATCCTTTGATAGTTATACTTTCCACTAATAGATGGCACTGAACACTAGAGAACCCTGTAGTAAATTTGAAAAACTGTCAATAGATGGTGCAGCAAAATCCTTTGATAGTTATAATTTTTGCTAATAGATGGCGCTGCTAGTTTAAACAGTAGCGAACTCTTCACTCAGATTCAGAATTCAGCCTGAAACAGGTTTAAATTTGTCTGTACTTATGACGTCATTAGAAGACATACTCTATATTTGTTAATAAACCGGTTTTAACATCTATGATTGTATAAAATTTATATATTTTTTTCTAAAAATTTATACAGGTTTCCTCTAAATAAAAACATATTTTATATTTTTAATAAATTTATTTAAAATTAATACATGTATAATTACAAAGCAATTTTTATCTCCACGTACACGGCGTCAGTATGTCGCTACAATGACATATTATAATACTTCCGTTAAATCGTAGAAAATGTCACGTATTTTAAGATCAAAAAGTCAACGTATTTTAAGATAAAAAAAATGATACATGTACAGTAAAGTACTGTTCTGACTTCCCCCTTTTTTGCATAATACAGTAGAACCTGTCTTAGCGGTAAAATATATCTTAATGTTTAAAACAATTTAAAAATTCTCAAGCTAAAAGCAACAGTAAAATTTCCAACAATGGGACCGTCAACAACAATGAAAAAATATTTTTTGAGAATGAATTGGAAAAATCGACAAGAACTCACGAGATTTTGATAGCATTGGAAAAAATTTATGAGTTTTAATACTGTATTTATTTTGTAGCTATACTTAATAAAAAAAATTTTGAAAGAAAATGAACCTTTTTACCTATATGACATCCTTAAAAGTGTAAAATAATTATATATGCTAGCAAGTTTTGAAATGTGTATGATAAAAATACGATTATATACTTATTAAAAACGGACCATCAGAAAATACAAAAATAATCTCAGCGTTCGTATACTTATGGATGTAACTGTACAAATGATAATTTTTTTCTTAATAAGCATCCCGTCTCAAAGGTCACTTTGTAATTAATACATGCATGATTACACAGCAATTTTTATTTGCATGTGCATGGTGTCAGTATGTCGCGACTTTGAAATATGATACTTCCGTTAAATTGTAGAAAATGTCACATACTTTAAGAAAAAAGAGTCACCGATGCATCCTGTCTCGAAGATCACTTGGTAACTAATACATATATCATTACAAAGCAATATTTATTTCTACGCGCATGACATCGGTATGTCGCAACCTTCAAATATGATGACGTCAGCAAATTTTTGGTGTCATTTGGTGTAACTTGGTGTAATTGGGAGTAACTCTTTGGGAATGCTCTTTGGGAGTGACTCCTAGTAGTCGGAATATGGGCAGTCGAGAGCCACTTATCCACTATCGTAGGTTTCTCAAACCCGCATAGGGTACCCACCACCTCCCGAGGTCACTCAAAAAATCTGAGCGGTGGGTGGTGGTTCGAGAATGCCCATATTTCTACTACACTAATAGGAGTCACTCCCAAAGAGTTACTCCCAAAGTGCGCCAAATGACACCAAATTACACCAAAAAGTCAGAACAGGTTTTACTGTACATGTATCATATTACCTACGTGGCATTTTTTGATTTTTTGTAGTTTTACGATATCGATTGCAACTGGAAATTAAAAATTTTTTATGTTCGTAGAGATATCATATCACTTTATCGGCGACTTTTTGATCTTAAAATACGTGACATTTTCTACGATTTAACGGAAGTAGCATATTTCAATGTCGCGACATACTGACGCCGTGAACGTAGAGATAAAAACTGCTTTGTAATCATACATGTATTAATTTTAAATAAATTTATTAAAAATATAAAATATGTTTTTATTTAGAGGAAACCTGTATAAATTTTCAGATAAAAATATATAAATTTTTCACAACCATAGAAGTTAAAACCAGTTTATTAACAAATATAGAGTATGCTTTCTAATGACGTCATAAGCATAGACAAGTTTAGACCTGTTTCAGGCTGAATTCTGAATCTGAGTGAAGAGCTCGCTAGTGCTTAGACTAGCAGCGCCATCTACTAGCAAAAATTATAACTATCAAAGGATTTTGCTGCACCATCTATTGACAGTTTTTCAAATTTACTACAGGGACCTCTAGTGTTCAGTGCCATCTATTAGTGGAAGGTATAACTATCAAAGGATCTGCAATGTCATCTATTGACAATTTTTCAAATTTACGCACAGGGTTCGCTAGTGTTTAGCGCCATCTAGTAGTAAAACTTGGAATTTATAGAGCTCAAACTCAAACTTGGAATTTACACATAGTGTGCCATCTATTAGGGAAATTTTGAGTTCTTAGATTAAACTAGGTTCGTCAGTGTTCCGTTAGGTTGGGTGCGAGAACCCACATAGGTAGGAACTGAACGGTGGGGTGGTGGGTTCCGAATCCCCATATTTCTACTACTAATGTGCTACTGAATTTTAATATAGGAATGGCTATTACTAGATGAGAAGTATAGTAATGAAGGTGACGTATCCCCCTCGGTTGGTTTCGAACTCACAATCTACCAGACAAGAAACTGAGTTGTGATAATCACTAGATCAACTCGGGGTCAAGATCAATAATTATTGCATTTATTGCTTAAGAAAGAAAGTTATGTTTGTTTATTTCTTAGAATATGCAGCTGTTTTGAATTTTTTGTGACGTCCTAGCCGTATAGAATAAACAAAACAGTTGTGAAAGTAAAATATTCTTTCACAAAACGATTTTTTTTAATTCATAAGGAAAGCCTAAGTAGAAATAAATGTAAAATTATACATATACACTAGTGTAACGGAATTAGAATACAATTTTGACCAAAGATAAAAAGTGTGCTTACTTCGTTACATAAGTGTTGGCTTCATGAACAAAATGAAAGTTGTTGTATTATCATTTAAGTACTCGTACATGACTACAGCAGAACTTCTGAGAGTGTGAACTTCCCAGAGTGTGACTTCACACATACATACTCACGAGATAACAAGTACAATACGTAGTTATTTGCATATGTGTATGTAAGTTTGATGTAAACAACAAAAAACAGTGGCGGCTTTAATAATTAAAATTAAAAATATTTTAAAACAAAATAAAATTTTTTCAAACTTTATTTACAATGGATATGTAATGGTACGTATTCCGACTTAGTAGTGACGTCAGCGACTTAGTGGGGTTCTCCTCTCACAGATACGTTGTCGTTTATCTGTGTTGGTGAAAATTTATGTACCAAGCCAAAGTCAGGGCCATAGGTACAACTGTCATAAAATTTTAAAATTTTATTCTATACATATATGCACATATTTTGCATACGTAAGATGCAAAATGCAAATGCAAAATGAGTAACGTAAAATTCTAGAATATTCTAATCGTCAACTAGCAGAAATATCAAAAAACAGACTTCACTATTGAATTAATCACTAAAAATTCGATTAAGCAGCACAGTTTGACAAAAATTCTAGAATGTTCTATTTATCAACTAGCAAAGATATTGAAAAATCAATTACAGCATTTAATTGGTCATTGAAAAAGAGGCCAAATAGCATAACTTGGCAAATGTTCTGGAATATTCTATTGGTCAGCTAGCAAAGGTATCCAAAACAGTCGTCTCCATTGAATTAGTTACCTTAAAAGAGACCAAATAGCTTATCGCTAAATGTTCTAGAATACTCTATTTGTTAACTGACAAAGATATTGAAAAATCGATTGCACCATTTAATTGTCCAACCAAAATTAAACAATATAAACTAAGTGTTCCATTTTGGCAAACATTCTGGAATGATCTGTTTAGCCAGAACAGAGTATTCCAGAACACTTATCAAAATGTGATATTTCGTCTTTTTTCCGATGACCATTTAAACGGTGCAACCGGTTTTTCGATATCTTTGTTAGTTAACGAATAGAACATTCTAGATTTTTTGTCAAACTGCGCTGCTTAATCTAATTTTTAGTAACTAGTTCAATAGTGAAGTCTGTTATTTGATATCTCTGCTAGTTAACGAGTAGAATATTCTAGAATTTTTGCCAGCTTATACTATTTGGCGTCTCCTACGCTGACGAATTCGATGATGAAGTTGGTTTTTCGACGTCTTTGCTAGTTTTCTAAAAGTCGTCACTTATATTCATTAATATAACATTCAATTTTGTTTATTTTTACTAAGTGAAATATCGTTATTTTCGATATCGATAATTTTCGATAATGAAAACCACGTTTTAATAGTCGCAATATGTTCGGAATACCTACAATGCTTCGCTTAAGCCTTCAAAAATTTCGTTATTTTTTCGCTGCGACGCACCGTTTACGAGATATTTACGATTGAAAGTTTGCAGTTACGAAAAGTAAGGAAAACTAATTTTTTGAAAAATTTTCTATTGCTGACTAACTCAATGACACAAATGCAGCCTAAAGTAACCAATTATAATTAATTTATGGTACGTAACTCGGTATCGATAATTTTCGATAACGAAAAGTAAGTTTTGACAGTCGTAATATGTTCGGAATACCCACAACTTGCTTCGCTTAAGCCTTCAAAAATTTCGTTATTTTTTCGCTACGACGCTCCGTTTACGAGATATTTATGATCAAAGTTTTCGATAATAACAAGTATGTATCATTTAAAAGCAAACATAATAAAGTCATTTACATTAATCATTTAGATAATCCAAATTTGGAAGTACTTTTATTGTGGTAATATTCACATATTGACATATTAGTAGATAGCTTTTTTAAAAAGCAACATAACTAGTATACTTGTGCTTTATTTTATCTGTCTCTCACCGTTTTTGAAATACATATTTGAAAAATTCAATTTTTACCCTAATTTTTAAAGAGCGATTTCACTCTTTCGAACCGTTTTTCCGCAGGTATAAAAAATACTTGTCGCTTATTTCTTACTGTTCTACAACATATTCGTTTCAATAGCGAGTAAATCAATCGACTAAAAAGTTAAGTTAACTAATAGTAAACTAAAGTAATGCAAACACAGATTCTAATTAAATGACATTTTTATAATATAGATTTTTGCGAGCCGCCAATGTGTGTCTCGATAAGTGTGACTTTCATGTGTGTGTCCGGACTATGTCACACTTTAAGAAGTTCTGGTGTATGTGTTAGTATATTAGCTAGCATACAGTCGGTTTCAGCGAAGTAAGAACATACAAAATTTAACATGGGAAAAAATTGTTGGGATCAGAGTATGCTTGTTTTTTATGGGTATCATTTTTATATAGGTATCCATAATTATTAAAATTTTCTTTAATTGCAAAAAAAGTAAATTTGAAATCAAAATAACAAGTGTCCAATTTTCTACTAAGCAATATTATTTGTTAATAAATATTTTCACATTAGATTAAGATTTATTTATATTTATCTCAATAAATTTACTACTAATGTCTTTTAATTACTTTTAAACATTATTTTGACGCGATATTATGTAAAATTTTGCTAAATATTTAATAATACTAAAATAAAGCACCCCTTGATCATAACGAATTTTCCCTGTGTTAAAATTAATATGTTATTGGTTGCTTGAAACACCCTGTAGAATACCAACACACTGAGAATTCGTTCCAAACTATGACCTTAAACGTTGAGTGTGCTTATTACGATTGTGCTTATATCGTTACACTACTGTACAAATACGCACACAAAATATACGATACAAATGAGAAAATATTTTTTTACAATTAAATATAAACGACGCACACGCACTAGCAAGTGAGCCTATTCAATATGTGCTGCGATACGCAACGTATTTACACCGCCATGAAATTCTGAAATATGTTTTTATTTTCAAAAGATATTTATACATTAAGTAAAATTGTAGTATATGGAATACGAAAAAAAAAAAAATAATAATAATAATAAAAAGAAATGCTATATATTTCTATTTTTTCTTTATTTCCATTTAATAATAAATACATATATGACGAACGAAATACTTACTTGCTACACATTTATCACTGGGGATTATGCCATTACTGAAAAATAACATCTTATCCTCTCCTTATCAAACGATTCTTTCGTAAGTTATGATGAATTTCCTGCTTATTGCCATTAAAATTATATGTGAATAGAAATATCACTGTCTGTGTGTATGAATGGTAAGTACAATTATAATAATACCTATATAATATTAAAACTCCCGCTGTATATACAAGATTTCATATGAACATTGATAATAATAATAATAATAATAATAATAATAATAATAATAATAATAATAATAATAATAATAATAATAATAATAAACGCCCTGTGGGTGGGGGCTTCACTTTGCAGAATTTGCCCACAGTAAGTCCTGCTTGTCGTAAAAGGCGACTAAAAGGACAACCCATTAGGATGGTGAAAACAAAAAAAAGGCCTCGGAAAACTGCCGCTGCCGGTGGAGCGACCGGGCGCATCAGGGTCACCACTGAATGTGACAGCTCAGATCACGGTGACGACAGGTTGGGTTCTAGGCAGCCACCTGTCAGCTGTAACAACACCTTCAGCCAAAATGCTACTGCCCTACTTACGGAGCCCCCAACACCTTTGGCTCAGCCGACTTTAAGTGTTTCCTCGGAGCATCCTTTGGGGACCACTAAAGCTGGTAAGAAGCGTGTGCGTATGCAATGGACAGATGAACTGAATGAATTCATCGTACGCACATACTTCCAAGTTACTAGACTTGAAACGGACAAAACTGGTTACCGTACGAAATTACATCAAGAGTTCGCGCGCACCTACCCTCACCTTAGTCGCGTCACTGAACAGAGACTGGCAGACCAAAAACGTGTCATTTTTACCAATAACCTTATCCCTTCCTCCCTCATAAACACGATTAAAACACAAGTCGCACATCAATTTGCTCAAAATGAAGAAAGTCAGGACGACGGCCCACCAGAAATGGAGAGCCCCACACAAAACGACACTCAACAACTTGTCGAGAATGAGCCTGACCACCATGAGACAGCAGTAAATGACACCCTACTGCAAAAGATCGAACTGGAATTTAACACAGCGCTTACTGAATTTGAAGGGACGGACCCCACACATAGGTACTTGTTGCCTAAACAACACACCTCACGTAGATTGGCTGAGATCGTTGAGATATTGAACAATACAATACTGCCTAAACACTTAGAAACATGTGACAATTTTATCGAGTTACACACAGCTATCTATTGTGGAGCCGTTGCAGCTATACGTTGTAACGGGTCCGATGTAACACCACCTGTAGCGCACAACTCGAAGCAACACAAAACTCCTGCCTGGGAAACACGATTGAATAAACGCATCAGCAACATCCGATGCAACCTCGGCAGGATCACCCAATACCAACAGGGTACGAGGTCCAAACGGCTCAACAAATACATACACGACATATTACACAAACACACAGTACACACACAATATGAGGAACCCAATAAAACACTCACAGAGATCAGAGATACGCTTCACCAAAAATTAACAGCACTAGCGAAGCGCTTACGAAGATATAAGACCAGTACTGAACGCAGACGACAAAACCAAGCGTTCAGCAGAAACGAGAGACGGTTTTATCAGTCTCTAACGAACACGGTAACTGACAGTAATGGTCTACCGGAGAAGAACGCACTCCATAGTTTCTGGGCGAATATATGGTCCAACACCATTGACCATAATGACAAAGCCAGCTGGATCGATACAGAGTACAGGAATAACGAACATCTTCCGGAGATGCCCTATACGGACATTACTACAGAGGACGTCTCCAGAGCTTTACAGAGATCGCATAACTGGAAGGCACCTGGCATCGACAACATACAAAACTACTGGCTCAAACACTTTACATCAACACACAAGTATCTCGCTGAACACTTTACACTATTTATAAAAACACCAAACCTGACACCGAAGTTCCTAACGCAGGGTATCACATACATGAAATCTAAAAACAGTGATACAAAAAATCCTGCGAATTATAGGCCTATCACCTGCTTGCCTACAGTGTATAAGATTTTGACGTCCTGTCTGGCAGAAAAGATCAATGAGCATTGTCAGATTAACACCATACTGACAGAAGAACAAAAGGGATGTCGAAAGAGGTCACAAGGCTGCAAAGAGCAGCTTCTGATTGACTCCGTAGTACTGGAACAAGCGAAAGGGAGAAAACGTAACCTGTACACAGCGTTTATTGATTATAAAAAGGCATTTGATTCGGTCCCGCACTCCTGGTTGCGGAGAGTATTGGAGCTGTACAAAATACACCCAAGTATCGTGAACTTCCTTGGAACGATCATGTCCGACTGGCGAACGACCTTACATTTGAGTATTGGTAATGAAAAAACAACAAGCGACCTTATTCAAGTAAGACGCGGCATATTCCAAGGCGACTCATTGAGTCCATTATGGTTTTGTCTCGCAATGAATCCACTTTCTCGCCTGTTAAATGAAACCAAATACGGTTACAATGTAGGTACGCAAACGAATTCGCGCCATACCATTTCACATCTAATGTACATGGATGATATTAAGATCTATGCAGCTACTAAACATCAATTACAGCAGCTGCTGGGACTTTCCAACGAGGTTTCGCGAGACCTCTGTATGGAGTTCGGAATCGATAAATGTCGAACACAATGTCGTTCTGGAGGAAAACGAGATGCGGTCGCATTCGAACTCGAACCAGAGTCTGTTATGCAGCCCATGGACGAGGGAGAGTCGTATCGGTATCTCGGATTCAATCAGGACGAACGTATAGATCACAGCGCTGTAAAACAACACCTGATGCAGCAATACCTAACGCGTGTACGGAGATTACTGAGCACCCACCTTGATGGAAAAAAAACCATCACAGCAATTAACACCTACGCAGTTCCGGTGCTAACATACTCATTTGGGGTAATCAAATGGACGCCTACGGACTTGACAAACATCGAGATCAAGACCCGCGTCCTTATGACCAAATACAGAATTCATCATCCCAAAGCAGCGATAGAACGATTGACGCTGCCAAGAGCCGAAGGGGGTCGAGGTCTTATAGACATAAGGAACACGCATAATAAACAGGTTCATAACTTGCGAGAATACTTTTACACCAAAACACACACATCACACTTACACAATGTAATAATCCAAGCCGACAAGGCATACACACCATTAAACCTCTCACACACAGAAATGCCAGATAGTTTTTGCCGTTTGGTCACGAAGGAGGACAAAATTCAGCAATGGATTCGGAAGCCTTTACATGGGAGACATCCACATGATCTTAATCAGAGTAACGTCGACAAAGCAGCGTCGCACGCCTGGTTGAGTCAAGGAAGTCTTTTCCCGGAGACTGAAGGATTCATGCTAGCTATACAAGATCAAGTAATTCATACAAAGAATTACTCAAAATACATACTTCGTGACTCGTCAATAACATCTGACTCATGCCGGAGATGCCATTCCAAACCTGAAACGATCCAACACATCACAGCTGCCTGTACTCAGCTCGCTCAATCCGAATACAAACACCGTCACGACCAGGTTGCCAAAATCATATACCAGAAACTAGCGGTCAAGCACCACCTTATAACCGATAAAACACCTTACTACAAGCTCACACCAAAAGTAGTAGCGGAGAATGACTCCTGTAGACTTTACTGGGATCGGTCGATTATTACAGATAAGACCATAAATCATAATCGACCAGATATCACCTTCGTAATGAAAAACACTAAGACAACCTATCTGATCGATATTGCGGTTCCAAATACACACAACTTACAAAAAACACACGCAGTTAAATTGGATAAATACACTGACCTCGCAGCCGAAATAAAACAACAATGGCGAATGGAACATGTCCACATCGTTCCAATAGTGCTCAGTGCCACCGGGGTCATTCCACACACACTACATAATAGTTTGAGCCTCTTGGGTCTCCCAAAATACACATATGTCACTATGCAAAAGGCAGTGATCATAAACACGTGTCGTATAGTACGGAAGTTCCTCAGTAATACGAATCCGACTGCGATATGTGAAAGCACAAGACCTGCTTCTACTCCATCTGAGCCATCTACAGTGAGCGAACAATACACTGACACTCATCCTACTGACACACAACACACATACATAAACACACAATACACTAACACTGAAAGACAAACACTTAACACACATACAGATCCAGATTCGTCTGATGGAGAGGGGGGATCGAACAACTGCCGCACTGTCACTGTTACCGCTCTGGTGCACAATCCTCCTCAATTCAATAACACACAAGGTCCGTCAACCTCTGTACCATCTAAACGCGCAGTTCCAGGAACACCCGATCTTAATGAGCAATTTGATGAACCAGAAAACATCTACACCAAGAAACGTAAAATAGAAAGACACATCCACACACATACACAAACACACACACAAACACAAACAGTCCTTTCCCTTCCCTCTGTCCCTACTCCTACCTACCATCTGAGGACACGAAAACGAACTAGGCTTTCACAGCCCTCTGTCATTGAGCCAACATCTACGCTCCCACAAAAGTCTCGTCGTACGAACCAGTATACACCAAAATAGACGCATAACACCTCGTTTCAAGCAACAACAACAACAACAATATAAGGAGTGATGTGACAAACCCGTCCGTGAATGTACTACGGTACTTTTACGGATTGGTTTGGCACATTACCCTTCCACAGAGCCTAATACCTTGCATAATGCCGGTATAGGTGAATGTTACCCAGTACTGTCATAATAATAATAATATTAATCTTTCACTATCACAGTCGCGCCAAAAGTCGGCAATCAAGAGAGCCGAGCAACAACATCTGCTCAATAAACATCGCGACAAAGTTCACCAGGGTATGTTCTACCGTCATCTTGACAACCTTGGCCTTTCGAGCGAACTCACTTGGGCTTTCTTGAGAGCTAATGGACTTAAATCGGAAACGGAGGGCTTTATCATGGCAGCTCAAGATGGAGTGTGGAACACTTTAACACACCAAAAATATGTGATGGGTAATAAAGGGGTTTCAAGTACCTCGTGTCGGGCATGCAAAGCATACCCGGAAACCTTAATGCACCTGACTTCAGGTTGTTCTTATTATGCTAAATCCACCTATATCCATCGCCATAATGCAGCGTTGCGTGTGCTCTACTTTTATCTTCGTCATCATTACGAAGTTGACAAAACACCAGTCTTGCCCTACGATCCTGCGGAAGTAGAATCCTTTGTTGCCAACCAAAAGTGCAAGATCTTTTGGAATATGCCGGTTGCAACTACCAGGCAATTGAACGCCAATAAGCCTGATGTTGTGCTCCAAGATTTAACATCTCAGACTATGTATGTTATCGAGTTCTCTGCTCCGGCGGAAACTAACATAGTCGAAAAGGAGGAGCAAAAAAGGATTAAATATCAAGATCTAATACATGAACTGCGACAACTGTACCCGGGCTATACTATCCGCTTGGTCGTACTTATAATCGGATGTCTGGGGGGTATGCATAACTCCTTTGTGCGCAATCTTAACATCATTCCGGCTTGTAGATCTCACGCCAACATGTTAGCGGCGTCAATGCAAAAAGCAGTTATTATCGGGACGCTCCGCACGCTCCGGTCGCACGAGACGACTTTCTCCGGGAGTTCATGAACACCTTTGAACGCCCATGCCCCGTTTAGAGCGGGTCCTCGAACATCCATTGGACCTGCCCTCGAATCTCCCACTGCCATGGTTTTGCAGCGAGGTTCGGGGATTTATTAGGTAGGGAAGACCAGAAAGGGGATGCTGTATGACGGACATTACGTACCTGACCTAGAAGTACCTGACTTGGTACGCTGCACGGACACTTTTCCCTCCGCCTGGGGGTTTTTGAAGTGCAGTCGCGTTTTTCGTTAATCTTTCACGATAATAATAATAATATTAATAATAATAATAATAATAATAATAATAAACCCTCAGGGGCTTGTTGTAACACCTGGTTGCTTAGGTGGTCGGTTGCTACAACAACACGGGAAGTAGCGCTCCCGGGGTTCCCGAGCTAAGACCAGGTACTTTCTGGTATCTGGTGCGTGGAGTCAGCCAGCGCTAAATGGTGGTCTCTGTTAACGGGCTAACTACCCTTAACAGGTTTTCTACTAGTTCCAGACGGAAAAAGAACTAGGAAGGCTGGTCGTGTTGCGCGTCTCTCGGATGGGCCCGCTAATAAAGGCGGAACCAGTCAAAATTCATCTTCTCGTCTCGTGCGCCTGGAGTGGACAGACGGCTTGAGGAGAGATTTGCTCACGTGCCGCGTACAAAGTGAGCCAAATGAGAGAGGGTACATGGCAAGGATGCACGCCATATGGTGCCAGATGCATCCCGAACACTCTAATTTAACGCCACAAAATCTGCGTGACCATGTAGCCCGAATTATAAAATTAAACATACCTACCGGACATGACGATAATCGGGAAGCTCGCAAAGAAGCTAGGGTTGCAGAAACTACGGTGGTGGAAGCTGAACAGAATTCCGCGGTCAACGGTGAGAGCTTGACCAATAACATCATAGAGCGGGATCAACCGGCAACTTGCGGTGGCAGCGTAGTTACTGAGGCACAGACGGACTTGTTAAATCAAGCCAACACAGATACTGTGCTAGAGTCTAACACCAGAACGGGTTCAACTCCCACACAGAATGATGCCGATCTAAATAAATCCCTTTCTGTCTCAGACAATTTAAGAAAACAATTTCGCGATCTTCTCGATACCGATTTAGACTTTGACAAACGACCACGTCCCAAACACCGACGGACGTATGTAAAGGGCGAACAACTGACTCTACTAAACGAAATTTTGGACGATCATCTATCCCCATCCAGTGATCTCACCGACGTCGACAACGCAGTATATGCAACGATGCGTGTCCTGACCCCATGTACTAAGCAGCAAAAGACTGCAGAGGAGAAGGCACGGATTCGTATTAAACAAATTGAAACCAAGGCGAGGGCACTACGACAGATGGTATCGCGTATCCAATGTGTGACAGAATATATTCAGACCAACAGGCGTTTTACGCGAAAGATACGGGCTTTTGCCAGAGAACTAAGGTACCGCTATCACACAATAAATTTGGGCAAGCTGTTGACCATCAAACAGACACATTTGGATAAGATACGCGCATTGGCCCTGGCCAAGAAGAAAGTAGCCCGGCGTGAACGGTGTATTCGGGAAAATAAGATCTTTAAATCGAACCCTTCATGCCTGTTCGCATCTAAAAGCCCTGTCGTGGAGCAACCGCCAACGGTCGACGCAATAGAGAATTATTGGCGGGGGATATATGACACAACTAATGAGACTGACTTGGACTGTATTCTCATCAGCCAGTTTAGATGGTACTGCAAACAACAACTTGGCAAAGTGCCATCTCATACCATTATAACATCTGTTGATAAAGAAGAAGTCGAACTTGCTTTCAAAGGCAAGAAGAATTATTCGGCTCCGGGCATTGATGGAATAACGAATTTTTGGTGGAAAAAACTCACTAGTACCCACCGCCACCTTGCCCGTATATTTTCAAATTGGCTATTTTACTGTGAGCCAATACCATCGTGGCTCGCTGAGGGAAGAACGGTCCTAATACCGAAAAAAGGAGACCTATCACAACCACAGAACTACAGACCGATAACGTACCTCAACACTGTGTATAAAGCGTTCACTTCCATTCTATATGAACGCATCTTGAAGGCGATTGAACCAGTGTGGAGTTCGATCTATGAACAACGAGGTTCAAAAAGAGGAATGTCGGGTTGCAAAGACAACTTGCTGGTCGACAGATGTATCTGTCAGGACGCTAGACAGCACAAACGCAACCTGAGCATGGCCTGGGTGGACTATCGAAAAGCATTTGACACAACGTCGCATGAGCTCATTATCTATTTGCTCCATTGTCTGCGAGTCCATCCCGACATTATTAAATGTATTGAACACCTGTTGCCGCTCTGGAAAACAAAGTTCACAATAATATCTGGTGAACGCGTTGTGTCAACGGAGTTGGTGACATACAAACGAGGCGTATACCAAGGAGACAGCCTCAGCCCACTTTTGTTTTGCATCTCGTTGTTGCCCCTGTCAATCAGCCTGAGGGAGGAACCCGGCTACTTGTGTGGCCCGTTAGGAAATCGCGAGCATAAAGTCACACATTAATTTTATATGGATGACTTAAAACTGTATGCTTCGTCAGAGAGTGATCTCAACTGCGCTCTAAAATTAACACACGAATACACGCACGCAATCGGTATGGAGTTCGGACTGGACAAATGCGCGGTGGTGCACTGTAAGCATGGTGTAGTTCCGAATTTTGATTCACACGCCCAATTACTGGATGGAAGCATCATAGAACATCTTGATGAAGGATCGACCTATACGTACCTTGGTGTACGCGAAAGTCACATCCAGAACGTGAAGAACATGAAGGCCGCCTTAAGTAGTAGATACAAGCACCTTCTCCGATAAATTTGGAGTTCCGAATTGTCGGCGAAGAATAAGACCAGCGCTACAAATATGTTAGCCATACCCTTCCTTTTATATACTTTTGGCTCAATTAAGTGGAATGTGAATGAATTGGAGGAACTAGACCGAGACACGCGAAAAATAATGAACATCAATCGTAGTTTGCACCCCCGCGCATCTACACAACGACTTTACCTCCCACGAGACCTAGGGGGTAGGAGGCTCCTGTCAGTCGAACGTTTACATGACCGTATAGTCTTAGGTACAGCTTGTCGTGTACTTAACAGTTCAGACCCGCTTTTGCAACTCGTCAGGGACCACGTGCTTGCTGGCGTAAGCGCATTTTTATTCACAGCAGCGCAACGTGCCGCCGATATCTTGGCCTTAGCCTTCGATCCGCGTAATCGCGACGGTGATGATAACATTATTTCACTATCACAGTCACGCCAAAAGTCGGCAATCAAGAGAGCCGAGCAACAACATCTGCTCAATAAACATCGCGACAAAGTTCACCAGGGTATGTTCTAACGTCACCTTGACAACCTTGGCCTTTCGAGTGAACTCACTTGGGCTTTCTTGAGAGCTAATGGACTTAAATCGGAAACGGAGGGCTTTATCATGGCAGCTCAAAATGGTGTGTGGAACACCTTAACACACCAAAAATGTGTGATGGGTAATAAAGGAGTTTCGAGTACCTCGTGTCGGGCTTTGGGAATTTGATATTTAAGAAAGTTGTATTCCTTAAGATTTTTTAAACTAATAAAATTATTTTCATGGAATTTAGACTACAAAGATATAAAAAATTATACTAAAATAATGATGTAAAACTTTATAAACTTAAGAAAATATTGGCGATTTTAGATAGTACAGGCATAAAAACAGTAGTACAACGAAAATCTTACAAATTTTGTGGTGACAACATGTCTAATATTTCACTTATTAAGGGAGGAGTTCAAATAAAAAAGCAACTTTTTTATTTATGATTATTTTGCTTATTAAAATTTTTTTCAAATTAGGGATGGTTTTAAATAGAAAATTTTGTTTTTGAAACATTCATTACTCTTCCCTGTGGGAGGAGGGAGCCCTTTTTCACAAATTTTTAAGCTTTTGCAAGGAACGCCATATCTCAAAAAGTAATGAATATTTTTAAATATTTTTTCATTATTTTATTCCTAAAGGACCTGTCCATAAAGCTGAGTATGGGTTTCAGGTAATTTTAAAAATTAACTATAAGAAGAAATTATAAAATCCAAATTTTTATTAAAAAAAAAAAATGGTTACAATTGTTCAAATGAAAAAAGCATACTCCACTTTATGCGCAATATGATTATGAACAAAATAAAGAAAAGTAAGTCTCTATCTTTTCTAGAACTTGAGATATGATTTTCCTTTTCGGGAAAAACACAAGTTTCGGGAAACGGCAAAAAACAAAAATAATACAAAAGAAGCGGTTTACTCACTGTGAGAAAAGACGTCTACAAAGGCATACAAATAAAAGAGCATTATCTCAGTGGATACTATAACTCGTGTACACACCAAAATTAAATCTTACTGATCAAATTGCGAGGGGATGGGGAGCGAGCGTTATCTGCAAAGGAGCAGCAACTTGGCTGTGCAGCGGCTCACAAATAAATATTTTTCTACTTGAAAAAAAAAAATTTTTTTTGGCCATGTTTTATATATCACCGTGTTTGTAAAGAACCACAGAACGAAATAAAAACAAAAAACGAGATTCGAAAAAAATTAGTTTATTAGCCGTTTCTGGCGTGAACTCCCTCCCTCCTTAATGTTTTTGGGTAATTCAGCAATTTTAAGATACCAAAACATATTCACCTAATTTCAAATTTAACTCTCAATTTTATCTGACCAATTTTTCCAATAAGTGCAATATTTATAGACATCAATAACAGGTTCTTCAAAAATAAGTGTTCTGTCAAGTTTTTTCTCTATCTACTATAATTCCCGAAAAATCAAACAAAATTCAAATTTTATTCTAATTTGAAACGATCTAAGAAACGATTTTATCTTTAAAATGGTTTTGCTGACCAAGAAAAAAAGTCAATTTTTTTTTGTATTATACACATACAAGCTTGCTCAAAATCGGACTGTCGGGCACATTATTGTCACGCACGAAATAATCATTTTGAACCTAATAACTTACATATGTAATATTATATTAGTATGAAAAACTAAAAAATAACAAGTTTAAGTTCTTTAAATTTAATTCTAATTAAGAGGCCCCACGAGATGAGGACCAATAGGTATGATTTTTTACTGAATCTTGAGTGTCAGTGATAAATAAAACAATTAATAAGAAATCTGAGACTGTTCCTGGATATCTCGATTTTTTTCCACGGCCCTGGTGATTATCAATGTCTAATCAATTATTATCAGTTAAGTAAAGGCCTTACTAAAACAATTACCGAAGTGTCTATGAAAAAAAATTATTTCTAAATATACTTGAAACTTGTTTCTTGATGATTATTTTAAACGAAAACCTAATAACAAACATATATTGAAAATAACATCTATAACAAATAACACCGTCAATTTCAATTCCATATTTATAATGCTAGTAGCCACTACGATTGGAAACAATACCGCTCTCGCAGCATCTGCATAACATAGCGAATTTCCAAACATTGGGCACTGGCGGATCTCACCAAAGACCTGTACCCATTTAAAATAGTTTAGCTTTCTAAAAGTAAAAGATTTTTTAAAATCGGCTGGGTAATTTATTATTGAACGGACTTTGTGCAGCATAGTTGTAACAATCTAAAATAATTTAGCAGTGAGAAAATTTTCAAAATCGGTTCGGTAGCTTATTTCTGGCGTTTTCGGATCTGCAAGATCCCGGTGAACTCATTAAAAAATCAGCTCGACCGTATATTCTAGGCGGACTTTATGTAATATAATATATATATATATATATATATATATATATATATATATATATATATATCAGACATTTTTTTTCTACAGAATCGTGTTCTACGAGTCCGAAAACGGATAGCGCCGCTAATCTCGCCTCTCGCCGTTCTTGTCGTATAGGCTGTATAAGTCTAATTTTTTCAGGGAAAAATTCGACTAAAAGTAAAATATAGTTTTATGGTTTACCACAGTAAAAAATTCTTAAAACTTGATTATCGTTTTCCATTTTTTTTTTTGCTTTTTTGGTTTAAAAATTTATATCTGGGACATCAAATTGCTCCAGGAGTTTTATTATCCAGTATGATCATTGCACAGTAGAAAGAGATACATATATTCACTCATTGCAACCTCACTTAGGAACGGTAACCTTTTATAAAATGTTTTATCTATACCGTACGTAAAAAGATAAAAATTACTTCCGGGAAAAGAAAGAAAATTAGAGTAAACACAAACTTACACAAAGTGACAAAATAAGCGGGCAATTCATCAGTAAAAATATAAAATAATTTCGTGACTAACAAACAGAAATGAGTAAATCAAAAATTTTATGCAACTGAATTATATATTCGATGATACCCCTCTTAGATCATTTTATGTGCTGGTTAAAGGAAGTATAGGTACCTATATATACAGTGTACTTGCGATGAGGGCATTAGAAAAAAAATACCCCTGTCGCAGCATCCTGTATAACATAGCGAATTTCCGTTTATAAAAATCAGTTCTTCATGCAAACTGGTTGACGTACAATAATAGTTTATAGACCTGTTTTATGTGATTGTTTCTCCTCTTTCTAATGGTGTAAAAAAATTTCACAAAAAATTTTGAATAAGTGTAAATTTAGGCAAAAAACCATGTACCGGGCATCGGACATGTCTGGCTAACGAACTTGTGTTAGTCCCGGATCATGACAGTGGCTGCAATAGCTGATTTTCCGATTCGAAAATTCGCTAAAATGGAATTTATTGTCTAAGATTTCTTTAAAAAAAACTACACTACATTAATAATATTATTTAAGGTACATCTAACGTCGTACGTCCTTCGTTCTTCGTCTTACATCAACAACTTCGACAACTACTGTTCCATGCTCATCTAGTCAAAAACTTAAAAACTACCCTCACCAGAAACCCACATATATATGCACTCTTATATATGTATCATATGCCTACATGTATACGATATATATACATACATATTGTGTCGCATATGTTGACGGTGACCAACTTGACAGTTTATACGAGGCAACGATCACAGTCTATATAACCAATAGTGAATTTGGTTATTTGCAAGTAATTTTTCTCGAAAATTTGCTAACATAGGAAAATGGTTTAAAAGCCTATCTTATTTGATTTTTTCCGTACTTTGCAATGGTGTAAAAAAGTTTCTAAATTCTTTTGAATTTTGGCAAATATTGGCAAGATATTCGAGGTTCTGGGCATCGGATCTCGGAAACTAGTTGGCATAGAAAAATAGTTTAAAGACCTTTTTTGTGTGATTTTTTCTCCTCATTTCAATAGTGTAAAAAAATGTCGCAAAAATTTTCTAATAAAGGGAAACTTTGGCAAAAAACTAATTTTTTTCACGAAAATTGCCAAAAAAACCATGCTCCGGGCATCGGACGTGCCTGGTTTACACATATATATATATATATATATATATATATATATATATATATATATATATATATATATATATATATATATATATATATATATATATGTATATATGTATAAATTTTAGCGAATATTATTTTCGGATTCTAGAGACCACCTTTTCAGTGGCTATAATAGTTGAATTCTATTCTGGAAATTCGCTAAAATCTGCACAGCGTCCGTTACAATCAATTAACGAGCAAAAACAAGCAAATAAGAATGAAACACATTTCACTCATAAGGAAACGTACATTGAACATAAGATATTATATTGCATTAATAAATAACAACATAAGTTGTGACACAAACATTAGAATGAAATTTTTTTATTATGATCTAAACGGATGCGAACGAAGGTGAACGCGAAGCGAGAGGAATAAGAAACAAAAGGGAATAATAAAAATGGTAATGAAGTTGTATAAAATCTCTGTGAGTTAAGTATTAAGTTTATCTCATATATTCTTTTTATGTTTTAAATTTCATTGTTTATTTTAAACTGATGTAAATCCTCAACATCCACCAACTTCAAATAATAAATAAACGGGTACCTAAGGGTAGTACGCGGGTAGAATGATGAGATTGCAAAATATATAATAATATATTTTATTCATACGAAGTCATTATTATTTTCCATAATAATATCTAACAGGTCTTTAGGCGTGTACAAACAAAGTGTCACTGTAATATGTAATACCGAAAAACCACATAGTAATTTAATCATACCTAAACATGACCTAAATAAGGTTAAAACGTAAATATTTTGGGACGATCGTGTAATTTATAACAACAATTATTTTAATTTTTTACTGAGGGGTGAACGTACTCTAAATATATTAATAATAAGCAATACAATAAGTAATTTTTATTATAACGATAATATTTTTCTTTCTAAAAATGTGTCATTGTTTTATTATGGGCATAAATCTATATAAAGATATAACCAGCCGAGTGGCTGAGCATGCTTAAGCACTAGTACTTGCCGACTGATAGGTCGAGAGCTCAAATTCCGTAGCCGGCTATGCTCGTCAAGGTTTTCTACAGTTTCTCTTCCCGATTCCAGATGAATATCGACATAGTTCCTTTAAAAAGGCGGCTGCAGACACGTATGGTCCATTTCACTTAAATTTACCATACTTGATCACTTATGAATTTAAATAATTGCCGTTTTCTTGGCTTTATCTCTTTCATTGTTATACTTACGTAAATTTTTGAAATTGCAGTTTGTTTTAGAAAAGAATGGAAGATTGATTTGTTTTGAAGATAAGGGTAATTCAATTTTTTAACTTTGACTCATGATCAATTGTATTTGAAACAGGGTATACCTTTCATACCTACCCTCCTGCCCCCCAAATCCTACCCCCCCACCACCACCACTTTCTTTCTCCTTCATTAACATCCTAAAAATGTAGATGTAAAAAGTATTATAAGAAGTAGAGTATGCAAATAATGATGTGGGTGGCGTCTGTTATAGACGGAAAGTCCCAACTACAAACGTAAAACCGCATTACTACAATAATCAAATTTTAAAATCAGAGTGACACCATTGATTGTGACTTGGAATTGGTGGTTGAATATTATAGATATTATACTGACGAATTCAAGAAAAACGCACAAATTGTCACTGATTTTTCTTAGCTTTCCTTTGTTTATGTTCATGGATGTTTAACATGTGCTTTACGTTTCAATAAGTTGTGAATCACTTTAGCTTTTAGCGAATTTTGAAAACTCGAAATTCAGCTATTACGGCCGGTGCCATGACGCGACCTAAGCCCGGAACCATAACAGAAATATGTTTTGAGGTCCCTAGAATACGAAAATGATATTCACGAAAATTTATATATATATATATATATATATATATATATATATATATATATATATATATATATATATATATATATACATATATATACAGTTAGGTCCAAAACTGATTCAACCAATATAAGTTTTGGATATTTGTACTTCTTGAATATATTATAAACCTTACAATCAAAACAATATTTATATAACTAAAAAGTACATTTATTGATACATAAAGTTATAAACTTAATTTAACTTAAAAGCCTATTTTAGAATAAAAAAATCTGGGGGACAAGTATACCCACAATGTCAACTTCCCATTGGTTGTCCTTAAAGACTAGAGACTACTGTACATAAATAATACTATACATAAATAATTCTTTTTTCATTTCAGGCGACTCCTCCCCTGGGCCCCCGATAGAGGCTTTGCCTTTTGCACCATACCGGGGGCTTCGCCTTCTGTACCTACGGGTGTTCACCTTCTGTTCCATACCTGTGGGGGCTCCACCCTTATCAAAAAAATGATAACATTATTTGTTCTCAAGATATGCGAGACAAAATATATTTTGGCAAGAAACTAATTTTTTCAATTTTTCTTATTTTATTTTTTTTTCTTACTTCGTTTTTCTTTTTTTTTTTTAAATTTTATAATTTAATACTGGCTCAATTTTATAATTCAAAACATCAAGGAAAGTTCTTAGGCCATTATATAATAATGTTATGGTAAAAAATCCATATAATCTATGTTATCTTAATAAAGTTAATTCTGTTTTTTTACCACAAAAAACAAACCGCTAACCCGAATTTGCTGAAAACTTTATCCGGTCTTCATTTTTTGATTAGGCATCTAATGAAATTAGTCCGAAGTTGATATCATCATTTGTTCTCGCGATATGCGAGACGAAAAAAAATTAACTAACGAATGCACGCACAGACATCACGCTAAAAACGATGGATTCGGATTCTAGTGACCTTGAAACGTGGAGATATGTCAAAATTAGCGATTCGTAAAATCGGACCCATTACAATAACTTCCTATGGGAAGTTAATAATCATAATGACCTTTGGTTCACTTTTGCACCACTTGTAGCGAGCATCAAATATTTAAACTTTAATATTATGTCCACAGACCTTTTGCCTTTCTAACAGCATGTAATCGTTTTTTAACACTTCTAACAAGTTTTCTTGCAGTGATCAGGTGAGACTTTGTACCACTGTTCCGGTACATCTTCCCAAAAAATATTTAAATTTGACGGAGGTGATTCATATCCATTCAAAAGTTTATTCTTCAGATATGACCATAAATTTTCAAGAGGATTAAGATCAAGACTTTGAGATGACAACATCAGGACTTTGAATTTTTGTTTACTTAACCAATTGTTTACTAATTTGGAGGTATGTTTCAGATCGTTGTCATGTTGAAATATTATTTCATCTTCTGGATATGGTATGTTTTAGACTGTTTCTGTTAAATATATCCTGGGAATATGTATCACAGTACAATTTTTTGTTCATATTACCATCAATCCTATGAATTGGACCTGCAGCAAATGCTGAAAAACAGCCTCACTATCCATCAGTACTGTATCTATTAATTTTAGTCGCATCTGACCAAATCACCTTCATTCGATCATTATCATCCCATTTTATATATTGTTTTACAAAAAAAATTTTCTGGCTTTAATATTTATTTAGTGCGAAGTGGTCTCTTTTTTCTTTCGACAACTCGGAACTTTGCGGAATGTAATGCCCGGCGAACTGTCCGCTTACTTACTGACTTGCCAACGTCTTTCTGTAAAAGTTTGGTTGCCTCAGAAGCCGAAGATGCTTCACCGGTACCCAAATATCGAATAACCCTTCTAACATCCTCTCTTGATATTTTTTTTTCCGATCACCAACATTTTTCTCTATCAGTAAATTATATTTTTTTCAAATTTTCTGTACAGTCGATTGGCTAATATGAATTTTCCGAGCGATATATCTTGTAGATTGTCTACTTTTTAATAATTCAATAACTACTTTCTTAGTAGATTTCGATATCGGATACATTATTGTAAATTAAAAATAAATGTAGCTTTATTCATTAGCTATGGCACGCTGATTTAAACTGAGAATAAGTCGATGCTGTATTCTTTGTTTAGACTCAATCTGTATGGACATGTTTTTATCGCGTCGAACACTCTGTGTCAGCACAAATAGAAATGTGGTGCAAAACTGAGTCAACGAAAAACGATTAATGCATATTCAAAATAAATAGATATGTATACAAATTAATATCTGTTAAGTAGCTGGTAGTCTATAGTTATTAAAAACAACTAAACTTATTCAAAAAGGATTATTATTAAAATTTGCTTTCCAAATAATTTCGAAATATTATGAGGTTGGTTCAGTTTTGCACCTGACTATATATATATATATATATATATATATATATATATATATATATATATATATATATATATATATATATATATACCTCTTTTCAGATAAAATTGATCATGAGTTTTCGTTAAAAAATTAAATAATTCTTATATTCAAAATAAATCGATCTTCTATTCTTTTCTAAAAATAAACTGCAAATCTAAAATTTACATAAATGCAATAATAAAAGAGATAAAGCCAAGAAAACGGAAATTATTTAAATTCAGAGTTACGAAGCATGGTTAAATTTAACTGAAATGAACCATATATATATATATATATATATATATATATATATATATATATATATATATATATATATATATATATATATATATATATATATATATATATATATATATATATATATATATATACATATATATATATATACATATATATATATATATATATATATATATATATATATATATATATATATATATATATATACATATATATATACATATATATATATATATATATATATATATATATATATATATATATATATATATATCCGCGCGGTAACTCTCGATAACTCACGTTTAATTTTTCAATTTCAAATATTATCGAGTGCTTGTGAAACGTGTGTGTGTCGCCACGATAACTTTGTCGGATGCCCAGAAGTAGGTTTTCTGGTCATTTTTTATCATTCGATCTTATAATAAGAAAGTTCGATTTTTACATCGTTGAAATGACGAAAAAAAATTATGAAAAAATAGTTCTTATAATTTTCTTTCTATGTTAAGTATTTCTCGAGAAAATTGTAATCTTTCACATTTGGTCCATTTTGCTCTCTTTGTCATTGTAATAAGTAATTTGTGTCTCAATTCATTATAAAAATATACAAAACTCGTTTTTTTTAGGATTTTTTACGAAAACAATTGATATCTATTCACATGTATGTAATAATTGTATTATAATAAACAAAGTTCTATCCCATGTTAATTGCATTATAATTTATACAGCTCTGTTTCAAGTTGAAAAATTAAAATTATACAGATTTTTTAAGCTTATGTAATGAAGATTTTTTTTTTTATTAAATTTTAAATAAACAAGAAATTGAAATTTATGTTACCAAATCATATAATATTATTAAATATAAAACAATATAACATAATATGTTTATATGCACGGAAAAAAATTTTAAATGGATCGATTTTGAAAATTTTTTCACTAGTAATTATTAATGTTAGAAAGTTAAACAATTTCAAATGGATTTAAGGCATCTTATGTGAGATCCGTCAAGGTTTTGGGGACCTAAAAACGTCAAAAATTAATTACCCGATCGATTTTGAAAATTTTTTCACCGTTAGTAAGTTAAAATATTTGAATTAATTAAATAATTAAAGGATGTCCGCAAGAACCTTACGGACTGCCATCAGTTATATGAGATCCCAAGGACCCTTTTCTTACTGTTAGAGTACCAAAATTATTTTAGATGAATAAAGATTATATTGTATGAGTTCCGCCAGGGTTTATTGATCCCATAATTGTAAAAAATAAAATAACCGACAAATTTTGACAATTTTTCCACTGCTATAGAACTAAACTATTTTAGAGAGATATAGATTACCTTATGTAAGATTCGCCAGGATCCATAGGACCCAAAGGGTCAAAAATAAACTAACCGACCGATTTTGAAAATTTTTTCACTGTTAGGGAGCTAAGCTATTTTAGATAAATATAGAATACGTTACGTACGGTTCGTTAGGGTCGATGGGACCCAAAAATGGTAAAAATAAACTAACCAACCGATTTTGAAAATTTTTCTCACTGTTAGAGAGCTAAACTATTTTAGATAGATATAAATTACTAAACACCCAAAAGTGTCAAAAATGAAATAAGTGACCGGTTTTGAAAATTTTTTCACTGTTACAAAGGTAAACAATTTTAGATGGATATAGCTTATATGTTGCATGAGGTCGGCCAGAGTCCTGGAATCTTAAAAGCGCGAAATAAGCTAACCGACCGATTTTGAAAATTTTTAGGGAGCTAAACTGTTTTAGATAGATATAGATTACGTTATGTAAGGTCCGACAGCGTCAGTGGAACCCAAAAGTGTGAAAAGCGATGCTGAAAACACTTTCACTGTTACAGACGTAAACTATTTTAGATAGGTACAGATTGTGTTGCCTGAGATCCATAACTGTCCTGCGGATGCAAATGCGGCGTAGAATGCTACACAACGGGTTTTGAAAATACTTTTGCAGTTAGAAAGGTGAAATATCCTATATATATATATATATATATATATATATATATATATATATATATATATATATATATATATATATAGATAGATATAGATATATATAGATATATATATATATATATATATCAATAAATATATATATATATATATATATATATTTATATATATATAAATATATATATATATATATATATATATAAATATATATATATATATATATATATATATATATATATATATATATAGGTATATATATAATATACGGTCGAGCTGATTTTTTAAAGAGGTCCACCGGGATCTTGCAGATTCGAAAACGCTAGAAATAAGCTATCGACTCGATTCTGAAAATTTTCTCACTGCTAGAGAACTAAATTATTTTAGATGGATACAACTATGCTCCACAAAGTCCGTTCGGGTTCTTGGATCCCAAAAATACCAAAACTAATTACCCAGCCGATTTTAAAAATTCTTTTTCTCTTAGAAAGCTAAATTTTTTAAATGGGTACAGGTCTTAGATGAGATCCGCCAGTGCCCAATATTTGGAAATTCGCTATGTTATGCAGATGCTGCGACAGTGGTATTAAAGTAGTTTATTTAATAATGAAAGATGTGCTTTATTAATACGTTTTACCTTTTGGAATATATACCATTGTACTTTACATGATATACTGTGATCAAAAAGAAATATACTTATATGTATAAGTAAAAAAAGATGACATATTTTTAAATTCAAAAGCTTTATTTGCAACGATAAATAAATTCATTGTTTATTACTACGATATAGGATATGTGGGTACTTCTGTGTACATACAATCAAGCATAAATGTGAGTTATAAGTTATTACAATAACAGAAAAGCACTCCACACACTCACACAATAGTACGTGATTGGGTGGTTTTCGTTGTACCTTAATGGTTGAGCACTGCTACTGAACGCTGAGCAGTCAGTCGTTGTGTTTCTTCTTCGAGCGACATCGTATTTACTATATCTCCTTTCTCTAGTCTATCGTTCAACTTCAATGGAGGAATGGATCAGTTTATTCTCCGTTTCTTACGACATGTTTTCTCACTTTGTTCCCCATACAGTACTAGGCGTACTGGGCGCACTGAGCTACGTTGGCTGGTGGTAGTGATCTTGCGAGAAGCTCGAACAAGATTAATGTCAGATACGTTACTTATTTACTTACATTCTGTTCTGTTACACACAAAGCTTTTGTTCAAATCAAATTGTGTATGGGGATAATTTGCACTTTATGTACGCAATTCTAACTTGTTAAGTTTAAATTAAATTTTAAATATTTAAATTGAATGGAAATTTTTTAACACTGAATTACGCCTTTGTGTGTTCCGCTCTATTCCGCTCAGTTCTATCTACATACAATAAAACTACGCTCTTGTGCAATAATCATAACAAAAATTGTATTATTATTTTTTCTTTGTACAGTACGGTTTTGTATGAATGCAGGTATATTTGAATAACATATATGTGTATTCACTCTTTCTCTTTAGATGATTCAAAATGAATATTAAAATAGCTTCTCGTTCTATTTAATTTGATTATATCTTTTTTTCTATTTCTATATTTTGAATTTGTTTTTTTGAGTATGAAAAAGTAGTTTACATAATTTTGAAGATTTGTAATCTAGAGCAGAACTTCTTAAGCATTTTCAATTCATTACCCCACTTTCCAGCAGGAAATATTTCACGATCCCATTTGGTGTACCAATTTATAGTCTAAGTGTGCCCAAACTGTGCGCAGCGGTCCCCGAGCGCTAAAAAAATAACACTAATAGTTTCAGGTCCGGTGAAAGTAAAAAAAAAACTTTTTTTCTCTTCACTTATATTTTTGGGAAGAATTTTTGAAGAAAACGGTTTTCAAAATGATACAAAATGATTTGTACCTTCAGGGAGCCGCAAGTCTAGAAAGATTAAGGAAGAGATTTTTGTATTGTCAATAAGACCTTACTACCGATCAAGAATTTATATCGACCTCGAATAATTAATTCCAAAAATACACAAAATAATCCATCAAGTTTATTTAGCGAAATGTGGCATCGAAGACAACATTTTAGTTGTTTCATTTTCAAAACAGTATATACTGTATATATTAAATAAATACCCCTGTCGCAGCATCTGCATAACATAGCGAATTTCCAAATCTTGGGCACTGGCGGATCTCATCTAAGACCTGTACCTATTTAAAATAGTTTAGCTTTCTAAGAGTAAAAGAATTTTTAAAATCGGCTGGGTAATTAGTTTTGCTATTTTTGGGGACCCAAGAACCTGAACGAATTTTGTGCAGCATAGTTGTATCCATCTAAAATAATTTAGTTCTCTAGCAGTGAGAAATTTTTTAGCATCGGTTCGATAGCTTATTACTGGCGTTTTCGGATCTGCAAGATCCCGGTGGACCTCATTAAAAAATCAGCTCGACCGTATATTCTAGGCGGACTTTATGTAATATATATATATATATATATATATATATATATATATATATATATATATATATATATATATATATATATATATATATATTCAAAACCCGTTGTGTAGCATTCTACGCCGCATTTGCATCCGCAGGACAGTTGTGGATCTCAGATAGCACAACCTGTACCTATCTAAAATAGTTTACCTCGGTAATAGTAAAAAAGTTACAAAATCGGTCAGTTATTTTATTTTTGACACTTTTAGGTCCTACTTACCTTACATAACGTAATCTATATGTATCTAAAATAGCTTAGCTCCCCAACAGTGAAAAAATTTTCAAAATCGGTCGGTTAGTTTATTTTTGACACTTTTGGATCCGATGGACCCTGGCAGACTTTACATAACGTAATCTATATTTATCTAAAATAGTTTAGCTCTGTAACAGTGAAAAAATTTTCAAAATCGGTCGGTTAGTTTATTTTTACCACTTTTGGGTCCCATGGACCCTGGCGGACCCTAAATAACGTAATGTATGTCTATCTAAAATAGCTTAGTTCCCCAACAGTGAAAAAATTTTCAAAATCGGTCGGTTAGTTTATTTTTGACACTTTTGGATCCCATGGACCCTGGCAGACCTTACATAACGTAATCTATATTTATCTAAAATAGTTTAGCTCTGTAACAGCGAAAAAATTTTTAAAATCGGTCGGTTAGTTTATTTTTGACACTTTTGGGTTCTATGGACCTTGGTGGACCTTACATAACGTAATTTATATTTATCTAAAATAGTTCAGCTCTGTAACAGTGAAAAAATTTTCAAAATCGATCAGGCAGTTTATTTTTGACACTTTTGGGTCCTATGGACCCAGGCGGACCTTACCTAACGTAATCGATATTTATCTAAAATAGTTTAGCTCTGTAACAGTGAAAAAATTTTCAAAATCGGTCAGTTAGTTTATTTTTGACACTTTTGGGTCCTGTGGACCCTGGCGGACCTTACATAATGTATTCTAAATCTATCTAAAATAGTTTAGCTCTGTAACAGTGAAGAAATTTTTAAAATTGGTCGTTTAGTTTATTTTTTACAATTATGGGATCAGTAAATCCTGGCGAAACTCATACAAGTCTAGTACTCTAACAGCAAGAAAAGGGTTCTAAGGATCTCATATAACTTATGGCAGTCCGTAAGCTTCTTGCGGACATCATTTAATTAATTAATTCAAATACTTTAACTTACTAACTGTGAAAAAATTTTTAAAATCGTTTGGTTAATTAATTTCTGGCCTTTTTAGGTCCCGAAAACCTTGACCTCACATAAAATACCTTAAATCCATTTGAAATGGTTTAATTTTTTAACATTAGTAATTATTAGTGAAAAAATTTTCAAAATCGATTCAAAATATTTTTCCGTGCATACATATGTACATTGTACATATTTTGTTTTGTTTCATATTTAATAATATTATATCATAACATAATCTTCAATTTCTTGTTTACTTAAAAATTCAAAAAAAAAAAAAATTCTTCATAACATTAGCTTAGAAAATCTGTTTAATTTACATTTTTCAACATGAGATAGAACCATGCTAATTATAATGTAATAAATGAGAAACAAAACTCTATACATGTATGTGTGTTATAACACATGTATGTGAATAGACTTCACTTGTTCTCATAAAATTCTTTAATAAAAAAGTGAAATATTTTTATACTTCATAAAACACTGAGATATAAATATAAATTACTTATTAGACTAACAAAGAAAGAAAACTCATATAATGGTGAAAATTTACATTTTCTCGAAAAATACTTAAAATAGAAAGAAAATTATAAGAATATTTTCTTCATAACTTTTTTTTCCTTTTCAACGATGTAAAAATCGAACTGTCTTATGATAGGATCGAATGATAAAAAATGGCCAGAAAACCTACTTCTGGGCATCCGACGTGTCTGGCTAACGAACTTAGCCGAGCCAATTCAGAATCCAGTCCGCACACAAAATTTCATAAGCATTAGACGTTTCGTTCGAGAGTTATCGTGGCGACCCATATATATATATATATATATATATATATATATATATATATATATATATATATATATATATATATATATATATATTATATATATATATATATAAATTTTAGTGAATATCATTTTCGTATTCTAGGGACCTTAAAACACATTTCTGTTATGATCCCGGGCTTAGGTTCCGTCATGACACCTACTGTAATAGCGTATTTCCAGTTTAACTTTTGGAAATTCGCTAAAAATAAAAAGGAATAACAGAATACTAATTCCCAATATTTACAAAAATTAAAGTGATACAAATGATAATCAAAATATGTAATATACTGATATTTATAATAAAAAAATAAACCCAAAAAAGCATTTTAACGTTTTAAGGTATCCATGCTGGCGCATGTAGTATAAAATATTTTCTGTCTATATTTAGTCAGGAAGATTAATAAAAATATGTGGACATGCTGGACAAAAGTACCAATTTTGTTTTACTAACTACCCTAAGCTTCAAATTTTAGGTAGGATCCACGTAACCCTATCAGCCACATGGCGGCCATTTTGAAATATATAGACAAATTCTGTATAAAATATTTTTATTGAATTTTCCCATAGGAAAATGTACAATTTTTATGAAACTTGGTACAACATGAAATGTCACATAGCCTAGGTTAAACCCGCAAAACAAAATGATTGAATGATGCAAAGGAGGTTTATAGGAGCTTTTTCCCCACCAAATTTTCTTTCATTTTTTACAAATATGTAAATTTAAAAATAATCAATCGATAATTATTAGCCATGGATATTGTAGAAAAACCTTCTTGACATATGCAGCTGCAATGTTCTGTGCACTTCCAGTCTTTCTTTTTACATAAGCAGCTTCCACTACAACTATTTTTGCTATTTTACAATTTACAAGCTCGCTGCAGGCTTTCGATGCAACAGGTAATCTAATTCAAAATGCAATCCATGTTTGAGAACCTTCATTAAGGGAAAGTTCTTATTTTTTGACCTAAAAATCGCAATATCCAATCATTTTTTTCAGTGATTTTATCACTAGAGGTACATTTCTCTTCTTATATTATTAAACAAACATTTAAAAATACAAAATTTTTTTGCTTTACCCTAACTTTTATTATAAAGGGCGTTGAAGTGGAGGTCGCAAAATAGAGGATGAAACAGTAATATCGATAAGTTCGGTCCAAAACATTTGAAACAAAAATTTCAAACGGCATTTTATTACAAATTGTGTTCTCCAGTGTGCAAATTAGAATAAAATCAAAATTTTAAAAATTGTAATTATTGCTTTTAGAAAAAAATACCGTTTTAGGGAATAAAATTGCATCTACGGGAGGCGATAAATTTTGAACAAGTACATATTAATCCCACGATTTCAGTTTGCATACTGGGCAATACTTTAATGAATACAGTAAACCCAAATTTAGTTTCATAAGCTAATTACTTTTTAAAATTTCAGTATTACCCCATTAAAAAAGTTATTTCGCGGAAACCCCGTGCGCGAAAGAAAGGTCCCCTTTTTCTTACTTCGTTAATCGTTTACAAATTATAATTATGTAAATATCTCCGGAACCGTTAGGAATTTTCATTAAAATTTATTTTTACGTTTTCCATTAAAATTATGGAAAGAAAAATCGATTTACTTCGTACTTTGATACTTTGATATATTTACTTTGCTTTACAAAGCACTTTGATTTATTTAAAATGAAATTTAATACAATATGAGGCTTTTTTCTAAACATAATAACTCAGAAATCAAATTAAGCTCAATACACAAAACATGACTTCAAAAATTGGAGTAAAAATGTAATTTTTTTTAAATATCCCGGAAACGGTATAACATAGATAAAAAGTTTGAATTAGCCATATTGCTACATTCAAAGATCTTATTGATATGAAATTTGTTGAAACTGTATCAACACAGGTGGTTGGGGATTAAAATTTAACTAGGATTTCCGTTAAATTCAGGTAGTTTAATAGAATTTCCGTTAAATTCAGGTAGGAATTTAATTGGATCTGGTATTCTAAATGCTTAGAGCACTTGTGAGAAGCCACTAACTGCATTTTCGTTGACTTGCATTTTTGTATTATAATATTTATTAAAATCTAAACTTTCTAAACTATTTGAATTATCGATATTTGTATTTAAATTATTTGATTGAACTGTTTCAATATTACTATTACTAATTAAATCTAAGTTAACATTGCTTATCGTATCCTCCGATATGCTCACGTTTGACTCAACTATTGCGTTTTCTGCGCCGTTTAGTTGAGGGATTTTCGATCGAGGATATGGTCTGTGTGACAATTTAAACAATTTTGATTTTAGGATGAAAGACATACGAAAGGAAAAAACAGGAACAAAAAATATAAGCAGCGAAAACTATGCAATTTACTCTACTTACAGAATGCTCCAGTAAATTTCCATTCCCCGTAGATCCGTTGTGGATTGAAGGATTGAAATCCACGCACTGCTGACCAGAGTTAAGATTGAATTGTTTCCTTGAGAAACCGTCAATTCCGCAACTCACGCTATCACTAATACCGGTAACAATGCTTACAACAATCCGAACGACTGCGCCAGTTACGTTTCGTAACAATTAAAGTTAGTTTTTAAAAAATTTATTTAAGTTTTAAAATTACAAACCTAGTTACAAAGATGTTTCACCATTAGCTAGATCGAACAAAATCGGATAATTTACTGAGTTACATTATTTATACATAATTTAGACAAAGAGATTACTGAATAAGCAAAAATGAGATAGATTCAAAAAGATGTAACTTTAAAATGATATTGCAATTCCATTGTCTTAATACATTATATTTAATTATTTAGTAGTTTTTGATGATTAAGCTTTTGTTATTTTTAGTTACATGCAATATTAAATAATTATGAAACGAAACGAACGAAACGAAATATTGTGTGCGAATTCGATTTTTAAAATCGTTGGATGAGTTCATTAGCCAGACACGTCGGATGCCAGAAGTAGGTTTTTCGGGCGTCTATTGTCAACAAAATGAGTTTCTTGCCAGAATTAAGCAATTTTCCAAAATTTTTTTACACCAATCGGAAGAAGAAGCCAAATTGCGTAAAAAATGTTTTTGGACCATTGGTCTAAGTAAATTACTTTTCGAGAAAAACTAGGAAATATGTCGTTCTTTATTTCAATCGCACTCGCATTTTTTTTTCTGTCTCATTTTTTGCGAGCTAAATTCGAAAAAAACGGCTTTATAAGTAGCGTGTCATGATTTTTTTAATCCAATTTAACGATTCGGCTATATTCTATTTCTCTGTCAGTTAAATGTTTTTATAATGTATCTCTGTTCCATTTTTATTTTTGAGAAACAAAAATCCCGACAATTTTTTTTATGTGATATGATCAGAATTTAGATTATGTTTACATCTTACTAAAATTAATAAGAGTCTGCTTCAATTGCATAAAAATTTCGTTAAAGCATATTGAAACAATAATATTTTTACGTAATTTTCTATCCAAATTACAATACTACGTTATAATATATATGTATAAACACAGCATTTTGGTAAATAAATTTGCACATACAGTTTTTTTTTTTTTTTTTTTGTGACAACAAAACAAATAATTTTAAATTTTGACAAATTATATCATACATTTTTGAAAATATTAAATATTTTAAGGCGAAAATATATTATAAAAACCTGAAATTTGTTAAATAAAAATCATACATATGCTCATTTTACCTCAATAATGTCGGAAAATAGAATATTTTTCAATAATTAACCCACAAAAAGCATATACAAGGTAACTTTTAATATATTTTTTTGAAAATTTCAAAATAAAATGAATTTTGATAGTACGGTTACAAATGATTTTTTTTATTTATTTGTAGAATCTGGTAAACAGACATCGTAACAAGTACTCGCTTTGAAAAAATCAAGCAAGTGTTTAAAAAAAAATACTATTTCTTAAAGAAAATATTAAAATTATGTACAAAATAATACAAATAATGTCCGACGGGAAGAGTTTTATTACAAGTTACTGGTCAGTTTTGCTATAATTTGATCTAAAACCCCTTTTTCATTAAACTGCTAAGCAATGCAAACTGAAGAATTCATTTCATCGCTAACTCATTTTCGACCAAAAGTAAAGTAGGGAACTTTTGGTTTGGAACCCCGTACATTATTTCTATTGAAAATTGTAAATTTTTGAGATTATAAATTTTCGTAATATATCTCAAAATATCATACTCAGGTTCAATGAAAATCGATTCAAATTTAAAGATCACTTGATTGATTAGTATTCTAAATCTGGTAAATAGTGTCAGATTGATGTATCAATGTCAGATTGATGACTTATATTTACTTTGAAAATTTTTTATCTTTCTAAGCCCTGTGGGTAAAAAATTTCATTTAAACTTTCACAGAAATATCACAAATTTCATAAATTCTTATTTTTAGAAATCATTCATATCACAGAAAAATCCTCAATTGAAATTACAACACCAAAAATAAAAATTAAAAAAAAAAAAAACAACATATATTTCAGATAATATTAGCGTGATTATTAAAACATCTATTAGGTATTTTATATGCATTTTAATTCAAATGTCAAAGTTTTTTCACAGACATTGTTAATTTTAAAATTATGCAACTTATTAAAATTATACAACTTCGCTTCTTCTAGGATTAAATATCAAAACTTATAATTCATAACATTCACAGTTCAGTTGAAATGTTCACAGCAAGTGATCACAGCCAGTAAACGATGTAAACATAAAAATATTTTGAAAAAAATTTATTATTTATTAAGTTAGTTAAAATTAATTGTTTATTAGTTTTTTCGATTTTACCTTATCAACGAAATTCATAGCAACAAAAATTATTACAAAAAAATATTTAATTTTCTTAACTTTTAACCATGCAACTGAAATTTACTAACAATTAAAATAAAGAATTATACTTATTTCATTCAAATATACACAGTAGATAATAGTTCAGTCAAGCCACCGCTAGTAGCGCTACTAATGTAGCAGCGCGAACATCAAATTGAATGTCCATGTTTTAGTTAAATCTTTTTTCTTGAAAATTACATTGTATAGGAACCTACCTTAATTTCACAAGAAATTTTATAAAGTTTTTAAAAATATTTGCTTTAGAACAGGGGGCAATTTAATTTGAAAAAAAATTATTTAAATTAAATAATCAATTTTAAAAATAAAAAGACAATTTTTATCTTACTGATAAAACTTTATTTAAAGTTTTAAATGTCTGTGATATGTTTCGGCCCGTATGGCCATTAACGAACAGTCACAGACATTTAAAACATGTCACAGACATTTAAAACATACTAAGTGATATCAGTAAAAATTGTCTTTTAGCGAATTGGACCATGGGACCCAAAAGTGTCCAAAATTAAAAAAGTGACCGATTTTATGAGGTCGGCCAGGTCAATATGTTGTATGAGGTCGGCGAGGATCCTGCGATCTTAAAAGCGCCAAAAATAAACTATCCGACCGATTTTGAAAATTTTTTCACTGTTAGAGAGCTAAACTATTTTAGATATATACAGATTACGTTATATAAGGTCCGATAGCGTCAGTGGGACCCAAAAGTGTCAAAAATAAAATAACTGAACGATTTTGAAAATTTTTTCACTATTACAGAGGTAAACTATTTTAGATAGGTACAGGTTGTGTTGAGATCCACAACTGTCCTGCGGATGCAAATGCGGCATGGAAAACTACACAACGGGTTTTAAAAATACTTTTACTATTAGAAAGATAAAATATCCTAAATATATATATATATATATATATATATATATATATATATATATATATATATATATATATATATATATATTAATGAGTTTTACCGGGAACTTGCAGAACCGGAAACACCAGAAATAAGCTAATTTCTGGTAAAATATATATATGTATATATATATATATATATATATATATACATATATATATATATATGTATATATATATATATATATATATATATATATATATATATATATATATATATTAATAAGTTTCACTGGGATCTTGCAGATCCGGAAACACCAGAAATAAGCTACCGAACCGATTCTCAAAATTTTCTCATTGTTAGAGAACTAAGTTGTTTTAGGTGGATAGCACTATGCTGTACAAAGTCCGTTCGGGGTCTTGGGTCCCCAAAATAATGAGAACCAAAAATAAATTGCCCAGCCGATTTTGAAAATTCCTTTAGTCTTAGAAAGTTAAGCTATTTTAGATGGGTATAAAAATGAACTACCCAATTGATTTTGAAAATTTTTTTTAACATCAGAAAGTTAAACTATTTTAAATGGATATATCCGCCAAGCGCCTTATGCGAAAAAGCGCCAAAAATTAACTACTCAACTGATTTTGAAAATCTTTTCACTCTTAGAAAGCTGAATTATTTTAAATGGGTACAGTTCTTAGATGAGATCCACCAGTGCCCAATATTTGGAAATTCGCTATGTTATGCAGATGCTGCGGCAGGGGTATTTTGGACTTAAAATCAACATAAATCTGAAAATATACATACGTATGTTTGTTACTGATTTTTGTTTCCATAGTTTCAAAGTATGCATTGGCAAAAATTTGAACATCTTTTACAACTGGCATAAATTAATAAAAAATTTTACTATTTATTTAAATAAATATTAATGTACATTTTACGAAAAAAATGTTTTCGTAGAAAAAATATGCTGTAAAATACTTGAGAAATAAGCGATTTTTCCCACTTATTGTACAATATACTATTATTTTTATAGTGTGTATTATGTTATAATTGTGGAGTGTATCTAAAACCATGAATATGGGAATCTATGGAAACATCTCAGCGTGTGAAAATTAGATATAATAATGGTTACTTTCGAGTCGTATGGCGGGCGGAGCGAAAAATTATATGGAATTAACCATTTATCGAATTTTGAACTGTTTAGTAAGCGAAGCGAAGCACTTTATTCTCGCGCCTATTCTCAATCCCATATGATTTAAAATCGGCTAAACTATTTTCAGCTTCATTACTAAATCGTATAGCGAGCGGAACGAAGCATTACATGGAATTAACCTTTTATAGAATTTTGAACTGTTTAGCGAGCGAAGCGAAACACTTTATTCTCGCGCCTATTCTCAATCCCATATGATTTGAAATTGGCTAAACTTTTTTCAGCTTTATTAGTAAATATTTATTTGATTTTATCAAAATGATAAGAAAAAATTAATTCGATCAACTATAACTACTGAGCCACAGCAACGCGTGGCTGGGTCAGCTAGTAATATATATTTTTTTTTCTTCAGAATCGTGTTCTACGGGTCCGAAACCGGATAGCGTCCCTACTCTCGCCTCTTCCCGTTCTTATCGTATAGGGCTATAGTCTGTATAAGTCGAATTTTTCAGTTGAAATATTCGATTAAAAACATGTAGGTACGTATGTCTGGATCTAGAGTTAATAGCTATAATCAATGTTAGTAAAGTAACATTCTATATATATATATATATATATATATATATATATATATATATATATATATATATATATATATATATATATATATATATATATATATATATATCAGAAAATATCACTGTATAAAAAACAACTTTCTTACATTATCGAGCGAACTATAATTTTTATAGCTATTTATGTTTATGAATATTTTAGTGCGATTGCTTTATACTATAAGGATATGCTGTAATCTCGTTTTTAAAAAAATCTAGTAATTATGCAAAATTTGAAAAATTTCCTAAAATAGTGCTCTAGACAATGCAACTACCTTAAGTGTAGTTCCCGTTCATAGTTTAGTCAATTGTCTGCACATCTATAGCAATTCAGTGTTCGAACAATCCAATGAATAAAACTTTACTTTAAAATAAATAAGCAATGGCGAACCGGATAACTCCGGATAAAATGTCAACAAATTAGAAACTATTCAAATGACATGTTAATAATTTCAGTGTTGAACGTTAATGAAATTGAAAGGAAATTAGATAGATGACGATGCTGCTAGGAAATAACATTTGCTATGCTCGCAATTTAATACATACAATCGTATCACCTATTTTCAATATCTATACCCACGTATATATACGTAAACGTTCGTATCGTTATTATATTCGTATATACATAGAAATCGGGTGACATTAGCCAGTGAATATTGTTTGAATCAGCCAATAACATACATACGTTGGCTACAGCTTTAACAGTTCAAGTGATTAAAGCGGGTTCTACACGATGCTACGAACGTTCCTTCCAACGTTCGATCGAACGTTTCAGGCAATTAAGTTCGATAGTTGGTGCGACGAATGTATCTGCTATACGGTGAATCGAATGTTTGATCCAATACGAATGATGATGTGTTGGTACTCAGTGGCGAGGCTGTTATCTGTCTGATGTTATCTCTAATGTTATACACTGATGTTGTCTCTCTTCACATGAACGAGTCGTGCAGCTGCTGAGTCGAACCAACCAACGCAACCAACATTGACCTTCAAACGTTCGAAGCATCCCTTTGACTCGGTGCAAGAATACCGACATCGAGCGGGACATGGCCAAATGCGAATGTCTGACGCTCGACATTGAACACTCGTAGGTTCGAACAACGGCCACACGATGCGATGAACCATCGAACGTCCAATGTTGGAAAGTGTTCGTAGCATCGTCTAGAACCGTCTTAAGACGGGTTAATTCGCCCAACAGATTATTGTCAACGATAATACATGGAGTGTATGTTCATAACAGTGTTTCTCAAACTTTTTCTTTTGCGTACCCATATTAATAAGTCATAAACTTAAAATTCTACAACCTGCCAAAAATACATGAAAAATAAGGATTCTAACAATTTTTTGTACAAGTATAAAAAAATAGAGATTACGAAAATGCCATCTTCCTGAAAAGGGTGTATACCGGTGTATGCACTTTTGGCATAGAATTCCTTAATTAAATAAAATATATTTGATTTCTTATGATTAATAGTACAATACTCAACGAGCTCATAATAACTGCTATTACTCACAAAGATGAAATTGCTACACGAGCCGAGTTTATGAAGCGAGTGTCGTAATGCATCTAACTGAGTAATAGCCATTGCAAGCGATTTTTCTACGACTTTCTTTCTTATTGATTTAAATAAAATTGAATATAAATTTTAAATTAAAAGAATCAAATTTTCAACCTAAATTTAATTTCATTAAATGTTCGTATATGTATCTACGAAAACGATCAAAGTAAAATTCAAATTGTTTTAGTTACTTACACGTTACTACTCAACATATATAAAATTAAAACTTATAGATATATTATTCACAAAACAATCGCAAGCCCATTGAATAACGGTTAATACCGTGATTTCATTGGTCGAACGGTATTGAGTAATGATCATTCCTTCACACCTTTGAATAATGCTTAACATTCTCAACAATTAATGGATATGTAATGAGTGTGTTCTTCAACAGGAGTAGAAAAACTAGTTGTTCAGTTGTTAATGTTTCGGTAATTTAGTAGATAAAAAAATAAAATATAGGCAGAAATAATTCAAAAATAAAATTTTAATTTGAAAAAGAAATTGAAAAATAAATTAAACTAAAAAATATACCTATTTAAAAATTTTTTTAATTGTTGCACGCGAACAAAATTTTATGTTGTTGTACATATCAGTTAGACAGCAGTTATGATGTTATACCTATGTATACCATACTCTAATAACCCAGTGCTACTATGTCTATGATACCATGGCCAGTGAGTTTGATTTTAATCTTGCACGAATCAAAAAGCAGTAGCACATTTTTTTGCAGATTCTGCTAATGCAATGTTATGTTTAAATAACAAATAACTCTCTGCCTCTTTTTTTATTAAAAAAGGTAGCGTACCTGCAGTGACACACTTTTTAATGAAACAATACGAGGTCTGATGGTTTAACTACGGAACCCCCCCCCCCCCAAAAAAAAAAAAAAAAAACCAGAGTGAAATTTTGAGAGTTGCCATTTTTATTACAGACTTAATCAAAATATTATTCTGATAACAGTTGTAGATACCGTTACGAGCACTGGATTCCTATAACCAAGAGTTTTATAGTCCCTTTACTTTCCGAGCTATGATTTTATACTGTTATAAATGGAGCTTTACATTAATTTTTTGAGAAATTTGATTCAGCACCTACATCAATAAAACATATATAAAGAAAATATTTTCAAATATTTATTTCTGAATTTTTCTTTAATTATATGGCAATCAGAAAGATATGTATTTGTATAGACGCCCAGTCGTTTAGTTCTTATCCTATCAAGTTCAATCGTTCGTTTCTTTATCTAAGAAACGAACCACCATTAACAGATATAAAAACATAAGTTTATCTATTTAAATGTACACAGGTATCATCCATCAAATTTTAATGATTTTAATCTTTTTTTTTTTTTTTTTTTTTTTTTTTTTTTAAATAAACAATTTTAAAAAACTAACATTTAACCCGTGTATGCCCAAATTAATTTTTTTTTTCCAAATTTCGTTTCCCTCTTAGTATTTTGTTATTTTGGGAGTAAATAAGAAGTTTTTATTGTTTTTAAATTTTTTTACTTATATTTGTAAAAACTATAGCACGTTGACAAATGTCGACAGTGGGTACGTAAATGTCAACAAGATCGATAGTGAGTGTGAACTGGTTTGTAAATACACAAAAAATATAATTTTTTATTTAATATTAACAAAAAAATATGTTGCTATGGACAAAAGGGAGCAAAAAAGCGGTCAAGTTGAAAAGTGTATTAGCCGTGTAATTATGAAAAACTAACAATTATTTACAAAACCCAAAATTTCATAAATGATACCAAAATACTACAATAAATACAGTTCCATCATTTGAAAAAAATGGCGCCAAACGGCATAGTGGTGTAGTAGAGATACCAACGTGATACAAAATCATACCCTCCGCTGTCAATGTCCGACTGTGCCCAAAATGAAAATTCCCAAAGTTAATGTCGACGAATGTCGACAGTGGTCACAAATGGGTTAAATTGATAGCTAATTTAATAATTTGATCCATATTTATTAATTTATTGAAAATTATTTCTGTTAATTATTTTTTTATTTCAGTAAATATTAAACATCTAACCTCACTGTAGTTAATGAGAGTTACGTGTGTACACTATGTGTTTATCAACACTGTATTATCGTTAGTCAAAAACAGTATATGTATTTGTATACCCGAAACCAAATGTTGTGACCATTTCATTCTTCTACTACAAATTTAGTTTGTTTACAATCGTTTTTAATATTTTATTTTTAGTATCAACAATTTAAAAATATTTTTTAAAAAAATATTGTAAATAGAAGTTAAATATAATTAAAATTTATATAATATACTATTTTGAAAATAATAATGGTCTATTTATTATTTAAAAATATGTAAAAATAACTAAGTTGAAATGCGTTCGTTATTTAAACGAATCTAAACAAAATATCACAAGAATTAAAACATTATATTATTGGTTTGGTTAAAGACGTATGTGTCGGTGATGACTAATACTGATTAACACATAACCGATAAACGTAGGCAGTACAGTGTGTCGTTACTAACATCTCTTACTTAAAAATTATTAGAATTTCAAAAATGCCAAAAATTCGTTCTACAGTTGATATTAACTATATTAGGTATGTCGTTTGAATTCAGTCTCAACTCTACAAAAAAAAAAAAGAAAAATTTTAAAAATTTAAAAAAAAATTTTTTTTTCAAGAAAATTTTTTTTCTAAAAATTTTCAAAAATATTTTTGAAAAATTTTTTCGAAAAATTCATTAAAAAAAATTTTTTTTAATTTTTTTAAGAAATTTTTTTTTTTATAAATTTAAATACTGTTATTGATAAAAATGTGAAAAAAGCTGAGAAATTTTTGTTTTCATTTTGTTAAAGATTATGAAAGCTTCGGAGTAAAAAAATGATCCTTTAATTTTTCCAAAAATTCAATCGAATGAAACAAAAAAACTATTATATATATATATATATATATATATATATATATATATATATATATATATATATATATATGGATGTGGCTATTTATACATACAGTATGTATAACCAATGGGCTATTTATACATACAGTATGTATACGCAATTGGCTATTTATACATACAGTATGTATACGAAATTGGCTATTTATACATATATAGTATGTATATGAAATTGGCTGTTTAATACATATAGTCAGCTGAGTATTGGTTTGTACCGTCAATTTTTTAAAAAAAAAATTTTCTGATAGTGGTTTTGGCTTCCTCAATGTCCAAAACTAACAAAACAACTATCTAGAAAAAATATTTAAAAAGTTGACTTGGTACAAACCAATACTTAGCTGACGATATGTGTATACTGAATTGGCTATTTAAACCTGTAGTATGTAGTTATGTACCTAAACTAAACTGATTACGTAGTTGGCTACTTATACATACTGACTGAATGCGCAATTATTACAATTAATATTTTATAATAACTACACAATTATAATAACCGAATACCTCCGATTGAGCTGAATTATTTTTTTACATAATCTTTTTGGCTTAAGAAGTTATCCCCTAAACGGATTTTTGGCGACGCGGACCGGAAGTGTATTTTTCAACCCTTCGGATTTCAAGCCTAGGGGTTACTAAAAGATGTTTTCCGTTACCATAGTAACAAAAATTAAAGATCGATTCTCATGGAACTTGGTGAGTAGCACAAAAAAGAAAGAATAAAATTTTTCAATATTTTGCCTAGTTTTCGTGATATTACGTGTCAAATTTGTAAAACTTACTATATTGGATAGACAATTATTGTAAGTATATTACGGCTTGTATTGATAGAAGTAAGTGGAAAATGGACCGGACGACATCATTGAAACCCCATTTTCAGGCAAAGGGTAATTAAATAATTTTGAAGTGATTAAACACCGAGAGACATTTATAAATAATTACCCTTTGCCCCAGAAAGAGGTTTCATTGGTGATGTCCCGTTCATTTTTCACTAATTTCTATGAATAAAAACCAAAATATACCATTCAAAAATTATATTTAAAACTGAGTTTATATTCGTAAAAATTGATACTACGTATATGTGTATGTGTATGTGTGTAATATACAATCCATTATCTCATAGTAAGTTTTAGAAATACAACACATATTATCTCGAAAACTAGATATCGAAAAAATTTGTTCTTCCTTTTTTGTTCCACTGATAAAATTCTATAAGAATCTGCCTCTATTTTTTATTACCATAATAAAGAAAACCTTTTTTTAGTCCTCAGATATGCTACTTCCGGTTCGCGTCCCCAAAAATCCGTTCTTAAGCTAAAAAAATTATACAAAATTCAATCGGTGGTACGCGAGAAATTCGTTATTATTAGAATCGATAAATTTGTTATTATAAGTTATTTTACTGTCACCAGTGGAAAAGTTCATTTTAATACGCGCATCACGAAATTTGGACGATATTTTTGGTGCTCAATGTGCGCAGTATACATCAGAAATTACGTGAATAAGTAGTCAACTGCGTATACATACTGCATGTTTAAACAAAATATTTCATATACATACTGTATGTATAAATAGCCACATTCTATATATATATATATATATATATATATATATATATATATATATATATATATATATATATATATATATATTTATATATAATATATCCTTTATTTTTCAAATTTTATATTGTAGATATATATATATATATATATATATATATATATATATATATATATATATATATATATATATATATATATATATATATATATTTATATATATATATATATATATATATATATATATATATATATATATATATATATATACATTTACAAATAAAAAACCTTCTTTATGTGATTTTTCCGCCTCATTCCGCCAAATTTTTTTCACGAAAAATGTCCAAAAAACCGTAAACGTTTTGACGAAATTTCTTAAAAATAAGATGTTTCGTTCATGAGTTATCGTGCGGACACATATATATATGTTTACTAAGTGTCCGCACGATAACTCAAGAACAAAACATCCTATTTTTAAGAAATTTCGTGAAAACGTTTACGGTTTTTTGGACATTTTTCGTGAAAAAAATTTGGCGGAATGAGGCGGAAAAATCACATAAAGAAGGTTTTTTTATTTACAATTACTCTATATCAACTAGTTTCCTAGAAAAACGTAGTTTTGTAAATGGAAATTCGCTATGTTATGCAGGATGCTGCGACAAGGGTATTTTATCTTACTTACATGTACTCACGTAGGAACGTTAAAAACGATGTTTAACTATATTCACTAAATATTTTGTTCGAGTGTAAAACTGACTTGTAAAATTTTATTGCCCTTATTGTCAACTGAGATTTGCTATATGCTACATGCTACATTCTATATGCTACATTCTCAATCAATAACTACTCGAAGCTGGTTATCCTATTATTGTGCGATTGTTATTGTTATTGTTATTAAATTTTTTTTTAACATTATAAACTAATTGTATAGAAGTTGCATAATTTATTTTGCACTTTTAATTGAATAAAATTAATATTCTGTTTTTGTTTTTTTTTTTTTTTTTTTTTTTTTTTTTTTTTTTTTTTTTTTATCATTTAATTTAATTGTATAGTTCATAAAAAACTTGACTTTCTTTAATCGGATTTCGGAGTTATTTCACACCGCGGTACTCCGGTGTGTTTAAAAATGGCATCGCAGTCAGGGGGCGACCCCCTAATATTCAAGATTCGGTGAAAAATATGCTGCTGGCTGTGGCTGAGGACATGGGACGGGATACTAGGGAAACGATAAGAAGAAGAGGTACCGAAGATAATTGTACTAAAGGCTCTAAAGTTAAACGGCAATGTGAAGGTATTGCAAAAAATAATATATTTAATTCAACAGGAGAAAAGACTTCACAATTACATAACAGTTCAGCATTATCTATCAACAATAATAATGAACACGTAACAAACAACGAAAATATAAATAAAAAATTTTATTATTCTAATAGTTCAGGACCTTACTTTACCTTTTTAGAAGGTATTAATAGTAATATTGGCAAAATACATCCCATGGCCATTGGTAGATATATGGATCAACATTTGCCATCACTTGCCGAATCTATTATAAAAATTGAGCGAACTGGGATAAATAAAATTAAAATTTTCTTTAAAACTGCCAGGCATGCAAATATGTTTTCAGAGCACAATTCTACCTAATTTAAAATTTATATACCTGAATTTGCTGCCACTCGTATGGGTTTAATTCGGGGTGTCGATACCACCTTGGATGTGGAACATTTGCAAGTAAATATTAAATGTAATAAAAAAATTTTGTCGGTACGACGAATTAATAGAAAAACTACGAATAGTAATAATGAAACTGTTTATATTCCACGGCAAATGATCGTAGTTAAATTTCAAAGCCAAACATTACCTGAGGAGGTTGTAATTCACAGGGTAGTTTGTAAAGTGGAACCCTACATACAAAATGTAACGCAATGTCAAAATTGCTTGCGTTTTGGCCACTCAAAGTCAGTCTTTAAGGGCAAGACTCGTTGTAAGAAATGTGGTGGCGAACACTCCTTTGAAGAATGTACGTCTGATATTACTGCTTGTCTGTATTATCACGGCGCCCATTTTTCCACTAATAGAAGTTGTCCAGAATTCAACAAACAAAAAGAGATTAAAAAATAATGACATTACAAAACCTATCATTTGACGAGGCCAAAAGTATGAGTAATAAAGTGACTTACTCAGATGTCACTAAAAGACAAGCTATATCTAATACCAGTAAACCCCATTTTTTAAATAATTCTCCTGTCCCCCCAAATGCACAACACAACATTGGTGTTGGTAACACAAATTTACGGCAAGCTGCTCCAGTTAGAACTCCAACTAAAATTATTAACAATAAACCGATTCCATCTTCACTCCCCATAATTCCAAATGATAGAATTAATCTGCAACCCCATTCCCCTAATCCATACCGTTCCCCCGCTAAAGAAGAATTAGATTCAATTTTAAATAGTCTGTGCACATTTATTACTTTTGTAATTAAAAACAACAACAATATTATCTTAAATTCAAACTTTATTAGGGACTCTCTAATTAATATATTATATTCACCGAACCCTATTCTTTATAACGATGGAACAGACTCTTCGAATGATGCAATGGAATGCTAGATCTATCAAAGCAAATAGAAATAGTTTAGAACATTTCGTAAGTCAACATAATATTGACATAGTACTTATTTCAGAAAGTTGGCTTACAGTAAACGACGTTTTTACTCTTAGACATTATAACATAGTGCAGGATGATCGCGCTGGTCCTGGTGGCGGTTCAGCTATCCTTGTACACAAGCGTTTGCCTTCTACATTAGTCGACCTAAATGCATGTATTAACGATAACTTCGAAATCTGTGCCATCAATATTAATTATAATTTACAAATTATTGTCATTTACATCCATATATAATCCACCTAACAGTACTATTAATCTAGCAAGATGGCGACAATTAATGGGTCTTTTGTCGGACTTAATTGTAATTGGAGGCGATTTGAATGCTCACTACCTCAGTTGGGGAGACTCTTATGCCAATAATATGGGTGCTACCATTATCGACATGGTCGATGGACATAACCTTGTGGTACTGAATGATGGGTCACCAACATGTTACAATCGGGTCAATCATTCCATAACAGACTTAACAATAGTTTCAAATAGTCTAGCTTCCGTCTGCGGTTGGAACGTGGTAAATGATTTATTAGGCTCTGATCACACTCCGATTTTATTTACAATAGGTGTTAATAGTACAAACACATATCCAACTATACCACAAAACGTAAATGGAATGCGAATAAAGCGGACTGGACACTGTATAGTAGATTGGTTTCTAACAGCTGTAATAGCTTACTACCGCCTCCAAACCAATCAGTTGTTGATGAGTATAATGATTTCATTAATATCGTTAACAGTGCTGCCGATAACAGTGTACCATGTGAGCTTCCAATACGCGTCCTAGAAAACCATCTCCACCATGGTGGAATGATATTGCAAGGAACTTGTTACATTACGTAAACAGTTTTTCTCATTCTATAAACAAAATATGTCATATGATAACTATAAAACTTTTAATCTAACATATCAAATGTGAATTTAATAGGATAAGAAAAAATAGTTGGAATAGTTTTTGCAACACTGTAAATTTAAACACCCCACCCAAAGAAATTTGGAACAAAATTCAAATTATGAAACGTGCGACGTCTTCAGCTCGTGTGAATCACACTATGCCTAGTGAATGTGTAGAACAATTTATCAGTCGACTAGCCCCATTGTCCGTTGACAGACCTATTAATTATACAGTTTGTGAAAATAGTAACATTGATTTTGATAAGCCATTTACTGCTAGAGAACTCCAACTTGCTCTTAAACATAACACGAATACTAGTCCTGGGGGAGACGAAATAATATACCCACTTCTTTGATGCTTACCAGAAGTAGGTAAAGCCGAACTGGTAGATTTATTAAATAAAATTTGGGCACAAAATGTCAACATCCCCAGTTTAAAAAAAATTATCATAATATTCCCGTTACTCAAACCCGGTAAAAGTCTCAATGATCCGACATCTTACAGGCCCATCTCTTTAATGTCATGTGTTTTTAGGACGTTGGAAAGAATGGTCAAAGGTAGACTGGAACATTATCTAGGAAAAAATAAATTGCTACCAGACAATCAATATGGATTTAGAAAGGGGAGAGGAGCTACAGACGCCTTATGTCAACTAACTTCTGACATTAAGACTGGGTTAGCTAGTAAACCATGTACTTTAGCGGTATTTACCGATCTGGAAAGTGCTTATGATAACTTTATCTTAAATCTACTATTTGATAAGTTAGTTAGATTGGGTATTTCGTCAGCATTTGCTTACTCACTAATTACTTTATATAAAAATCGAAATATAATAATCAAAACTCGGAATGACTGTACATTGCCTAGGACTGTGAACGACGGACTTCCTCAGAGATCTGTTCTGGCTCCTTTATTGTTTAACATATATTGTGTCGATATGTATAATGAATTTGATAATGAAATTTCCATTATACAATTTGCAGATGATTTGTGTTTTTATTTAACTGTTAATAATATATGCCTTGGTATATCTATGATGACCGATTCTATGTACGAGTTTTCGAACTGGATGATTGTAAACGGCTTCACTGTTTCGGCATCCAAATCGTCAGTAATTTATTTTACCCACAAAAGAATTTTAAAACCCGAAAACATTAAATTAGGACCACTCAATTTCCCTGTACGTATGACAGTTAAATATTTGGGTATTTATTTACATAGCAAACTTAACTGGTCTACACACTTTAAACACATTGCAGGGAATTGTGAAAATATAGTTGAATCATATTAAGAGCATTGTGTTCCACATACTGGGGAGGGCACCTTGAATCCGAATTACGAATTTATAGAGGATTAATACGCTCCCGCTTCGACTATGCTTATGTATGTTAGGATAATGTACCTAAAAAGACAATGTACATATTAGAACAAGTACAAAATAAAGCATTGCGAATTTGCCTAGGCGCAATGACGAGCACCCCTATCAATGCATTGCAAGTTGAAGCTGCCGAACCTCCACTTAGAATACGATGGGAATATATTTCACAAAAATTTGTCCTCAGAATTATAAATAACGAGTTATCTCTCATAACTAAACGTATTACAACTATTCTGACGCAAAATTTGGAAAATATAAAATTTTGAAGAAGCAAAGTTATACCTTCCATTGCCTCCGCATACGCCAGTTTAAGTGACTACAAAGAACAGTGTATTTCGTGAACAATCTTCAACTTAGAATATGAGGGTTTGCTGGTCGATCCCCTGATTTTACCTGATATCCGATTTGTTGCAGAAGTATCACATAAATAATATATTGATATTGGAAAACTTAGAAGCACATAGCTTTCAACCCAGTATATACACAGATGCTTCGAAAACCATTCAAGGTGGTGCAGCTGGTTATATCAAACCTGCTAGCTTCACTAGCATTTATACTGCAGAAGCAATCGCTATTTGGGAAGCTTTAAAACATATTTTAAATATAAACTTTACGAATTACGTAATTTTTACAGACTCTCTCTCTGTAATTAACAAATTAAAGAATGGTAATTACCTGCGTGAAAAAAATGCTTATATCATTCGAATTTTAGAAACTTTAAAGGAAATCCAAGCACGCGGCCTTAGAGTTGGTTTTCAATGGATTCGAGCTCATATTGGTATTGAATGGAACGAAAAGATTGATAAGCACGCAAAAAATGCAGCTGTTGATAATAGTCTGGTAGTACCATCGTACACCTTATTGCGACTTAGTACAACAACAAAAAAGTATCTTAACTGATTTATGGAATAATGAATACCGGATTTCCAAGCAACATAAAGGCACTCATTACACTCACTGTCACGACCAAATCAATCTTAAACCATGGTTTCAATCCCTAGATCGTCCATGCAGATATATTACTACCATAAGCCGTATGAAATTTGGACATTGTTACACCGCATCACATTTAAAACGCATTGGGGGTAGTGGATTCGGATGTTTGTACCTGCGATAACAATAGTGTTGCGGATAAATCATTTGTTGTAGAACTGTCAAAACAATTTATAACATAAATATCTACCATGATGTATTTAGCAGAAAAAAACTAGCAGAAAAAATCGGTCAGTCGTTTTCCCGAAATTTTACTTCGAAAAATGTTTTATTTACTTATTATGGCATTTACCTTCAAAAAAATTTCTTACCCGTTAATTACCGAAAAACTGAGCATAGGATCTCGTGCAAATTTTCGCTGGTTGTTACCACTTCTAGTAGCTACTAAACACCATAGCAGAAGAAAATGGACGGTCAGTCGTTTTGCGGAAATTATGGTTCTAATTTTCTCTAACTGATATATGTGTTATACAAAATTTGACAATTTCTGTATTTTATCACTCATTTTCTCGTGTTTAATGTGAATATATATATATATATATATATATATATATATATATATATATATATATATATATATATATATATATATATGCTGAGACGCTGGGAAGTGTATATTTGCAAAATCCGTAAACTGGTGGGAGAGCCATCTATAGAAAAAATCTAGTCAATAATACGTATACCTCAAGCTATTAAAATTGTAGGCAAGGTTCCTCTAGCGAATAATTACCTAAAAATACTTATTTTACGGACGTTTGGAAATAATTACATACTTTGGAGTCTGTAACGCTACTATTTGTTCGTAATATTTCTCAAATATTGTTTTAGCAAAAGATTCAGAAAACACAATTAATTATTGCCACCAACTATGCCACTTTCTCAAACATCTTATACCTATGTATACGTATGTATCTGTGTATTATACTTACATATAAGGTTTTTCGAGCTATACACTGACTAATTATTTAATGCAGTTGTGAAGTTTGTGAACGTTTTCACTACCGATAGCTATTAAATGTTAATGAAACACTTTAAAATGCAATAAATTATTAAATGAAAGACTGCATGCTAACTACCGAACGTACCGGCGCGGTGCGGAGCGGCGTGGCGGTACCAACCAAATGTACAGTATAAATTCACAACCACGTTAATAATAATAATAATGGTTCACTAATTTCTAATACTTTCGTACCAAGTGAAATATTCCAATTTCAAACTTAATTATCATCATATTGTTCATACGATTGTATATAGATAGAATTAGTAGTAAAGATAAAAATAACAAAAATTAATTTCGTTGAAATTTTTGATATTCCAGATTCGTACTATACCCAACTCTTGTTATACTCGGTCTTTTTTACCCGATTTTGAAATAACACGGTTCACCAGTAGGAAAAAATACACTTTTTACACAATTTTTCTATTCTATAATAATAATAATGATAACTGGGAAGCGCGCTAACAACAAAATACAATTGGGTGAATACCATAACCCTTGGTATACCTACATAAGTAAACAAGCTGTAAAGTAGCAATTGCAAGTGTGGTATAGTAAGCCGGTTAACTATTCGCAGCAATATCGTGTTTCATATGGAGGTAACAAAAAGAAAAAAATTTTCTTTCCCACATCCTAGCTCCTCCTAAACTATTGTTGATACTGAAAATTAACAAATTATCAAAACTAATGAGATACGTGCAAAAGTGAATTCTGCAATCCACGACTCAGCCTTTGCCTTCACCCGACAGCTAGTTCTGCTGGGGTTTTGCTTGAAAACTTGCTAAGTTCGTATTCATTTCTCAAGCAACTTGAGAAACTGGGAAACAGCCGCTAATAACAGACTTTATAACAACAAAAATACCAACAGAAGTCGTTAATAACGACCGAAATTCTTTATTTGAATGAAACCCACAGTTGTGCTAGACATATCTGACATATATGCTGATGACAGCCTTTTTTATTCAGTCCATAATGAATGTGCACGCTTGTTATCAAGTAGCAATGAATAGTTACGAAATTAATTATTATTCCTATTTTCAGTATAAATTCTTATGTCTTGTACTTATAGACTGAATTTTCACTGTTCACAAAATGAATTGTTTTTGTTTTATTTTATAAATATATAATATGGATTTCAATATTTCATTATTTCTCTTTTTGGGTGGTTTACTGGAAAAATATTTAGAGCTTTTTCATCTTACACGATCTTCTAAAGTTGTGAAATATATTCCTAAATTTACCATAATATCGCATGTATTCTTCAACAATTTTTTTTTCAATGACTTTTTAAGAAACGTATCTACTGGGTAAAAAAAAAGAATTGGGTGTATTTGCTTGTTACTAAAATTCTATTGTTTTTCATCATTTGCTCTGAAATAAACCACAGATATGTAAATACAAATAAAAATTTATTGTGTGCTGAAAGGTGTATTTATATACAAAGAAGAGTTTTTGTTTACAGATGAATTATATTTACAGCAAATCGTTTCTAAGAAATGTTTGCATAAAATTGCGATATCCTAGCTAAATTTTCCATTAAACTGTAACGAACTATACGTTTCAATATTTTCTTATTAAACATATGTATTCTAGTGTGTTGCAATAAAGTTCACTTGTCAATTAACTATATATAAAAGCTTATCTATGTCTATTTAGCTTCGCTCGAGGCTATCGGAGTTTATTAATAAAGCGGTTGTGTAAAGTTGTCTGAAATAATTTTGTAGCCCCCGTTAGGTAAATTATATGAACATATACATGCAAACAATGTATGTATGTTATATAAACTACCTGCAAGTAGTTAACAACCACTAAATAATCTATTATTTAATATGTATATGAATATCCATGCTGGTCGATCGGGGTAACTTGAAATTCATTAATAAACAAACAGATCGATAACGAACGGCAACGTACTGGTGTACAATTTTCACAAAAAGTAACCATCAACATCTACGGCTCTTCTCCAACCGCGCTCATGTCATCATTGATTATAGGTAAATAGTAACGAAAAAAAGTTGCTATGTATTATATTGTATCAATAGACAGATACAAAACAAGATGAGTCATACAATTTTCCACAAATGTCATTCATAAACGTTAATTTTATTTGATTACACCACACATTATGTTTCTATATGTAATAAAAATACAGTACCAGATAAGCATAAAATTTTACAGTTCTGTATAAAAATAATTATAAAAGACAATATAAAAATGTGTCAAGAAATTGATAACTGCTAGTGGTTCTCAAATACCGAGTATTGTGGCTGATAAATTGAAGTCAAATTAAGCCCTTCATAACGAGGTAAACACGTCCCATAACACTGCAATTTTTTTGAAAACAGTTTCAAACTGTCTAGCTAAAAATTTCAAATTTAAATAAACTATTTAAAATTATGTTAAAATATCTTTAAGACATATTTTCGAAAAAATTTGGATTGTATAGGTCAAACCAACGAAAAATGGTCTGACATCAAGCAAAATTAGAAGTACAATCTTAAGATACTATGGTTACTTTATTATCAAAATAATTTTACTTCGTTTCTTGCATTTGGATGCCATTAGATTATTTTTAAGTATATTATTAAAAACGCCGTTTGCAGCGGGGCCCGTATATCATATATACCCCATCACGGAAGTCGAATTTTTCCTTTCATCTTCGGTACTGAATGTCTACAAGCGAAATGTAATTGAAAGTCTATAAGCGATTTGTCATTTTGGTGGTTTCAAAACTGATGATGAGTGTCCGGTTGATTGGGGCTTTAAAAAAAGGTTTTAAGTTTTTAAAAGCTGAATCGCAGTAAATTTCAATTTGGTGCCGATAGCAGTTAGCAGGAAAAAAAAGCCAACACAATTCGTACGAGGGCATTCCTACCAATGCTTATCCGCCAACTACCTTTGTGTTTTATTTTTAAATACTAAAAAAGAAACTTAAATAGTAAACTGGAAGGCCTATATGAAGATATTTCTTCTTTCCAAAAAAAATCCAAAATTTCTATTTTATAAATAATAAAAATTCAAAAATTCTACTTTATATAAACAGTGACTTTAATAACATTTTTAAATTACTTAATATTTGTGTATTGCATTTGTTATAAAAGTAAGTTCATTTTTTTTAATTTTTTAAAATTACTATTCGCCTACTTGTTTTTTGAATAAAAATAATGCATTTAAACACATTTTTTTGTGCCACCTTCTACGAACGTACTATCTCTGGTATTCTGACATAACTGTAATGGCTATTTATCCAGTTGAATTTTTTTTTTCCTTTTCTTCTATCTCTGTTTCTTTTCTTTTTTTCTTCTCATTTCGGATTCCTACGGACCGACAAGACCAAAGCCGTTAATCGGTCCTAAATCCATTAAAAAAAAAAAAAAAAAAAAAAACACATTTAACAATACCATTGAATTCCAATGTAAAAATGGGAGAAGTGGGGGTGAAAAGTAATGCGGAATCCAGAAAAGGCACTAGCTGGATACATTCCTATTTTCGTACACAATGCCATTTAAAAAATGTGACCAAGGAAAAAAACTGCTTTCCTTGGTCACATAGTGACAAGTGCAGGTGTCAAACCGAACCCTGACAAAATTAGAGCAATTACCGACTATCCCTTACATAAAACCCAAAAAGAGATAAAAGGTTTCCTTGGTCTTTTGGGCTACTACCGTAAGTTCATAAGGGACTTTGCCAAAATCACAAAACCGATGACAAAGTGCTTAAAAAAGGGACTAGAAATCAAAATTACACCAGAATATCTACACTGTTTTGAAACTTGTAAAAAATTATTAACAACAGATCCCATATTGGCCTATCCTGATTTCTCCAAACCTTTCACCCTTACTACCGACGCGAGCAACTATGCGATCGGAACATTCCTTTCACAAGGACCAATAGGCCAGGACAAGCCCATCTGCTTCGCATCAAGGACGCTAACATCCACCGAAGAGAAATATTCTACAATTGAAAAAGAACTTTTGGCAATCGTTTGGGCAACGAAATATTTTCGGCCGCACCTCTTCGGAAGAAAGTTCAAAATCGTTACTGACCACAAACCTTTAACGTGGCTCATGTCGTTAAAGGAGCCAAGCTCAAAATTGGTTCGCTGGAGACTGAAGCTGAAAGAATTTGATTATGAGATCATCCATAAATTCGGCAAATACAATACAAATGATGACGCTCTATCAAGAATTAAACCCGAGATAAACATCAACGAAGAACACAACGAAATAAGTTCCATCGAAAATGAAGCACCCTCAAGCGACGTTCACACTCAGCATAGTGGACAAGAAGATGAAACCGATTACATTCGTATATCTGAAAACTCACTCAACGATTTTAGCGACCACTTGGTTTTGAGTATCAGTAGGAATCGTCCGAATAGAATTATCTCAGTCACTTTCAAAAAACGAAGACAAACCTTCCAATTTCCCCAATATGCCAGTCAAATCCTTGTTAATATATTTAAATGCTACCTTCCCCCTAAAAAACTAACAGAAATTTATTGTCAAGACGAGGAAACATTCCTTAGACTACAAGATATTTATTCTCAATATTTTAACCGATCAAAATAATTCAGATTAATTCGTTGCACAAAAATTTTAATCGATGTAAAGGACGAAGACGAACAGGATAGAATTATTCAGGAATACCATCAGAAAAGTAGTCACCGCGGAATACAAGAAACGATTTTACATTTAAGACGCGAATACTATTTCCTCTCACTAAAATCAAAAATTTCATTTCATGTAAATAACTGCAATATTTGTAATCCCGTAAAATATGACAGACCACCACCGAAAATAAAATATTCATTAACACAAACACCCCAAAAACCTTTGAAAATAATTCACATTGATATATTTTACCTAAATAATGAACATATGTTAACTTTAGTTGACAAATTTTCCAAGTTTGCTCAGGCATACACCATCATTTCGGAATTCAAATTCAAATTCACCTGTAGAACGCTTTCATTCTACCTTGTTAGAAATTTATAGAATAGTTCATAAAGAAAATCCAGAAATGAACCACGAAGATAAATTATCAATGTCAATAGCCACCTATAATAATTCAATTCATTCGGTAACTAAATTTACACCATTCGAGTTATTTTTTGGTAGGAAATATGATGCTCACCTAGAACCAAACCCAGAAGCAATACAAAATCCTAAGGAACAACTCTATGAAAAAGTAAATAATAGGGTAGAAAAAAACAAAATTAAACTCATAGATAAACTTAATAGAGATAGGGAAGATCCAACAGCTTTGAACCCAGGTGATAAAATATTTGAAATACATGAAAGGTGCAACAACAAATTAACAACAAAATTTAAACAAACAAAAGTTAAAGAAGACCATGGAAAAACATTAATCGACGTAAACAATAGAAAACTACACAAACAGAAACTAAAAAGACGTTTAAAATTGCAGGTTAACAATAATAACGACAACAACGACGCAGACAATAGACATACAAGACCTGACCCGTAACCCGGGACTTCTCGCGATTAATTTGGGAAATGCAAAATTGATCAAATTTATAACTTAGATAATTATAAAGAAAATATCGAAAAACTAAATTCTAATATTAAGCTTATTCATAATGATATAAAATTTAAGGATTTAAAAACTACAATACAACTGAAATTTAATGAACTCCAAAATAATTTTAAAATGATTTATCCAAGAAAAATTAAAAGGAAAAGGCGCGGTCTCATCAATGGGCTCGGATCATCCATAAAATACATAACAGGAAACATGGACGATAATGACGCCATAAAAATAAACAATTACATTGAAATTCTAAAAAATAATCAGGATAATATAAGCAACACAATTAAATAAGCAAGTAAAAATCAACACTCAAATGATTAATAGATTTAATAAAATAACTGAACACATAAATCAACAACAAGATGTAATTAATGCATACTTAAATCATTTTTATGGTAATTTAGCAAATGAAGTTAGAAGGGAGGAACATTTAATTAAATATTCTCAGTATTTAACACAAATAATTTATAATATCGAATACCTAAACTCTCATATCAAAGATGTAATGCAAACAATTAACATGGCTAAACTGAACATTATGCCGAAAAATATTCTAATATCTGACGAACTGGACTATACGTTAAAATTATTAACCGAACAAAATATTCATATCAATTCTTTAGAAGAAGTTTATGAATTTCTTAACGTCCAAGCATACTATAACAATACCAAAATAATTTTCAACGTTCAAATCCCAGTATTTCATAAACTACCCTTTCGACTCGACTACATCGAATCAATTCCTAATGTCTACCAAAAAACTATCAAACTTAATAAAAATTACGCACTCGTAACCGGGGAATGTTTGTACTTAATGGAAAAAGCATGTCGAAAAATTTGCAACATCTTCATCTGCGATAACGATCTCACAACATTGACGAAAACCCAGGAAAACCAATGTCTCGGAAACATTCTACTTAACAACGAAGGACACTGTGTCTACACCGAATACCTCAAACAGGAACAACTTAAATTCCTGTTCAACGAGTACTTATTCTTAATCAATTTCCCAAGTACGTTATTATCTACGACATGTGGCATCAAGGAACGTAAAATCAATGGGACAATATTAATAAAATTCCACCAGTTCAAGGTTACCATTAATGGCATTGTGTACGAAAATAGGGCACAACTATTCCAAAGCAACCTTAGAATCCTACCGCTTCATAACTTATCCATAAACGAAATGAAGTTTGAAGAACCGCTCGACATGGAAAAAATAAAAAATTATCATATTGAAAACAGAAAAGAAATTCAACTACTGAAAACGCACGGAATCATCCACATTTCCAGCACCTACATCATACTTGGACTTATTATAATCGCTATAGCCGTCATCACATTTGGTTACTTAACGAAGTCAGGAAAACACGAAATTCCAGTCTTGGCCACTACAACCACTACGACCGAGCATCCACAAGCACCGTCAGGTGAAGTAAAACTTCTATAGCCGGCGCTTCACTAATAGGGGACGAGTTATGGATTCGATTTATTAAGAATTAAATAAATTTAATAGATCCTATTTCATTTTCTATATTTTATGTAAAATCAATATTCAGCATTTTCTCATCAAACTATTGTACATCAAAAAGTATAATATTCATTTCCTGTAATTACATGTAATTGTAAAATCAGATATTTTAACACCAAATAAAGAAATCTTATAGATAATTCTGCTGAATTGAACAAACGAATAAAACGCGTGCATCCTTTCAAAATTGTATAAATACGATCGATCGACTTATTCGTTTGTTCAAGATTTTTCGTTTAGAATTCGTTTGTATTTTGTAATAACGATATTTGTAAAGGAGATCATTAAAATAAAGTTTTATTTTTTTATTTACATTTTTTGAATCAAAAACAATATATATAATATATAATATATAATATAATATATATATATATATATATATATATATATATATATATATATATATATATATATATATATATACCCAGTTCGAATACCTACTAAAAAAGCAGCGCAGTAGTATGTAAACACATAGTACTAGTTGCAAATATTTTCAGCGCCACTGTATTTATTTTAAAAAAGTAATATGTACAAATTGTATTTTAAAATATAACTCTTTATTTTGTATAGGCCGTTATCCATAAAATATGTCACGGAAAATTCACACTTTTAACCCTGTCCCTTTCTTATATTGCATTACATTTGATTTATGTATTCATCGAATTTTGATTTAGGTAATACAAAATTATTACTTGTTTGACGAATTACTGTACTATTTACTAAAATAAAAATTAATGTGGAAATAACAAAACTGATGTAAATATACTGAGTTACGTCACTTTTGAAACGTAATGTCATCCTTCCCATTTTTTGCGTACATATTTCAGGAACGGTCCCTAGGTATTTTAAATAACTTTAAATATACCACAATATAAGATTCAATCTAGTGTGAACTACCAGGCTCTTCTCTAACAATAATTCGAATTCGACCTTTTCTTGCTTTCATGTTGAGTGTGCAAATTCAATTACCTGAAACAAAAAGAAAGGAATTTGTTAGTTTTCGATTTTATTAAAACTATTTATTAAAGAAGAAATATTATATAAATGCCTTTTTTCGATTAAAAAGCCCACATTTTAATAAAAGTATGTATATGTTATCAGCCATTTTAACCTCTCAAACTTTATTCTATGGTTTGTTATTGTTGGCGTTTAGATTATAATGAGCCGAAATACCAAAGAAGGGGATCAGAGGATAGAGCGAGTTAAGAGCAAACAATATTACTACATATTACGCAAACAAAATGCAACAAAATCTCATAAACCTATATCAGAGACAAACTTTCATATATGAAAGAACATGTATGAAATATTACGTATATTATATCTACTAGACGGGGAGCTGTTGAACAATTATTTATTTAGTGCTTTGTATCGGTTTAAATTGATCAATTATTTATTTAGTGCTTTGTATCGGTTTAAAAAGATCGTAGCACATTACATTTATTTTGCCTAATAATGAAAAAATCTCCCTTAAGATATACAAATTATGTACCTACGAAATGTATTCAAAAATCAATGTTTGCTCTAAAATATTTCACAATTTTAAAATAGGTCACAAAAAAATAAAAACATTATTTCATTAGTAATTAGTTTAATTTTTAAAAGAACAAAATGTTGAAATTTTTCTGATATGTCTATAGTCCCTTGCTTTTGCGCGTTTTATACCTACATTATTTAATCACGTGAAATCGAAGCATTTGTGTCAATCCATACCAAAATGTCAAAAAAAAAAATAAAGTTGGTTGCCCGACCATTCTAGAAAAAATTAATATTCTCCCCAGTTGTTTTTATTGTATTTGAGGTATTAAGAAAAATTTTTTTAAAAAAAATTTATCATAAATCGTATAAGCGAAGCGGCCATTTTTGTTTTCCAGCTTGCGCTGATTTTTGCGTTTGAAACTATTTACGTCAATTTAACAAACTATTCATCCTAAAAAGTTGAAATAAAACCGATTTTAAAGGTAATAAATCTCTCTTTATTTTAACTTATGTCCGTCCATATTTGGCCTATTTTCTTCCTTTCCACAAGAAAACTTCACCTAAATTTGGGGCTTTCTCAGAGCTTAGCTCTTAGGAACTATAACTAAATGTATGTCCGTGTGGGTGCAACATGTATTTTAATTTAGTGAATTTTTAATTGTACGGTACAATTCATCATATAGTTAAATATGTCAGAAGAAAATTTTATAATAATCCCTTTAAATGAATATTACACGAGATATTAAAAAAAAATCCTGTAAAAAAACATTGTGTAGAAATTTACAAAATATTTCGAAATGAGCTACAAAACATTTCGAATAAACCATTCAATAGCTCTTGGACTATAGGTACTATCGAGTCAGTGGCACAGCAAGAAGACAATAACGTAGTTATTCAGCCCCATCCTACAACAACTAGTACAAGTTACATTGGAAATACATGTTTGGTTATGTTCGGGGTTATTTGTTATGTTTCAGTTATTTAGTGCCGCTTTGAGAATACACCACTCACAAATTTATCTTGTATTACACAAGTGTCATCCTCAACTGAACATAGACAAGCTAGGCAAGTCAGGCCAGTGCCAAGCCTACATATATTATATTATATTAGATGTATGTAAATATACTTACGTTACAATAAACTCATGGTTCTTGTACATATATGCATGTTATTATATAAGCTTTTATTTAGGAAAATATGGCTAGATACTTCTAATATGTACACATATTATGTCTGTACATAGCATACATATTTTACATAAATTAGATATGTATAATGTATACTTGATTATTAGAGGCAAAAGTATTTGTTTTAAACATTCTCATGAATATTAAATCATATAAAAACGAATTGTCTAATTAAAAATTTCAAAAGGTAGCAATAAAAACTATTAATTAGTATAATTTATCATATTTTTAAGTTTTCTCATTTAATCAGTACCAAAAATTTTGAAATTCACGAATGTTTTCACCAAATTGCTGAATATAAAAATTTGTCTTAACAAATATTTCAAATGATTTCAATTAATCAGAGTGCGTTCGATACGAGATACAATTCGTATCTTTACTTATTATTTAGTATCAAAAACAACTTTTGACTTACATCGAAAAAAATAAGATTTGAAATAATAAAAATCAGTAAATTATACCAATCTGGTGAAGCTTTCTTCACTTATCCCAAAAAGAAATAATACAAAAGAAATAATACATACATTTCCCCGTTAATTCTGTTAGAAATACATTTTCATATGAAATATTGATACCAATTTGATCATTCTACACCTACAGTCAAATAAAGTACCTACTCCACGTCTACAGACCAATGAACACTATTATTATATTTATACTATTAGACAAAGGGTAAAGCCAGTTTTTAGGCATTTTTCTTGAAACAGGTAACAGGGTAAGACGGGTCAGATTTAAAGAATATAATATCAATTTTTCAGAAAATGCGACTATAATATTATTGCAGGACATAATTTGTATACATACGCATTTTTAAAATAAAGCGCATAAAGTTTTTTTCTTTCAAAATTTTACAGCTTCTTTTCAAAAAAGTAAAATTTTATTATCAATATAATATTTTTAGCATAATTATTTGAAAACGTTACTACGGATACCATCCATTACTATATTACAGAATACTTTTAAAGTCGAAACTTGGTCGGAACTGGCTGCCTCAATTATACATTTATATAATTAGTCTAGGTATAATATATAAAATGTTCGTTGGTCTGTAACCTACTAATATCAAGGCATCGTGTATCAAAAGTAATACGTACTTACAAAAAATGTCACGGAATATGGAGTGTCCCCCTGTGATTTCGTTTATTTTAACATACAGGCTGAGTTTTCTGAGAGTTGCCATTTTGATTATGGCTAAACTATTGACTTAATCAAAAAATTGTTCAAATACAAGTTGTAGCCACTGGCGGGGGACATTGATTGATATACTTCGGAGCTTTATAGCTCTTGTGGTTTTCGAGATACGAGACAAACTTACCTTTTTTTAAATGGAATAGTATACTCATTTGTTGATAAAAATTATTCGATAAAGCAACAGAAACAAAAAATAAAAAAATAAAAATTTTGATTTTAAGTTTTTCTTCGAATTTTACAACTTTCACACTTAAAAGTGATTTATTTAAGTTAATTTTGGTGAGTTTAAGGGAGCTTAGTTCAAAGCTCCCTCATAATTACGGAAAATGATTGTATAAAGCAGCTAAGCGGTAATTGTATTTATGCTACATAGATGGCTATCTATGTAGTTAACAACTCGTAAAACCCGTGTTTCCAGGTAGGTAAAACAGAAGTTTTTAACTGGTTTGAATTTATTTGAATATGACATCATCTGACATGTAGAAACATATTTCTATATTTTGCATATTTACTTTCGAAAAAAAATTATTACCTTGATTTGCGTAATTTTAATTTTAGGTACGTTATTTAAAAATATTAGTTGTTTTTAATTTTAAAAATATTATTTCTTAGGCCACTGTGATATGAATTACCAGGTTATGCAGGTATAAAAGTACTTCGGTGCTCGCAATTTTAAGTAAGGTATTCAAACAGTACTATCTGTTGATTCGTCGAGTTACGGATGTTTTGCTTTCTATACTTTTATAAAAAAAGTTAAGAAAGTGGGTTCCTGCAATAGTCAGAAAAGTGTTAAACAACAATGATTATTAATTCAAGATACTGAAGATAACTCGACCTACAAACATAATCGTGTTTATCAAAAACCTCAGGGCATGGTTTTTAAGGGCATAACGCCAGAATTTGAATCTGGTCGGTCCAGGCCTATGCGGCGATAAAAAAACGCGTGTGGCACATCTGGCTGGCTACACGAGCGACAAATAATGTTAGTAACGCCAAACGCCATGTCATACCCCATATGTATTGGGAAATACTGACTGAAGATTCAACTTTATTTTGTTTTCATACTTTGAATTTATAACATAATAAATATTGAAATGAAATTTATCGACAGTGAACTATTAATTCCTGAAGTTCAAAAGCACTAATAGCGTTATTTATCGCGCGTATATCCACGGATCAGCGTTCAAAAACATCGCGTTAATTTTCGCTAAAGAAAATAAGCGTTAAAAAACGCCCGTGTAGCCAGGGATTAGCGTTAAAAAATGTCGCGTTAATTTCCGCTCAAAAACAGGCGTTAAAAAACGCTCGTGTAGCCTTAGCCTTAAGCTGAGCCTCCACTAGGTCGGAAAGGCGGCGCGGCCTCTTCCGCTCTCGGAGATAAATACGTCTGAATAAATGTAGGTTCGTCCACTAGGTCGACAGAGCGGCGTGGTACCGCCCCGGAAAACTTACTGATGTAAGAACCGTGCCGCGCCGCGTTTCCGACCTAGTGGATGCTTAGCTATAAGAGTCGATTACAGATAATAAAAACTTTTTTGAAATAAACTTTATTATTTGTAAAATCTGTTTCATTATAACATTTGTTTGAATTTTCAAGTTACAAAAACCATTTTTGTCTTTTACAATACAGAATAAATTTTTTTATAAAAATGACTGTTTGTATAGTAGGAAAGTCTTTGAAAATTAAAACTTTTCATCGGGTTCTTTTCTTCGAGAGTACGCTCGTTACACTATAAGTCTACACTAAGAACCATTATTTACATGAGTAAATTTCGTTTCAAATGGGAATGTTTTTCATCCACTTGTGTGATCAGCTGATTTTTACTAATACCCACGTAACGACAAATTTTAATATTTTAATACTGTTTGTCCTGTTGAAGTTGACAGAAGTTTAAGAAATGCTCCAATTTTAAACATCGTATGAAATAAGTTATGCGAATTATTGTAGATTTTTAAAAATTGTTTGGATTCTTACTGCAAAAGAAAATAAGGTTATGAAATTGATTATTTACTACTACAGATCAAAAACTAATCGTGAAATGAATAAAATTATATTTTTTCCTTTTTAAACATACCGCAATCTTCTCTTGTTTAAATACCAGAATTTTGGCGTTAAAAATATTTTTTTTATTGACATTTTTATTTAACGGTGACAAATAATCACAGCTATCTGTTTATACATCCGACATCGATGCCAATTGCCATCTATATAAATATTTCAATAACAAATTACAAATAATATAAGATAATACAGGTTTCATATTTATTACTACGTACTAACATTCAGAGAACCTAATGACTGTTTCACAAATGCTTATTTTTGACTTCCATAGTGCGGTGTAATATTAGATATTAAAAATTAAAACTAAAGCTGTAATTTAATGACTTTTTATTAAATACTAAGTTAAATATTTGAGGAAAAACTACAAATTATTTTGATAATTAATGTATTTAATTTATAAATTTTTATGTATTGTAACAGAGTAATGTGAACATACCATCACTATTTATTTTGCGTGTTTTGAATGTAAATTGCAAATTATCCGTATTTTTGGCGTTCGATTAAATAAAGTTTACCACGGGTTTTGAAAATTAAAATTCATAGATGCAATTTCTCAAAAGTATGGAATAAAATAATGAAAATTTTAGCATAATTGGTAATTTGAAATAGTAAATTAATTTTTAAAAAAACATCTCAACATATGTTTCCATTTGAAAATTTTTTTTTTTATTCCAAAAAAATCGTAGGTTCTAGAAGTCTGGAACTTAAGGTGATAAACTGATAAAAATATAATATCAATTATATATTATATTTGTTGTTATTTTTAACCATGTTCAACCAAATGCAAACTTTTGTATTTATAATATGTTAGAGCAGACTCTCAGATGATTATATAATATTTATTTGGTTGAAAATTAATCAAAAAATATAAAAAAATACTAAATATAGAGCTGATTGATATAAATTTTTTGGCGTTAGATTCATTCAAATATCTATCATAGTTTCTGAGAAAAAAGAAATATCGTTAGGGGTTGTTACCCCCATATCTCCCTTATAACTGAGAGCAGAGATCTAAAATCACGAGTATCAGTACTTTGGGCAAAGAGCCAATATTTAAAAGGTTAAACTATGTCCAATGACGTCAGTGCAATTTCCATATGGTAAGAAGTCTGCTAGACCCTTTATTTGTAGCAATATTAGTATAATTAAATCTGATTAACATGTCCAATTAAAATTCATATTTTACACCAAATAAATGTGATTAATATCTATCTGCTGATGGTTTTATTGAATTTTCTTAATGCTTCCAAACTTTTGGACGGTAGTGTATAAATTTTGAAAAAATGTAAAAAATCACAGTTTGTTTTAGAAATGACTTGCGATTTTAGAAAACAAACAAGATAGTATAAAACAATTTAAATATCAGATTTTGTAGTTAAGTATTGATAGGCATTACATTTTCAGTTCTTTTTAATGTATGTAAATCCGACCTTTGAAATCAGGTCAGCTTAAGCAAGATGAATTTATTTGAATTGTAATAATAGTCTTCCTCTATTACTTGCAGTTAACCAGAATTTTTAATGTACTATCTGTACATTGTACTATTTGTAATCCACTACCAAATTGTATTTATTGAAGTATAATATATACCTACCGCGTTATGGTGTCTCTATTATTTTTATGCGCTTTGCTTACTACTTATAAATTATTATCGCTTTGATATGAACGAATCATTAGTGATAAACGCTTCAAAAGTGTTGGACACATATGTTAATATGTTAAATTTTTTTTCTCTGCAAACCTGAGGTCACTTATATTGAAAAAAGAATTACTAGGTTGCCTGACAGATGGCAGAGACCACATTGGCGATTATATTTTACATTAAGTTAAAAAATTCACAGTTATATAGGAAACAATCCTATAATAATTTCTGCAAAAACCGTAAATAATCGAATTTCAATTTCTTTGTTACACATAATTTTTACACTCGTCTACAAACAATTTGAAATTTGAATATTCTGAAACTATAAATTTATATTTTACCTTTACTCTTCAGTGTTTTTTTTTTTTTTTTGCTTTGGGCTTTAAGTTTACGTAAGATTAATATAGGTTAATCATTACTAATAACTTTATACGTATGTATAACATGTACACCACATACCACAAACCATACAAGTACATATATATATATATATATATATATATATATATATATATATATATATATATATATATATATATATATATATATCAAGTACATATCCACTGAAAGCTCGCTAAAGGCAACAGTACATAGCTTACAAATATAGCATACCATGGTTAGAGTCACTAACCTAGCTGGCTTTATATATGTTATACAAAATACTAACATACTAAATTTCTTACAAGTAAATAAATTTAATAAACTCGAAATTTTAGAATGTTAATTAGAATTTTGACACTTTTTTCATATGTGTTGTGGATATAATTGGATAACCCCCTAAGGCAAAATTTTTGTAGTATTTAACAATTATTTATTTATATTTAAAAGTATAAATCTCTTAAAAAAACACTATAGCAATAATAGCTTTTATTTACTAATTACACAAATCCATTTAAAAATATTTTAATGAAATTAATTTAATAGCAAATAATAATAGTAAATAATTACCTGTAATCGATAAAATAATGAAAATATTTTATATTAATTATCAAATTTATGGTTTTACACTTTTCAGTTTGATAATTATCAACTAATTAATTGCACCCAAAATAATAGGTAAATAAATATTATAAATACATATATATTAAATTACATTCAACCCTCCGCTAATAGTAAGTAAGTACCCTAATACTGTACTTACTTGTATCTAAACAGCAGAGTATCAAATAACACGGTAAAATATTGTCAAGTTCCTTAATATAATACAATACTAAATCTTGTCCTTACTACAAGTAGGTAACTGCATTAACAAATCAGATGAACACAACACGAAAAACTGTTACATTTCACCAGTCATTCTGTCTTTGGTTTCCGTTGTAACTAAAACAAAATCTTATGAAATTATCTACACAACTTCTATTTTTAAACTGTATTTCCTCGAGATAACGTTAAAATACAAATTTATCTGAAAACTCTCAAAACACAAAGGCAGATCAAACTAAACTCATAAAACCACAAATATCTTCTTGTTTAAACGATTTTCGAATTTTTAATTCTTCTTATCGATAGCATTAATTTTCTTGTAACCACTAAAGATAGAAGATATGATAGTATTAGAATAAAAACATTTTTATCAACGTTGAAATGAAAACTTTTAAAAATAATTCTTATAAAAAAAAATTCAATAAGTATAGGTATTGTTTAAGAAAATATTTTAAAGTACACCATATGTATGTATATGTAACTGCTGAATCCTATAAATATACGTATAGGTTTATTACATCAAAATAGAGAGACATAGGGTAATTTGTATAGGGGGGGGGGGGGGCTCAAAACGATAAAACTCTTTACAACCAGTTGGATACAATGTTTAGGACAATTAACTACAATATATACAAATTCCTAGGGCGATTTGGAGGGAATAGAAGAGAAAAAAGTATTTTTGGAGGGTCTGACATGCCCACAGCCCTCCAGAATCAACTTAGGTAGCTAAAATTATGTATGCTGATTGAGATGGTACCTAGGGTTGCTTTTTGGAAGTTCCAATGTTAAATTCTCATCTCCACTACTTTTACGCCAAAATTTCCTGTTTCCTCTACTTTAGTTTGTTTTAACTTTAAGAGCAAAATAGAGTTGTGTTACAAAATCATGGCTAACAAAAATCTTAACTAATGTCGATTTAACAAATTATTTGCCACACTTTTACAACTAACTATAGACAGCAACTTATAAAATAGAAACTACCACACAAATTAGTAATTTTTTGCAAACAATCGATCAACAAAAAATTTTATTTGATAAACAGGTACTAATATTTCGAGGCAACAAATGCCGTATCATCGTCTATCCTACCTTCTCTAGCCCATGCTGCCCTACACAATTATATTTGGGTTCATATACATTATGAAGTAGTCCGAACAAAGCAGCTTTATTTGAACGGCGTTTAAATATAATGTAGAACAGTTTATAAAATATTACATTCATTTTTAAGACCTAAAATAATACTTTAATTTGTAATAAATATTAATTAAAGCACATAGTAACATTTTAGATGAAATATAACATAGCCCAGGTGCTAGGTTACATTGTGTGTGCATGAAAGAGGTATAGAATTTGACTTTTGATTATTGTTAAGGGGTCTTAGGTGAGTATGAAAACCCATGTCGTCGACATCTAGGGTTGTCGACAAATTTGGGAGGAGGAGGAAAGTTGCAGAAAAAGACGATCGGGAGATTGCTTATATCTTGCTTATTATTGATCGGTTTTCGTGTAAAAAATAAAAATACAAGGCAACGTTAAAATTTAAGTATTTTTAATATACAGAGCTAGTCAGAAGTACAAAAAAGTCAAAAATCTCAGCGGGAAAGAATTTTTGGGATAAACGATGAGGACAAAAGTTTTACCATTTGTTACGGCGCATCCGATAATGACCTTCACCTTGACCTCAAAGTTAAAATTCAACGACATATAAAGGTCAAATCAAGGGCAATTCAAGGCACAATTCAAGGGCAAACCCAAATTCTTAAATTTTACCATTATTTTCTGTTTTCATTTTTTTACACGTAAACTGTTAGGTATGTCAAAAGTTTGCATATTACATAAATTTTAGATCATTTCATTGCAGACAAATTAAAAAAAAATTATCACTTTACGGTCAATAATAAGCCAGATATAAGCGATTTCCCGATCGGCTTTTTCTACAACTTAACCCCCTTCCCCACTAAGTTGTTGACTACCCTAGAGGTAGACGACATGCGTTTTCATACTCACCTAAGACGCCCTAATAATAATCAAGAGTCAAATTCTATACCTCTTTCAGTGCATTTTTAATGTCAGCAAGCACCTGGGCAGTAAAAATCAGCATTTGCCCTTGAATTGACCCTGATCACTGACCTTGAGATCACGATCAAGGTCATATTCTGATGCAGAATTTTCAGCTCTTTCCATTTCTGGGGTCAAAAGTGGGGGTTGCCATATAAAAAAACGGACTTGACCTTGATATGACCTTGAACCTTGACTTTGAGGTCAAGGTGAAGGTCATCATCGGGTGCGCCGTAACAAATGGTGAAATTTTTGTCCTCATCGTTTATCCCAAGAATGCTTTCCCGCTGAGATTTTTGACTTTTTTATACTTTTGACTAGCCCTGTATACTAAAAATACTTAAATACATAACGTTGCCTTCTATTTTCATTTTTTTACACGAAAACCGTTAGGTATATCAAAATTTGCGTATGACACAAATTTTAGATCATTTCATTGCAAACAAACTAAAAAAAAAATTATCACTCTACGATCAATAATAAACAAGATATAAGCGATCTCCCGATCGGCTTTTTCTGCAACTTTGCCTACCTCCCCCCCCCCCCCAATTTGTCGACCACTCTAGGGGTCTACGACATGGGTTTTCATACTCACCTAAGACCCCCTAACAATAATCAAAAGTCAAATTCTATACCTCTTTCATGCACACTCAATGGTACCTAGCACCTGGGCTAACAGCTGAGCAACAAATATTATATCATTTAGCCGCATTTTAACCGCGCGCCAACACAGTTGGTATGCAAAGTATTGCACCTATAAGTCACTGCCTAGCTACTGAACCTGTACACCAGGTACTACACCTAGGCACACAGTCTGTTCTTCATTATGTTACTCATGTTCCATGTTTATATTAGCTAAAGTGTCTTCTATGTATCTTTACTTTACTTACTTGTATGTATGTATACATGTTTTAAATAAAATATGTATAGGTAAGAATTATTATATTGTAGTATTCATAAGTTATACGTTTACTGTCTAGAAGACTTGTAAACCGTTCCTGCAATACTGCAAAATTTGCATTTAATGTATGATGTCAACCAGCAGAAATGGATAAATATAAATATTGAGAATACATAACATATATATATAAAAAATTTTTGTGATTATATATGTATATAAAAATTATATATATAAAAATTTAACAATTATATAAGTATATATATATATATATATATATATATATATATATATATATATATATATATATATATATATATATATATATATATATAGATATATATAAATTTTAGTGAACCTCATTTTCGATTTCTCGAGGCCTCAAAACAAATTTTTGCCATAGTCCCGGGCTTTTCATGGCACCCGCTGTAATAACTGTATTTCCAAAAAGCAAATTCACTTAAAAGATATAATTTTCTCTCAACTGTTTTTCAAAAAACCTATTTTGTGCTAATAAGACACTTAATACTGATTTAAGGGGGAATTCTTGTTTTTTGACTAAAAAAACTGCAATATTCAATATTTTTTTCTCAATAATTTTATTAACTATAGAGGTACAATTTTTCATTCCTATATAAAACAAACATTCCAGATTAGAAAAAAATTTTGTTTTCTTTTCTCTCATATAATTTTTATTATAAAGGCACCGAATTGGGGACTACAAAAAAAAAAACTGACAAACGGAAACATCGATAACTCCGATCCAGAACATTTGAAATAAAAATACCTCTGTCGCAGCACCTTCATAACATAGCGAATTTCCGTTTATAAAAATCCGGTTTTCGGTGATTTTTCACCCTTCTAAGTGATTTTTCCTCCTCTTTCTAATGGTGTAAATAAATGTCGCAAAAATATTTTAACTTGAGACAATTTTGGCAAAAAACTAATTTTTTCACGAAAAATAACCAAAAAATCCATGTTCCAGGCATCCGACATGGCTGGCTAACGAACTTGTTCAACGGTGTGGGACTAAATACAAATACATATAATATATAAATTTTAGTGAATATTATTTTCGGTTGCTAGGGACCTCAAAACAAATTTCTGCCATAGTCTCGGGCTCAAGTCGCGTCATGACAGTGGCTGTAATAGCTAAATTACATTCTCGAAATTCGCTAAAACCACCCATAAAACCTATAGGTCTAGCAAGTACTTAACACATTAATATTTTTTGTATATATATCATTTAAAAACATTTCAGTCCCTTTTTGACAATCCTGCCAGAACTAAAACACTTTTTTAATTTTTTTTTTATTGTTAAAATCGAAACGTTCTTTTGAAGACGGTTAAAATTACTATATTTTAGATTAAAATGTCGACACAATCACCCCCTAGTTAATTACCCCTAGACTTGATGCTAGAAAATTGAGAAAAAACAAGTCATATAGACTTTTTTATTTAGATATTTTAAAAATGTGTGTATTCACTATAAGCTTTTGCCTGGAGGGAATCCAGCTCCTCAAAATCGGCTCCAACGCTCAAGATGGACAGAATAGATCAGTTTATCAGGGCGGCATTTGTACATAATTTGAATATTTTCTTTAAGAAATAGTATTTTGTTTTAAATACTTGTTTGATTTTTTCAAGGCGAGTAGGTACTTATTGCAATTTCTATTTACCAAATTCTACAAAATAAAAAAAATCATTTATAACACTGCTATCAAACGTCATTTTATTTTGAAATTTTCAAAAAAAAAAAAAAAAAAAACATAAAAGTTACCCCCTATATGCATTTTCTGGGATAATTATTGGAAAATATTTTATTTTCAGACATTTTTGAGGTAAAATGAGCAGATATATGGCTTTTATTAAACAAATTTCAGCTTTTTAATATATTTTCGCCTTAGAATATTTAACATTTTCAAAAATGTATGATATAATATGTCAAAATTTAAAATTATTTGTTTTGTTGTCAATTGGGCGTTTTCGCGTTGGGGCTACCGTATCGAGGAGCGACGCTACTTTGTGATCGTGTACTCGCAACCATTGATTCCGGTGGTCACTAGAGCTATGTTTAAAAATATTTTGAAATGACTAACGCAATATGGCTCGTGTTGGCACATAACCGTGCACAAAACTTAAAAAAAATTTAAATTCAAACTGTTTATGTTTTAATAGGAGAAGTGTGCCTAATATCGCACCCATTTTGAAAACTGAAATTTTCGCTGCTATTTTTACTTTTCAATTAGCCCCACTTGTACTTCTATTTAGTTCTTTTAATGCTCTTGAAGTTCTAAATAGTTGGGAATTGATTAAACTTGTATATATTTTTTTTTTGTAATTAACGAAAAAAACTGGTTTTGACCGCTTCATGAAATGTCGTCTCAATATCGCTCACTAATAGTGGTCAAAATACCGCCCTCTACGATATTAGGCTATTATTTCTGTTACAATGTTAGACATAGTTTATGAACAAAAAAAACACATTTAGTACAAAATAATATTGTTTATTCTTAAGTAGAACAAAATTTCATAGAATTACATTAATATATGTTTAATCATAAGTAAAATAGACTTAAAATTTTGTAGTTTTACTTATATTACGTTCTTAATTAACCATCTAAACAATAATCACAAATAATTGTTTTGTAATCTTCCGTTGCCGAACATTGTTTGTGAAACCAAATGCAGCACTTTGTACAAATGATCCACTTCTCGCCCCTTTTGTCTGTTAAATACGACTAACCACAATAGGGATATTCACAGTCATTCTCGCTGTCGTCATCATCAGTTGAAACTGTAAGAGAGTCAGCTACATCGTTGTCACTAAAACTAGATCCAAAACAGCTAAACGCATCGAAAAGTGAAACAAAATTTTAAGAGAGTTTTATGCTCTATAACGTTTATAAAAAATACAAAAATGATTTAAGGCAAAAGCAGCGAGATATTTTCACAAAACGATATTTGACCTTCAATATCTAAGGACGCCCACACGTGACCTTATGAGACTTTTAAGAGAGCATTCAGGATGCCAAAATAAAGGTATATAAGAAAATCCAGCTTATTCCGTTTCATTCCGAGGTTGACCCCTTTTTTGATTTAAATGATTGGGCTACTGTGCCTAATATCGTATAGTGCGATATTATGATTATTGTAGGTGGGCGATATTTGGTATATTGTGAGAAATAAATATGGTGGAATTTTCAGCTTGAAATATGTCATAAACTAATATTATAATTATAAAAATACAAATTATACAATACAGAGAAGTTATTGTTGTAATTGACAAATAAATATCACTTACCTCTCATCATACAATTAGATGCATAAGTAACACCTTCAAAATATTTGAAATCAAAAAAATTAAAAAAGTTTTACAAAAAATACAAAAGTTACCAATTTCGTTCAACACTTGGCATCATCTAATGGCTGCCAGAGGGCAAAGAGTTAGACTGATTGTCACCAGGATATAACACGAACGGCAATATGGTGATGTACGATATTAGGAAGATGTACGATATTAGGTACACTTCCCCTAATTTTGGTATTATGCCACGTTAATTTTAATAATTCAAACATAACATTTTTCTTCATTACATTAAAAATTGCAACCACTTTAAGAGATTGTCAAAAAAATTTTTGAATGACATTTGTATGCTACGCGAACAACTATAGCGCCTAGCCATGGGAGCAATGCTTATGCAACGCGAACATGAATGCTACGTCGATACGAAGTGATGCCCATGGAAGCGATGAAAGTCACAACGCGAATACGCCCATTATAATGATAACTGTATTGTCACTTGGATAGAAAATTACGTAAAAATATTATTGTTTGAATATGGTTTAAGGTAATTTTTATGCGGTTGTAGTAAACTCTTATTACTTTTAGTAATGTGTAAACATAATCTAAATTCTGACCATATCACATAAAACAAATTTTCCTGGTAATTTTTCTATAAAAAAATGGAATAGATTATAAAAACTTATTCAATTGAGAGAAACAGAATATAGCTGAATCGTTAAATTGGATTAAAAAAATCATGACACGCCTCTTATAAAGCCTTTTTTTCGAATGTAGCATCGCAAAAAATGAGACAAAAAAAAAAGACTGTGAGTGTAATGGAAAATGATTTCTTCCAACATATTTTCTAACTTTTCTCAAAAAGTAGTTAACTTACAGCAATGGTTCAAAAACATTTTTTACGCATATTGCCTTATACTTTCAATTCGAGTAAAAAAAATTTGAAAAATTGCTTAATTCTGGCAAAAAACTAATTTTGTTGACAAAAATGCCCGAAAAACCTACTTCTGGGCATCCGACGTATCTGGCTAACGAACTCAGCCGAGCCAATCTAGTTTTCAGTATGCACACAAAATTTCGTAAGCATTAAACGTTTTGTTCGAGAGTTATCGCGCGTATACATATATATATATATATATATATATATATATATATATATATATATATATATATATATATATATATATATATATATATATATATATTATACATATATACATGCATTACATTTTCGTATTCTAGGGACCTCAAAACATATTTTTGTTATAGTCTCGGTCTCAGATTGCGTCATGAGAGCGACCGTAATAGCTGAATTTCGAGTTTTCGAAATTCGCTAAAAGTTAAACGGTATTTTAATAGTAACTGTGTTTTTCAGTGTGCAAACTAGAATAATGTCAAAATTCTAGAAATTGCAAATGTCGCGCGCGTTTACAAAAAAACACATTTTGATGCACAAAAATGCACTTACGGAAGGCGATAAATATTGAACAAGTGCATGTTAAGCCACGACTTTCGTTTGCACACTGGGCAATACATTAATGAATACAATAAGCCAAAATTCAGCTCGTTTAGTTAATTACCTTTTGAGACATCAGTGTTGTCGCATCAAAAAAGTCAACTAATTTTTCTTACTTTGTTTAGAAATTATAAATATATGCCTACCTAAATATCTCCAGAACGGTTAGGAATTTTATTCAATTTTCCATTAAAATTATGAAAAAAGAAAAATCGATTTTTTGACAACAAAAAGATAAGAACACTTCCTTAATTGAAAAAACCATACTTATGGTAATTCACCAGAGACAACCACTGTTGTATGTCTATAGCTATCCCAAAAATATATCTTGAAAATGAAAAAGTTTTTTATTCTATTTTGATTTCCCAAATAGAAAGGCAACTATCTATTCAAATCTCACTGTAGTTTACATTATAAGTTGACTCTGTATAGAGGTGATTCAACACTGCTACGTCATGAATTGGGTAAGTATTAAAAATGTATCGAATATTCGTATTCGCATTCACATTTGTGAATATTCGCTTTTTTGCAAATAATCGTATTCGACGTATAAAAATAAATTACACTATTCGTCGTCTAAAAAATAAAATTTCACACGATATTTGACTTAAACAAATTACAACAAATACAATAAAGAATCTTATGTATCGCCATTAATAAATAAATAGACACACAATGCTTTAATCCTTTACGCATGCTAGCAAGTTAACTGATGTCAATATTCACATTGGCATTGGTTAATGCCAAAAATGAACATTCTCATTCGCAAAATTCAAAAAATTGATATTCCTTCTATCTCTAGTAGGTAAGTACACTGACAAGTGTGCCATGCAATATCATATCAATCAGACACACAAGCAAAAAGATGCACTTATGAGCAATTTGGAATCGCAGCTCCTAAACGGATGGAGGATAAAAAAACATTTCAGAATCAGCCACGTATCAAAGAAAGTATTTTTAAGAAGTTTATAACAATAATTTCCTTAATCAGAGTTTCTTTTTTTACGAACCCCACGGTTTATGTGATCAGTATACAGAAAAATTTACTTGCGTGGCACATGGTATAATGTGTTTCAAATTCAAATTATATTGAAAAATATATTAATGTATGTATTAAATTTTTTATAAAAATTATTTTATAGACTATCGCTTTTTTTCAACAAACACAATTTGCGTATTCAGAAATATAAATAATAAATGCAATATAATTAATACATAAAATTATATAAAATATAAAAAAATATTTTATTAACAAAAACCATTTTAGGTTGCAAATGTGTTAAAATTTATTAAATTAAAATTTTTAATGAATACAATTCATATTTAAAATAATTATACAACATTTTTTTTATACTAAACAAATTGTTAATAATAACAATAGTTAATAAAAAAAAAAAAAAAAAAAAAAAAAAAAAAAAAAAAAAAAAAAAAAAAAAAAAAACGGAATTGAGAACCAATTGAGACCATGCAGACACAGACGGTTCAAAATTATCAAACGTCGTTTTTAATATAATTATCAAGTTATTAATTAAATTACGTGGGTTGTTAATTTGTTTCAATTTGAGACCACGTGTTGTTTTATCACTCACTGGGTGCGCGATACAATAATGTAAGTAGAACGGATCAAGGCCGTTTGCATCTCGTTGGGACGTTCGTACAATTTGTATTAATATATTATACTTGAATGCAAATTTATCTTACTTTATAATGTAGCACAATTCAACAGGTTTAAAATGCCCTTTTTAGAGTTCCATAAAAAAAAAAAAATAAATAAAAAAAGAATCCTTATGATGAAACTTCAATGTCCGTACGTCCGTCCGTTCGTACGCCATTTTTCCCAATAACCACTATTACCATCAAATTGAAATTTGGTACACTAATAATCCAGGTGAAATAATTTTAGAAGTATTTTTATTTTTATTCGAAAAGAGGTTAGAAATAGGGGGTTGAAATAAAAATAAGCTCAATAAAATTCAATTGCATATTATTTGCAGTTTACGGATACGCTAAATTCTCCTGAATAAAAAATACAATTCGGAGAAAAAATGTACGGTACCATGGAATCAAAATTAGAAATACCCAGTAACTTAAAAGTTTAAACATTATTAATAAGCTCAACACCTGCGCTGCTGACTTTGTATTCGCAATAATTTTAAAAAAAAAAAAAAAAAAAACTTAATTTAGTTAAAAACTTTGATATAGAAGACGTAGTGTATGTAAGATTATTTGGCTTATTCTCCTCGTGTTCATATATGTCTAGATTACACATAATCATAATTACTTCCAGGACATTTTTCAAAATTTATTGTCATTATTAAATTATGCTGCTGTCCTTAAAAATATCAGTAAAATGTGTTAAATTTGGTGACGTAACTCGAAACAAGTTGCATGAGATTGAGAAATAGTGTTAGAATATTGTTTGATGTAACTCGTTGTAAATCGAAACGACGTAACTTGAGGACTGCCTGTAGATCATTAAACGCTACAATGATTACTAGTAGTAAGTGTACATAAGAACCGTAGGAATGACGTAGGAACCATACATATAATTTATTCACCCTTTTCTTTTTGTGGGAATTCAATATTCATTCATTAGAAAATCAACATATAAATAAATACAAATAAATTTGGGTCTCCCCTTTACGAAAATCTTTAATGTTGCAATTTTGAAATGTATGTTAATTAAGCGCAACACAACTTGCAAAAAATCTCTTTTAAAAAATAAATGCAAAGTAATTCTTGCATTGATCAATCTATTAAAAATTCAAAACTGTAATTTTTTTCTGTAATTTCTGTAGTGTAAAAATTAGAGATGTAAGGAATATTTGCCTTTTTCCAGACATTCGTCTCCGCATTCGCATTCGCAAAAATACGAATATTTTTTATTATAGATTTTCTAAACATATAAAAATAAAATGACTATATTAATAGCCAAAAATTTTTCCCATCTAATTTTACACTTTTTTGTCGATTACATAATATAATACATCTAACAATTTATAGGAACAGTATTTTCAAAAATACACAATGTATAATAGCACTATGTCTAAAGTTTATTCTAGTGTATTGAAGACAAGAATGTAAGAATAAATAAAGATCAGAGTGGTTTCCGCCCTTGTCGGTCATGTGTAGACAACCGGTTTATCCTTCAGCAACTGTTGGAGAAACGAATTGCGGTCAGTCCAGAAACACACTTGGCATTTATAGACATTTAGAAAGGCATACCACTCCGTTCCTAAAAGTAAATTATGGAATATCCTTAGTAATTGGAATGGATGTAGGGCTTATATGATAATACTAGAATGATCATAAAAGCTGGTAATAAAATTTCAGAATCTATTTCCAACCAGAAAAGTCTGCGATAGGGTTTTAATCTTTCACCTTTGCTTTTTAATGCATATTTAAACCAGGTTCTCGCAGGATAGAAGGACAAATGCGCTGGGGTAGATATTCCCATTGACAACCATTATCTGCTATCTTTGAACTTTGCGTATGATCGTATAAGTACGATCTAAGGTTCAAGCTGTGGAGACTAAAACAAGCAAATGAAACGTGAGGTTGAACAATTAATTTAATAAAAAAACAAACAAAAACAAAACAGAGTACTTGTGCAGTAACAGCTCTGATACTTTTAACATTGTAATTGACAATAATGTCCAGCTAAAGGAGAGCGATGTTTTCAAATACATAAGCGTTTGGGCAACCAGATCAGAAGTTGACGACCACAAGGTGACTTCAAAAGTAAAAAGTAAATCTCCAAAAGTAATGAAAAGAGAACTGGCAAAACAAGTGAGAAATGACCGAATGTGGACCATCATGAAGGCAGAAGAGAGTGTGCTGGAAAAAACTGGAAAAAGAAGCGTGAAATGATTCGGACATATGTTTCGGATGGATCTAGGTCGGTGGCTAAAGTATCTGTATACGTGGATTCAACCAGGAAGCAAAAGGCGAGAGCGTCCTAAAAAATTTTGAAACGATGTGATACTATTTGTAACAGCTGAGAGACACCTAACTATCAACGACGTCCAGGGCCGTCAGTTCTGGCTTTTAGGAGTGACGAGGCGAATTTGACTATCTTCATAAATTAATGTCAACAAATGCAATTATTCGCATTCACTTGGTAGAGATAGGTACCTAATTCATTTCTGATAAAAGTAAAAAAAAAGTCGAGTGTTATTCAAATCGGTAAAAAATGCACTTTAAAAACATTTTTTTTAAAGATCCAAAAAGCATAAAACAGCTTATATTCTTACTTATACTGCATTTACGTGTATATCTCTATATTGTCGAGGATTTAACATAGGTAAGGACAAGTAACATACATTTATTGACAGTTAAATGAAACAGATTTGTTATGTTGAATGCAGCATGCAGAGGTAAGCGAATAGTGAATATCAGATAATGGTATGCATGTTCCAATGTATGTACATATATATTCATATCGGCAATCATAATACAAAGTGGGTTGGTCAGGTCGAATCTGGTGGTACCAAACGATTTAAGTGAGGATGATGCCGAACAGAGAGCAAGTGAATGAATTTCGACGATAATGAATACGATATTCGAATCACACGGAGAAAATTGTATGCATTATACTAACGCTATTTCATTTTAAGTTCTCCCGTATTTTTGATTTTGATTTATAGGTACTAACCATTCACATTTATCTAATAAATTCATTGTGAAATTTTTAATTACCTGATTCCTTATATCGAATGAATCATAACTAACCCTCAACGGCTACTCAAAGTGTTTTTGCTGAACTTTTCTACTATTAAAAATTTTTCGATATTATTTTTCAACAGCAGATAATTAGTTCACATTGTTTGAAGTATTTGGAACCGTTGAGTGCCACACATTCCCATGTAGGAAAAGCAGTTGGCCGATCTTTGGCTTTCGACAAATAGCCAATAGTAGTTCCCTCAAATCGGCCAGTGTTTGGTAAATCATCGGGAAGAAAATATTACCTTAAAACTAAAAATTTTTCATCAGCCAATAAACGGCCAATAAACGGCAATCTTCAAAGCTGGTAAATGGCCAGCTTACGTACCCTTGAATGGGTAAATAGTGGCGCCATTCATCAGCCAATGAACGGCCAATAAACGGCAACCTCCAAAGCTGATAAATGGCTAGCTTAAGTATCCTTACTGGGCAAATAGTGGCGCCATTTATCAGCTTTGGAGATTACCGTTTATTGGTCATTCATTGGCTAATGAGTGGCGTCAATATTTACCCATTCAAGGGTACGTAAGCTAGCCATTTATCAGCTTTGAAGATTGCCGTTTATTGGCCGTTCATTAGCTGATGAACAATGTTTAGTTTTTAGATAAAATTTTCTTCCCGATGATTTACCAGACATTGGCCGATTTGAGGGAACTACTATTAGCCATATTAATTTTTAGTCTGTAAAATAAGCTTCCGCATTATCAGTGTAAATTAAAAATTAAATTTAAAAAAAAAAAAATAAAAATAAAATTTTTTAAAAATTGACCAATATAAAAGAAAGTAAAGAAATTTCTAAAACAAAAATTTCATAATTAACCAACTTTAATTTCCTACAATAATTGATAAATTTAGGATTTAATAGTTTCTGAATTCCTAGCGAGGCGTCCATCATTTTAAATTTAAAATGCAAAGTGAAATCATTTTTAAAAATGCGGGATGCATTTTCTTAACGTGTTAAATCTTTTTGTTTAAAACTTTGTTTAATATTTAACTGCATATTGTAAATTATGTAGTAAAAGAAATTTGGATCAATACTTTTATAACTGATTTTTTTTTAATTTCCGTGTAATTAAACATTTTAATAATTTTTACTAAAATTGATGTAACTTTTTAATTGGTTGTAATAAAATCGGAGAAAAAGAAAAATAACTTTCTTTTCACATGTTCCGTTTTTATTTACTATGTATAAAAGTATTAATTTTACAAACTTAAAAAAGAGCATAATTATATAATTTGAATATTACGCGTTAAACATGCGTCGAAGCTGATATAATGACTTGCGCAACACGAATATTTAGTGTTTACGTGGCTACTTATTATGTAGTGAGGTCACAGTGTGAGCTTGAGGTTGCTATATTAAATCTTTAAACTGTTCAGTGTTCAGTTTAAAAGAATTAAACATGTTGCTGTAATCATTCTTCGAATTGAAATTTCTTTAAAATAGGAAATATTCAAAATAAATATGTAGTTTATTGTAGTTTTAACGACTTCTTTTCTATTTTTTATTTGCATGCCTTTAACCTGTAAATTTTGCTATAAAATGTTATTTTATTTACTAACACGTTACGTTACTTATTTACAAAAACATAATACAAAAAAAAGTTTAAATATCTTAAATTAGGTACATTAGTACATAAATTTCATAATTACCCGCTCTAATACGTATATACTCGTTAATGCAAAACAGTTACTTTTTTGTCTAGCTTTGTATCCTTTGGATTTACCTAGGCGTTTTATCTTCAAAAACCTAAAAATGCCTTTTTGTAACAAAATAAACACCAATTGTAATAACAAAATAACAAATTGTAAAAAATTTTAGCTGTCCTGTCATTTATTAAAAATTACTGAGATTCTAAACAATCATCAACTAACGGTTATTTTGTTTGTTTGTCATCTAGATTTTAAATTTAAATAAACTACAATGTTATATGGTCGTTTTTAGAAACAATATCCAGTAAATTGACTTTTTAATAAAGTTTAGTATATACTGTAATTAAAAATTATTAATTAGATGTAAAATTTGAAGATCTGTTTAACAACGTTTTTCAAGTATATTTGAACAGTTTGAACTGACGAATTGAAAGATACTATTTATATAGACGTATGACGCAGTAGGTACTAGGAATATTGTGACATTTGTGTTTTGTTTCTTAAACCAGCTAAGTCTGTGCATAATAAAATACCTAACACTTTATTTGGGAAGTTTCTTTAGATACTTATGAACAGAAGTAAGAAAAAAAACTAATTTTTAATTTATAGTAATTTTGTTGATAATTAAGTAAATATAAGTAAATATTGTTGATAATTAAATAAATTAAGGTTGTTGATAATTAAATATTAATATGAAAATCTTTGTAATCACAAAAATAATTATACTCAATTGAAATAGCGTTTCAAAAATTTTAATCGAACACAATTTTTTTTTAGTTAAGGATTGTTTTGCAATTTTCTTTTACAAATTCACAATATCTGATTAATTTTCAGTTTTATTGTTAATGTAATATTTATACAGATTTAATATGCAAAAGCTAGAATGCTATTAATGTAAACATCATAAAATTGGTTTTTATAGATATTATTTTTCAATTTTAGATATCAAAAGGAACAAACGCTGTTGTGGTATTTTTACCACGAAGTAAACATTTAATTGAACTGGTCCCAGTAACATGGACAGATGACCACAGATTAAAATGCTGCTAGCCTCCCAGCGAAGAGTACCAGTACTTGGAAGATTTATATTGTTATACATCAGTAACTACTGAAGAAATGGGATATATTAAAAAAATACTGTCGGCCACTTTAGCAAAAAATGTGGAAACACATTACTCAGGAATTGGGAAAGTAATTAGAGGTATTGGAAAACGAGATTTCTGAGAAACTGAAACTTTTGCATGTTTAAAAATTGAGTACATATTTGGAAAGATGATTCCTTTGTATTATTGAATATTTTCAACTTGTATAATTTTTTAGTTGTTTCTGAAGAAAAATCTGAAGTTAAAAACTCTTTAGCTGATCGGGACGTTGGTTTACTGGCACATTTGAAGGGAGGAGAAAATCAAGATACCAGCAATCAAACATCGATTTTCAGCAATTAAACGTATACGTATATTTTTACTTGATACTTGAAAATGCACGAAAAATGTACCTACACGTTATCAGCACCTTTATTTTATTTGATTTTATTCATTTTTTCTCTGTTTACCTTGCTATTCGTTGTGACTCCAATTTACGGTACACGAGTATAATAAAAACTAAAAATCTTTTAATTTTAATCTTTCTGCAATATCATTTTTTATTGTACTGAGTTTAAAAAATAAAAATTAAATTGAAAAATTTTATATTTCATTTTTTTGAGATTGAGATTTTTTAGCCATTAATGGGCCTTAGTTTTTTAATTTTTTTTAGTTTTTTAACCATTAATGGTCCTGAGCATTTTAATTTATTAGCCGTTAATGGGCCAGGATTTTTTAATTTTTTAGTCATTAATGGGCCTCAGATTTTTAATTCTTTAACCATTAATGGGCCTGATATTCTTAATTTATTAGCCATTAATGGGCCTGAATTATTTTTTTTTCCAGCCATTAATGGCCTGATTACAAATACGATAATCGACCAATTATCGTGCCAGTTACAGGTCCGATGTTATCATCCAGTAGACATCCATTAATTGACCGTTAATGGCGCCAATCATTGCCCATTAATTCATATGTATGGCCCAGTAATATACCAGTAACGGCCCTGTTTCCAAACCCTGCTTGGGTTCATGGCTGGCTGAATCAGGAGACAACGCAGATTTAATAACTATTACAGACGACCACTATATAAAAAAATATTCTCGTAATTGCTTTAATATCACTTTTTGACGCAATAAAATCAATATGTTTAAATGGTTTTGCAGTAAAATGATAAAGTGAAACAGATAGAATAAGTTATCTCTAGATGTATTTTTGCCACTATCTATGATTGATTTCGACTATGTATAGTCAAGTTATAAGCACATTTCGTAGTTATAGGTGGCTTCATCTATGTACTGAGGGAAATAAAAGTATGGGGTGTTACAGACGAACGTGACAATCATACAAAAATATGTTCCATCATCTCAACAATCAATTATTCTGAATATTAATTACAGTGCTTTCATCGGAAAATAAAATATACGTGAAAAACGAACTACACTCGAAATCGTGGACTTAACAATTATTATTAGAGGATGTGTGTGCATGTTGGTACTTCTTAAAAAACAATTTAACATTTTAATTAAATGGTATTTATTTGGAAAACTTTATTGGGTGACTGAATAAGACTATGTCAACTATGCACCCAACAATTTTGATAAAATTAATAAACATTAACAAAAGAGTTAAAGAACAATCTTAAGTCGAGCATTTTTCTGAATTCTAAACCTTTGAATGCTCTCAGTTTTGTCAGTGATAACTAAAAGTAGAGACTTTTTACTAAACGAGACTTTTTTTCCTATGAAAAATATCAAATCGCATTAAGATGAATGGATAAATACTTAATAGCTTGGAAATCTTTCTTAAAAATATAGAAGACTTTGGTTTACTTAGGCTAAAGTGAAAAGGAATTTCCAGCCCGAACGCCACAATCGTAAAAAGTTTTGTATTTTTGGTAACAAAATTATTATTTATCATTTTATAAAAATGCCCCTACTTTTTCTTATAAATTACTTAAGCTTTTATATTGTTTAAAATTTTCATGTAGCTGAGATTTACACTAATTTTTCATTAAATTTTTTTAATGTAACAAGAATGCTTCATTTTACTATGTTCCTCGGGCCAAACTAAATACTTAAATCAAGTTCAGTAATTATAGTGGCTTTCTTAAGTGCTATCTGGTTATTATCTGAAATGGCTTGCAAATATTGCTTAAAAGTGCATTTTTTCAGTTTAAGATTATGGAGTAAAAAATTACCGTCTCAAGAAAAATTACAAGTTACATGTTTTGTGATACAGAAAAATTCGGTGATACTCAAAAAAATAAAAATCCTAAAATCGTCCCTGTATTGGTGAATTTTGTTACTAATGACTAATAATATGGTCCAATTTTACTAAGAACAATGATCTTTTCCATATGGATCTTGGGCCCCATGCGAGTAGTCATGAAACTGGTATAAAAAAAAAATATTCTACTCGTGAAGCCAATCAATTATTTCCAAAACAATATCTATACGTCTAAAACATGGGCAATACATAAAAATACAGCTTTGAGATAAATATTGAATTTATAAAAAACGCAAAAATCAAAATTATCAATATTTAATAATACCCATAGTAATTAGCCTATTTAACAGCTCTGTAAAGTTTATGGCGAGTGTTTTGAGTGCTGCAAAGTTTACAGAGAAATAACAGAATGTTAGCTAACATTTCTGTTAAAAATTGCGTACAGAATACCATTTTTTAACATTCTATAATTTAACAGTCTAACAGAGGTTTTACAGACCGTTAATAGTTACAGAATCGACCAATAAGTAGGGTAAAAGCCCCCTTTGTGAAACGGTATCTAATTATGAACATTTACATATTAATGAAGTTATTTCTGAAAGAAACGTCTGATAACAAAATTATTAATAGAATGATTGTTTTTCAATTTAAATTCACCTCGCATTTAAAGTTTCCTTACTTAATTAAAGAAATAAATATGTAAATGTCAAAACTGTTCCAATATTAGATACCGTTCCACAAAAGGGGCTTTTACCCTAGTACAAAATCTAAGCTTTTCATAAAAATAATAATATAAAATTTTAAAAAAATTCAAACTGAAATAACAATTGAAAATAATGTAGAAATAAACTGAGGAGTGTTAGATCATGAGTTGTCAAAATTATTTACAAAAAACTGACAGTCTCAGCAATCTGTAAAATATAAAATATAAATTTTACAAAAAAAAAAAAAAAATATTAAAGACAAAAATTTTAGAACATATAGGTACCTACATAAATATTACTAATAAAAAAAAATTGTATGTCTAATATTTGAAGAAATATAAAAATCCAAACTTTCTTTTATATTTTTTCGTTAAAATTACATATACTTTACATTTTACAATCTTCTGCAGCCGTTATTTTTTGGCTTAAGTAACCCTTTCAATCCTAAATTATGAAAACGATATTTAAAAAATAATTTTCCAATTTTTTTCAAATATATTATCCATTCCTAACATAAAAAAATACTTTTATTAATTTATAATCAATTAAATAATTCATTATAAATAGTTGTTTAGGTACACCATTAAGTCTTTACGGTTTAACCTTCCCACAAAAACAGCTTATTTTTTGGCTTTTGAGAAACACCTACCACTATATACCGGTAAAATATGAAACTAACATCTATGTTGTTGCCAAAAACCTCTGGACTAAGGAAAGAAGTCGATTTTATATTCTCTATGTATTGTGTAAGTTGACGTTGTTCAACCTCCTTTGCGACCTCCTCTGCACTTAAAAATTTCAAAAGACCTCCGAAATATGTACACCTAATCAATAATTGTCTGTAATTAATTGTTTCTGCGACCCCTTAAAATAGTTTTCGCGACAACCCTGGGGTTCGTGATCCCTACTTTGTTACTGCCGTAAGGATTAACAAAATTTATAAATTCAGAAATATCAACTTTAGAATAAAGAAATTAGTTATTTTTGATGTTGTTCCAAAATATAAGGAAAAAAATTTAGAAATGCAAGAATGTTACTTCTTGTCTAGAGACAAGAATGTTACTTCTTGTCTAGAGACAAGAATGTTACTTCTTGTCTAGGTGTAAAAATAGACTTAACCGGTAAGATATACTACACATGCGTTATATATAGGTCGCCAAACAGCGATATCGAGTTATTTTTTGAAAAATTAGACAATCTATTAAGATATTTAAAAACCGAAAAAAGGAACGTTATTATAATGGGGGATCTCAATATTGATTTCATGAAAAATAATCTTCTTAAACGTAAATTAATTGACATACTTGATTTATATAATTGTCGAAATATTATAAATACAGTGACGCGTATCTGTGCAACTTCAAGTTCTGCTATAGACTACTTAATAACCAATAAAGATCTCGAGTTTATAAATGTGGATGTTATTGATACTCATATCAGTAATCATACCGCTCAAGTTTTAACAGTGCAGAGCTGTGGTAAAATGGGAAGGAATGAACGTAAAAAAGTTTGCGATAGACTATTATGTCTAGACTATTAGACTATTCAATCAATGTAATTTGGAGTATTTTGGTTATATGCTAAATAATGAATCTTGGGATGATAACGATAATTTTACAACATTTGCAGAAAGTTTTAATTATTGCTTCGACGCATGCTTTCCGAAAGAAACGTGTAATATTTACCCAAGAAATAAAACTTGGATCACAAAAGAAATTATTGAAGAAGGAGCGTTGCTCAGAGATCTTTATAAAGTAAGGAATCAGAATAGTCAGCTGGAAGAAAAATACAAAATATTGAAAAAGAAACATCAGTCCAATATAGAACAAGCTAAAAAACGAGCTATTTTCAGTAATTACATTGACATCCAAACTTGTAGTGTTAAAGATGTTTGGGATGGAATTAATAAAGTTCTGAACAAAAATAGTCAAAAACATGAGAAAATAAATTTAGAATATCAAAATAGATTAATAGAGACTCCCAAAGCTATAACGGAAATATTTGCTGATTATTTCTTAACAGCTGTATGTAATAAATTAAGAGAACATTTTGGAAATAATCTGTCACCGTGCTGTACCACAACAAGAAAGGTGTGTTTGAAGACAATTTTTTTGGAACCGACACATCCAAATGAAGTTTGCAACATTATAATACCAGCAAAAATATTAAAAAATAATGCTCATTTTTTAGCATCTAAATTAGCTCCAATTATTAATGACATAATAGAAACCGGACGATTTCCTGAAGAATTGAAACTTACGAAAATCAAACCTATTTTTAAAAAAGGCGAACATAAAAATGTTGCCAACTACAGGCCAATATCAATGCTTTCCGTATGGTCAAAAGTTATTGAAAAAGCAGTCAGCAGAAGAATCATGGATTTTCTGGAACATAACAAACTATTGTCTCCTGTGCAACATGGCTTCAGAACGCTTAACGCAACTACCAGCGCTATATTTGAATTTTACGAATATTTAGCAAAAGCGCTTGATGATGGACAGCATGTTATCGGTTTGTTTTTTGATCTGAGTGCAGCATTCGATACAGTTAATCATCACTTTCTACTTCAAAAATTAGCGAAAATTGGAATCAGAGGCAATTGCAGCAAGTTAATTGAATCCTATCTTGAAAAAAGAAAATTTTTTGCAGAAATTGAAAATGAACACTCAGAAATCAAAGAGCTTAAAGTTGGGGTACCACAAGGAAGTACAATTGGACCGCTGTTATTTATTTGTTATGTGAATGATTTATCAGAATATGTGAACACTGGAAAAATAATCATGTACGCTGATGATGTTACTGTTTTGGTTAAAGCTAAAGATACAGTAGAAGTTAAAAATTTTACCAACGAAGTGCTTACCAAAATCATCATTGTGGTGTTACAAAAATCATCTAATAGTGAACATAAATAAAACTGCTCTTATAGACTTTAAACTTAAAAATATACAAAACATACATATGGAAATCACCAATGAAGAAATTTTTTTTAACATCCCTGTTTATCGATTATCAGTTCTAAATAGAACTATAAATCGAGCGATGATAGAACATAACGGGAATGGTGATTACCCACTGGTAATCACTCAAAATAAATTATATACTAAATATAATATACTATTCATTAAAAGCTAAATAAATCTATATCTTAATTCTAAAATATTCTGTCGATTGAGTCTATACAAAGAGTCACTATTGTCAAGTAAGTTAAGGGCACACACATCAGGGTGATTTTCTAGGCGATGAATGTATTTATCACTGTATTGTACTATTTCCTCACGGACTGTGGGCACTTAAAGACTGCGATGTATGTCATCGTTACGCACGTACCACGGGGAAGCACTTAGGGCTCGTAGCACTTTAGACTGAAATCGTTGCAATATCTCAATATTGCTAACACTAGCAGTACCCCAAAGTTGAATACCACAAGTCCATACTGGTTTGATAACACTTTTATAAACTAGCACTTTGTTTCTTAAAGACAACTTTGATTTATGACCTAGAAGCCAATAGTACTTAGAAAACTTAACATTTAGTTGCTTGCGTTTAGTCCAAATATGTTTACGCCATGTTAGTTTTCTATCTAGATGCATACCTAGATATTTAGTTTCAGTAGCTAATGGTAACACTACATCATTCAAACTAACTGCAGGGCAGGTTCCATTTCTCGTAGTAAATGTAACTTGCACTGATTTCGTTTCATTTACTCGAATACGCCATTTATGTAACCATTCCTGTATTCGACGCAGGCAGTCTTGAATGGCATTCTCGAGGCGAACAAGATGGTCCGTAGCCGAATGGTATCGGCGGAACCCACATTGATGTTTAGGTATAAGGTTGTGGGATTCCAGTCACCAGACGAGACGGTTGTTCACCATTTTTTCCAATACCTTGCTGAAACAGCAAGTCAAGGATATTGGACGGTAGCTAGTTAGTTGCGATGAATCTTTACCCTCTTTTAGCAGCGGAATGATGGTAGCTTCTCGCCACTGTAGAGGGTAAACGCCTTGCCTAAAAATTTCGTTGTAAAGATCCAGTAACCTACACTTACCACGATAAGGCAGGTTCCGGATCATGGCGTGGGGGATCTCATCAGGTCCAGGGGAGGTGTCCCCAGATCCCCGAAGCGCCTCCAGTAATTCTTGCATAGAAAACGGTTGGCTATACTGGAGGGATTCATCTGAGAAAAATCAAGATCATTTTGTTCATGTTCGATCTTGATCCGCAGGAAGTCCGGGTCATAATTTTGGGAGCCACTGACGCGCTCAAAGTGCTTAGCTAAGCAATTAGCTATTTCTGTGCGTTCAATGATGTTCCGACCGTCGACGATGAGAAGGGAGGGCATTGGTGAACGGGAGGATTTCCCTGTAATGGCCCTCACTCTTCTCCATACTTCCGAAGTTGTAGTGGAGGTATTAATGGCCGAAACATATTGCTCCCATGATAGCCTCTTTTATTCTTTTATAGTGCGTTTACAGCGTGCTTGCACACGCTTGTAAGCTATCACATTTTCCTGCGTGGGGCGACGTCTGAGTTCGTGGTACGCCCGCTTTTTCTCGGCAACTGCTACTCTCACGAATTCATTCCATCATGGTAAGCGACGTTTAGGTGGAATGTTGGACGACATAGGTATATTCTTATGTGCTGCTTCAAGGACACTGGAGGACATTTGCTCCACATCATCTTCTACGTCTCCAGTCAGCTCGGGTGTACGGAATGAATCGACGTACATGTTCCAGTCAGCTTGATGGAGACGCCATCTCGGCGAAGACGATTGTGGAGTCATCGGCATGGTACTATTCAAAATAATGGGTATATGGTCGCTACCGTATGAGTCTGACGCCAGCATCCACTCATAACGGTGCGCCATGACCGGTGAGCCAAGTGATAGTTCGATAGCCGACAGCTCACCAGTTCTTGCGTTAATGAAAGTACCTTAACCGGTATTTAACAAGACCGCTTCGGACTCGTCTAGAAACCGTTCTATGAGTCTTCCACGGGCGTCTCTTGTGCTACAGCCCCACATGGGGCTGTGAGCATTAAAATCTCCTAGTAACAAAAATGGACGTGGTAAATGTAATGTAAGCTCGGTCAGGGATTCGACATTCCAGTCGAAGTCTGGTAAGTAGACCGAGCATACTGTGAACTGGGGCGGTTTTAGAAATTGTACTGCTATAGCTTGTAGGGGGGTGTTTAATGGATGGTCCCTGAAAGGAACGCCATCTCTGATTATGATGGCAACACCCCCCCTCGCCTGGATGTCTGGCTGTACGTCGTGCCGGCGGACTTGATGATATTTAATGTTAAATTGTTCCGCCGGCCGTAAATGTGTCTCTTGGAGGCACACGCACATAGGCGTGTGCTCAGCCAGAAGCATCTGCAATTCACAGTAATGGTGCTTAACACCATTACAGTTCAACTGTACGATAGCCATTTTCGTTACTACTAGGGTTGCTCCCTAGGAAGTGTGGCTACTTCCTAGGTTTCCCCTTTGGCCAGCCTTTTTTCCTTTTAATTATTTTCACCTCGGCATCAGAGTTATCGGACTCTGTAGCCGAGGTGTTGGTATAAGCGTCGGACGTCGGGCGCTTAGTACCCGTACGTACCGACGCGGTCGTACTTTCCGAGTCGGTCATTGGTGTTGTAACTGAGCGACTCGGGAGGGGGGTGACCGGGCCTGTAGGTGTGCCCGGTCGGGACGGCCGCTGTGGTAGCGGAACCGTCGTTTGTGGAGGCAGCATTGACTCTGCCTCCGAGGTGGAGGTGGTTGGTCCCTTTTTCGGGGACCGTTGTTGGGCCACCTCCTTCTCCCCCTCGCTGTGACGTCTTCTGCCTGGCGATTTTTTCGGCGAAGTCTTCTTTTTAGGAGAAGACGTCACATTTCTAACTACAGGTCCATGAGGGGTGGTTGTTATAACCCTTTTGGTCTCAGGGACCTTGGCTGACACTGCGGCTGGTGTGGGGGTAGATCCAACTACACCCACAGAGCGCATGAGACACTCTTGCATTTTCTGCATGTTCACCTGCATTTGTCTCATGGCTTCCTTTATTTCTTGAATTTCACTTTTTTTCTCAGCCGCTGTAGGGGCGGGGGCCGCAACAACGCGTGCATAACCTTCGAGACCTAAGCGACCAGGCGTATTGCCTAAAAGCTTCCGTCTAGCCTCTGGATAGGTTAACCTCTCCAGGGCTCTCAACTCCTGAATTGCGGATTCTTGTTTAAAAATGGGGCAATTCCTCGACTTGGCCGAGTGATTACCCCCACAGTTGATACATTTGATTGGCTCGTCACATGGTCGTCCTTCATGTAACGGCCTTCCGCACACGCAAATCTGTTGCTGTATATTACATCTTTGTGAGACGTGGCCGTACCTTTGGCATTTGTAACACCTCATGGGTGCTGGGATGTACGGGCGCACGTCCACTTTATTGAAAAGGCCCAGGATCACTTCTTTCGGTAGAGTGACCCTGTTAAATGTTAGAAGAATTAAGGGGGACTCAGGATGTTTGTTCCCCCTGTTGTACTTTAGCCTTTTCGCTTCTATTACCCCCTGTGGAGACATCTCCGACACTATCTCTTCTAGGGTACAGTACGCTAAAGACGGATGCATAATGACGCCCCTGGAGTAATTTAATACACTATGGGGCATCACGTCTACCGCGTACTGTCTTAATACTTTTAGACTTTGTATTTTTTCGGATTGTGCCGGTGAGAATGCCTCTACGAGCAACCCATTGCCCGATAGTTTGGCATCTTTAACCTGCCCAATTCCATTTTTCACTAACTTTGCCAAGAGGAAGGGACTGATCTTACTAAAGTCTCCTTCCTTTGGCTTAATAAGTAAGAATTTTAAATAGTTTGAGCCTGGCAATCTTGAGGATTCCAATTGTAATGGTGTCCCACGATGTTTCCCTTTTTTTGATTGGGGAGGGTTACCCCTTTTCGTTTGGGTACCGACTCCACTGGGTTGTGGAGCAGGTACCGTTGACGCAGTAGCGGGACCAGCCACGCCACTTTGGCTCACGCCAGATGACGACGGCGGAGCTTGGTTCGCGTCCGGTATTATTATTATTATTATTATACTTTTACGCTAACCTGTCGCTCACTACTCAGTAGGACAGTACTGGGTAACATTCACCTATACCGGCATTATGCAAGGTATTAGGCTCTGTGGAAGGGTAATGTGCCAAACCAATCCGTAAAAGTACCGTAGTACATTCACGGACGGGTTTGTCACATCACTCCTTATATTGTTGTTGTTGTTGCTTGAAACGAGGTGTTATGCGTCTATTTTGGTGTATACTGGTTCGTACGACGAGACTTTTGTGGGAGCGTAGATGTTGGCTCAATGACAGACGGCTGTGAATGCCTAGTTCGTTTTCGTGTCCTCAGAGAATAGGTAGGATTAGGGACAGAGGGAAGGGATTATTATTATTATTATTATTATTATTATCGTGAAAGATTAACGAAAAACGCGACTGCACTTCAAAAACCCCCAGGCGGAGGGAAAAGTGTCCGTGCAGCGTACCAGGTCAAGTACTTCTAGGTCAGGTACGTAATGTCCGTCATACAGCATCCCCTTCCTGGTCTTCCCTACCTAATAAATCCCCGAACCTCGCTGCAAAACCATGGCAGTGGGAGATTCGAGGGCAGGTCCAATGGATGTTCGAGGACCCGCTCTAAATGGGGCATGGGCGTTCAAAGGTGTTCATGAACTCCCGGAGAAAGTCGTCTCGTGCGACCGGAGCGTGCGAAGCGTCCCGATAATAACTGCTTTTTACATTGACGCCGCTAACATGTTGGCGTGAGATCTACAAGCCGGAATGATGTTAAGATTGCGCACAAAGGAGTTATGCATACCCCCCAGACATCCGATTATAAGTACGACCAAGCGGATAGTATAGCCCGGGTACAGTTGTCGCAGTTCATGTATTAGATCTTGATATTTAATCCTTTTTTGCTCCTCCTTTTCGACTATGTTAGTTTCCGCCGGAGCAGAGAACTCGATAACATACATAGTCTGAGATGTTAAATCTTGGAGCACAACATCAGGCTTATTGGCGTTCAATTGCCTGATAGTTGCAACCGGCATATTCCAAAAGATCTTGCACTTTTGGTTGGCAACAAAGGATTCTACTTCCGCAGGATCGTAGGGCAAGACTGGTGTGTTGTCACCTTCGTAATGATGACGAAGATAAAAGTAGAGCACACGCAACGCTGCATTATGGCGATGGATATAGGTGGATTTAGCATAATAAGAACAACCTGAAGTCAGGTGCATTAAGGTTTCCGGGTATGCTTTGCATGCCCCACACGAGGTACTCGAAACCCCTTTATTACCCATCACATATTTTTGGTGTGTTAAAGTGTTCCACACTCCATCTTGAGCTGCCATGATAAAGCCCTCCGTTTCCGATTTAAGTCCATTAGCTCTCAAGAAAGCCCAAGTGAGTTCGCTCGAAAGGCCAAGGTTGTCAAGATGACGGTAGAACATACCCTGGTGAACTTTGTCGCGATGTTTATTGAGCAGATGTTGTTGCTCGGCTCTCTTGATTGCCGACTTTTGGCGTGATTGTGATAGTGAAAGAATGTTATCATCACCGTCGCGATTACGCGGATCGAAGGCTAAGCCCAAGATGTCGGCGGCACGTTGCGCTGCTGTGAATAAAAATGCGCCTACGCCAGCAAGCTCGTGATCCCTGACGAGTTGCAATAGCGGGTCTGAACTGTTAAGTACACGACAAGCTGTACCCAAGACTATACGATCATGTAAATGTTCGACTGACAGGAGCCCCCTCCCCCCCTGGTCTCGTGGGAGGTAAAGTCGTTGTGTCGATGCGCGTGGGTGCAAACTACGGTTGATATTCATTATTTTCCGCGTGTCTCGGTCTAGTTCCTCCAATTCATTCACATTCCACTTAATTGAGCCAAAAGTATATAAAAGGATGGGTATGGCTAACGTATTTGTAGCGCTGGTCTTGTTCTTCGCCGACAATTCGGAACTCCAAATCTGTCGGAGAAGGCGCTTATATCTACTACTTAAGGCGGCCTTCATGTTCTTCACGTCCTGGATGTGACTTTCGCCAACACCAAGGTACGTATAGGTCGCTCCTTCATCAAGATGTTCTATGATGCTTCCATGCACTAATTGGACGTGTGAATCAAAATTCGGAACTACACCATGCTTACAGTGCACCACCGCGCATTTGTCCAGTCCGAACTCCATACCGATCGCGTGCGTGTATTTGTGTGTTAATTTTAGAGCGCAGTTGAGATCACTCTCCGACGAGGCATACAGTTTTAAGTCATCCATATAAAATAAATGTGTGACTTTATGCTCGCGATTTCCTGCCGGGCCACACAAGTACCCGGGTTCCTTTCTCAGGCTGATTGACAGGGGCAACAACGAGATGCAAAAAAAAAGTGGGCTGAGGCTGTCTCCTTGGTATACGCCTCGTTTGTATGTCACCAACTCCGTTGACACAACGTGTTCACCGGATGTTATTGTGAACCTTGTTTTCCAGAGCGGCAACAGGTGTTCAATACATTTAATAATGTCGGGGTGGACTCGTAGACAATGGAGCAAATAGATAATGAGCTCATGCGACGTTGTGTCAAATGCTTTCCGATAGTCCACCCAGGCCACGCTCAGGTTGCGTTTGTGCTGTCTAGCGTCCTGACAGATACATCTGTCGACCAGCAAGTTGTCTTTGCAACCCGACATTCCTCTTTTTGAACCTCGTTGTTCATAGATCGAACTCCACACTGGTTCAATCGCCTTCAAGATGCGTTCATATAGAATGGAAGTGAACGCTTTATACACAGTGTTCAGGCACGTTATCGGTCTGTAGTTCTGTGGTTGTGATAGGTCTCCTTTTTTCGGTATTTGGACCGTTCTTCCCTCAGCGAGCCACGATGGTATTGGCTCACAGTTAAATAACCAATTTGAAAATATACGGGCAAGGTGGCGGTGGGTACTAGCGAGCTTCTTCCACCAAAAATTCGTTATTCCATCAATGCCCGGAGCCGAATAGTTCTTCTTGCCTTTGAAAGCAAGTTCGACTTCCTCTTTATCAACAGATGTTATATTGGTGTGAGATGGCACTTTGCCAAGCTGTTGTTTGCAGTACCATCTAAACTGGCTGATGGGAATACAGTCCAAGTCAGTCTCTTTAGTCGTCTCATATATCCCCCGCCAATAATCGGCCATTGCTGCGTCGACCGTCGGTGGTTGCTCCACGACAGGGCTTTTAGATGCGAACAGGCGTGAAGGGTTCGAGTTAAAGATCTTATTTTCCCGAATACACCGTTCACGCCGGGCTACTTTCATCTTGGCCAGGGCCAATGCGCGTATCTTATCCAAATGTGTCTGTTTGATGGTCAACAGATTGCCCAAATTTATCGTGTGATAGCGGTACCTTAGTTCTCTGGCAAAAGCCCGTACCTTTCGCGTAAAGCGCCTATTGGTCTGAATATATTCTATCACACATTGGATACGCGATACCATCTGTCGTAGTGCCCTCACCTTGGTGTCAATTTGTTTAATACGAATCCGTGCCTTCTCCTCTGCAGTCTTTTGCTGCTTAGTACATGGGATCAGGACACGCATCGCTGCATATACTGTGTTGTCGACGTCGGTGAGATCACTGGATGGGGATAAATGATCGTCCAAAATTTCGTTCAGTAGGGTCAGTTGTTCGCCCTTTACATACGTCCGTCGGTGTTTGGGACGTGGTCGTTTGTCAAAGTCTAAATCGGTCTCGAGAAGATCGCGAAATTGTTTTCTTAAATTGTCTGAGACAAAAAGGGGTTTATTTAGATCGGCATCATTCTGTGTGGGAGTTGAACTCGTTCTGGTGTTAGACTCTAGCACAGTATCTGTGTTGGCTTGATTTAACAAGTCCGTCTGTGCCTCAGTAACCATGCTGTAACCATGAGTTACCGGTTGATCCTGCTCTGTGATGTTAATATTGGCCGAGCTCTCACCATTGACCGCAGAATCCTGTTCAACTTCCACCATCACAGTTTCAGCAACCCTAGCTTCTTCGCGAGCTTCTCGATTATCGTCATGTCCGGTAGGTATTTTCAATTTTATAATTCGGGCTACATGGTCACGCAGATTTTGTGGCGTTAAATTTGAGTGTTCGAGATGCATATGGCACCATATGGCGTGCATCCTTGCCATGTACCCTCTCTTATTTGGCTAACTTTGTGCGCGGCACGTGAGCAGATCACATCTCAAGCTGTCCGTCCACTCCAGTCGAACGAGACGAGAAGATGAGTTTTGACTGGTTCCGCCTTTTTGTGCGGGCCCATCCGAGAGACCCGCGGCACGACCAGCCTTCCTAATTTTATTAGCGTTAGGAACTAGCAAAAAACCTGTTAGGGGTAGTTAGCCCGTTAACAGAGACCACCATTTAGCGCTGGTTGACTCCACGCACCAGGTACCAGAAATTACCTGGCCTTAGCTCGGGGACCCGGGAGCGCTACTTCCCGAATTGTCGTAGCAACCGACTACCGAAGCAACCGGGTGTTACAACAAGCCCCTGGGGGTTTACTATTATTATTATTATTATTATTATTATTATTATTATTATTATTATTATTATTATTATTATTATTATTATTATTATTATTATTATTATTATTATTATTATTATTATTATTATTATTATTATTATTATTATTATTGTCATTTGTTTTTAACAATTTTGGTTTAAACAATATAGGTGGCAACAAGGACTTTTGTAATTAGTACTGTACGTACGTATAAGGAAAAATTATGCAAAAAATTAACTAAATTAATTTCGTCTTCATTTTATTCAAATTTGAATCGAAAATTATGGTAAAACTATGTGTGTCTACGGTCTAGGCATAACATTTGGAGTACAAAGATTGAAACCTATAAACGTACCATAAACTCGCAGAAGTGATTTATAAACTTAAAATCAGATGTTAAGATGATAAAAATTTAATTAGCTAGATGATATATGTATGTGCAACTAAATATCGACATATTATATGAATATATATATATTATGTATATAGTACACCGCACAGGTTTGAATCACAATATGTCTAGACAAATGACCACGTGCTCAAATATTGCATAGTTATGATTTGTGAGTGCTCCCCATATTAATAATCATATCAATATTCCAAATACATGTAGAGCTACACAAAAGGATGTGATAATGTATGCTCAAATCAATCCGTGAGTTAATTTAATAAAATAATCTGATTATCAAATTACGTAAAACAGATACATGCGTCACACACCTCATTAATAATATCAATTTGGTAGTAACAATCCATACGTCGTAATAGTTCTCAGTAATATGTACAATAGGTATAGTAGGATTTAGAAAATTATAAGAACTACTTATATAGGTATACTTTGACTGGAAATAACTACAATAGATCGAATAGATAGAAAATATTCAAATAATGAGTACGGATGTACGGGCGAACATATTACGCTGATGCGTGCTCAAATACCTTTTTTAGTTCTTTTCCAAATATCAGATATGCAATTCATTTCTTAAAACTTTAGAAGAGGCCCCAAACTAGAACCGTCTTAACGTCGTCGCAGGTCCTATAGGCACTTTTATATAAAACCTAAAATAAAATACACGAAATGAAAAAAAAAATCATTTTGATTGACTAATTTTTACTTTGAGAATATATCCGATTTCCATGTGAAATCTGATTTCCGTGGGAAAATATATTTAAAATGAAATAAAAAAAGGTTCTTTGACTTCGTCCAAATTACACACATTGTCAGCAAAAAGAACGGAAAAGTATATAGTTTACTTTTTACCTTGGAAAAATGGATAATTAACTTCACACTTTGTATATTGTTAACTAAAGAAAAAACACAGACTACTTTCTACCCCGGGAAAACATTTAACTGTGTGGGGATGTTCCCAAGAAAAAAATAACAACTCTCAATAGTGACACGACATAACTATGCTTTATACGTAACAGCTTGATGATGTAATTTCAAACACCTGTAGCAAGAATTTTCAAAAGCCAATTCAGGTGAGTCAGAATTCGATTTAAATATTTGATGGAACACAGAATTTGAAATTCTGTGTAAACTGGAATTACAATTCTTCCTAGTTGGAGTAGTAAAATTAACTATGCGCATGCTCATTAAAACGAGAGTTAATTCGAATGTTTGTTGGAACATACCTAAAACAAAATAGTTTTTTTCAAACAGTAAACCTTGTAAGTTGTATGATTTCGGTTTCCTATAATAATTGTAAATATGTATTTTTTATATTTTCGAAGTTTGTGTTGAGGTAATAGGAAAATTAACGACATTAATATTAATAGATTTGAGCGTTACTTTATGATATTCCATATTTGTAAATAATAAACAAATATTTTACTTTGCAAAATATTTGTTTATTATTTACAAAATTAACGACATTTAGAATAGAATTGGTAAGAGGTAAGAATTGTTAAAAGTGACACTATAACATTTCATATCTATTTCTATGTCTCCCTAACAATTTTGTGCTGATGGATACATTGTGATGGTTGGTTCTTGCTAGCGTTGTTACCACTTTATGTTGGTGCCATCCGGTGGCGGTATTTATGTTTTATTAGTTTGCGTGCATTTTTATTACAACTTTTGTTGTTGTACAGTTGGAAAAAGGGAACATTATATATTTATTTTATATATCAATGTCAGATTTTGATATTACAACCAACGCAACACTACTTTTGTATCATACCAAAACATAACGTATACCTTTTTTGCTTGCTTTTACTAAACAAACACAAAAAGGTATAAACATAAAGAAAAAAGTTAATAGACCACAAAAAAAAGAATAAAATAAAATATTCAGCGTATGAGAATTCGGTATATGTATTTCTAAAAAGAGGAGCACATTATTTCGCTTTTTCGTCTTTTCGCAGAACAGCTTCATTGTTTGCTGTTACTGGGGCAAATACTCAACAGTGACACTTATGTTAATATTATTTTATGTAAACTTCATATGACTCGAGAGTATGTTTTAAATATTCTAATAATACTCAAATTTTGTATTAACATCAAAATTTGAATATTAGAACATTTAAGTATTTAAAAAATCGAGTTTATCGTAATTTCATTTCACAACAACTCGAGAATGTGCTGAAAAATTTCAAGTAGAAGAAACCAAAGTGCGTTGGAACTAGAGTTAGCAGCCGTCACGAATTTTATAAAGTGTGTAACTTCCAGATTAGATTTGAATCATCTCGTCAAAAATCCTTACGGGACGTTTGAAAACACTTAACATAGTACAAGTACAATTGAGAATACGCGTGGAAGGAAATAAACAACATTTGAAATAGTAATTGGTTGTCTAGTCTGTTACGTTTAGTCTAGTCTTTTACTTTTAAAATCTTGTATGTAACCTGCCACGGGCATTCGCAAATTGCTTCCATAATTCTCAGCCTTACTAAAATTTCTATTTCTCAACTACTGCATACATATCGGGGGTATTCATAACAACGCCGCTCACTAGCCGCTTGCAAACACAGGAGAACGAAGAAAGTGAGATAAAAATATATGATATTAAGGAAGTAAGTTAAAAATGTGCTCGTTTTTAAGCAATGTGCTTGCAAACGGTCGAGCAATGTGATTACGAGCGACTAACGAGCGACGCTGTTATGAAAAACCTAATTATAATAACGTATTGTATAACAGACTGGTTCAATGAATAGAAAATTTAATTTTGAATTCTTATTGAATAAATATGTAATAACTAAAAATGTTACTTCTTGAAAGTTAGGCATTTGACAATTTCAGCAACGTGATGTATTATAAAATATTACTTTTAATCACTTTTCGTATACCAATACCCATCAAAATTGTTTAAGAAAACACGCCATATTTGATATACTGAAAAAAGGTGAAAATTATACAGAAAAAAAAGTATTTTATTGTAGTAACGATATTGGAGTATCATAGATTAAAAAGAAATCTTACCTGATAATATTCAATATTTCATTTTTTTATACCGTAGAGTGGGATGAATCGAGACAGGCGGGTGAATAGGGACGAAACGAAAAATGTTATTCATGAACTTAATTTAAAAATACGAAATGTAAACACGAATGTATATCTTACTTAAATTATAGTATAATTATTATTCTTTCGGATAACAATAGAGACGAAGCTTGAAGTTGAATAAAAAATATTAAAAATTGAGTTTCGATTGACGTCTTCAAACAGTGCTATTTTTTGTTCCTTAAAACTTTATCTAAAAATTAATTATTTTGGTGTTCTTATGAATAAAATGTTGTTTAATCGAAAATTTAATTATTTTGGAACATATCTGAAAAAAGAAGATTGCAGACTTTTAGTTGTTTTTATTTTATTAAGAGGAAATAATGAGGATTTGATATTTGGGCTAAGTTGAAAGTTAATAGGGACGGATAAGGTGTGATTATCGAATATGGGGTGATTATGGACGGATGAAGCATGTATTGGAACATAGAAGAGAGCACTTTCAAGGTTATCAAGTCATTCGATATTTTTATAAACACATTCAGCATAACATTTCTATATTTTATTAACTTTATTTTGATTCTACGTTTATTTCTACAGAAAATCATCAAGTATTATTTCTTTTTTGAATGTATAAATACAAAAAAATCGAAATTATTTTATATTAAAATATTTTAGTTGACCCTACGGCTTGTCCCCATTCACCCTTTTATCGTCTCTTTTGACCCCAATTTTTCATAGAGAAGAAATTATACGATTTTTGTTATTTTTCCAAAAACCACCGATATTTTAAGATTTTTTGGATACTGTGATAAAGTGACCATCCTCGCGTAAGTTTTTAATATATTAAAGATTAGGTACTCATAAAATAAATACAAAAAAATACGGTGTGAAGTCTGAATTCGTCTCTATTCATCCCGATCTACGGTACATACACAAATTAATCCAATTGGTTTTTCAATTGATTGTACTAGAAACGCAGTTATAAAATTATTTAAATTTTTCTTTGAAATTCTAAGCTAGTGGATACTCTAATATTCTTAAATCAATCCCTTTTCAGAATTATTATTATAATGTTTCTTATACAGCCTTGGCCAAAAGTATTAGGCACCCCTATAAAACACGTGTAACTCATAAATTAGTTTAAAAATGACTTATCTGTTTAATAACAGAATGAACGACAATACTAAAAATTAATTTCAAACAATAGATAAAGGATTTTAAGGTACCATAAAACACCTGGTCCACAAAACGTGAAATATGAAGTTTTTTGAAAAATAATGTAATTTATTTGTTAGTGTTTTATTAACTTCCGGATAACAAGCAGCTGCTGAGTGTTGTTTATTTGTGTAGTAGAGACAGTTTGTAATACGAAATACCGAGACAACGAGAACTTAACACAGAAACACGAATAAAAATCAAGATATTATATGAAGAAGGGAAGACTCAAGTAAAGATTGCTAAATTAGTAAAAGTTTGACGATGTGCAGTGAAATCTACCATTAAAAGGTTCGCGGAGACTGGCTCTCACACAAACAAAATGAGAGTGGGTAGAAAATGCATTACTACTGGCCATCAGGTTAGAAAACTTATCCGTAACTTACTTAAGGACCGCAAAAAAACTTCTTTTGAGCTCGCTGCAGTTTCATCGGAGGACATTGAGAAACCAATTAGTTCTCGAACTGTAAGAAGAAGAATCACAGAAGCCGGCTTAAAAGGCCAGAAAGCCACGAAGAAACCTTGGCTCTCCGACAACAACAACAAGAGTCGTGTGGAATGGGCTCTAAGACACCAGCATTATTCTAAAGAAGATTGGTCTAATGTGGTATGATTTGACGAATCTAATTTTGAGTTAAGAATGCTGGTGTCTTAGAGCCCATTCTAAACGATTTTTCTTGTTGTTGTCGGAGAGCCAAGGTTTCTTCCTGGATTTACGGCTTTTTAAACCTGCTTCTGTGAGTCTTCTTTTTACAGTTCGAGAACTAACTGGTTCCTCAATGCCCTCCGATAAAGCTGCAGTGAGCTCAGAAGAAGTTTTCTTGCGGTCCTTAAATGAGTCACGAATAAGTTTTCTAACCTGACGGTCAGTAGTAATGCGTTTTCTGCCCGTTCTCATTTTGTTTGTGTGAGAGCCAGTCTCCGTGAACTTTTTAATGATAGATTGCACTGCACATCGTCAAACTTTTGCTTATTTAACAATCTTTACTTGAGTCTTCCCTTCTTCATATAACATTTGGATTTTTATTCGTGTTTCTGTGTTAACTTCTCGTTGTTTCGGCATTTCGTATTACAAACTATCTCTATTGCACAAATAAACAACACTCAGCAGTTCCTTGTTATCCCGGAAGACTAACAAATAAATTACATTATTTTTCAAAAAACTTCATATTTCACGTTTTGTGGACCAGGTGTTTTATGGTACCTTAAAATCCTTTATCTATTGTTTCAAATTAACTTTTAGTATTGCCTTTCATTCTATTATTAAACAGATAAGGCATTTTTAAACTAATTTATGAGTTACACGTGTTTTATGGCGGTGCCTAATACTTTTGGCCAAGGCTGTACACATATAAATTTTTTAATTATTGAATTAAAACGAAGCTTTTGTAAGGATTAAAAACTCATTCTGTGTTATTTATATGAATATCGCTTTTGTTTATAATGTAAACTTCTCAGTAAGTTGGGACTTTAATAAAATGTGCTCGCAGTAACATTTCATTCAACTTTTTAAGATTCCATACTTAATTACAGTAAATAATTAATTACATAGGATAAAAGTGTTCTGACATATTTCATTTCATAATGCTTGCTTGAGGTTTGTGAAAGTAATTAGTCTACACCCCGTACTCCCGCTTATAGGCCATTGTGTTAGTTCTTATATTTGTTTATTTATTTTATTATAAAAAAGTATGTATAGATTAAAAATTTAACTTTAAGATCGATAGATAGGCTAATGTCGTGTAAGACGGCGCACTTAATATTTAGGTGACTATAAAAAAATAACGGAAAATGTTATAGAAGTAAATTGTATTTATTATAGTACCTTAATGATTAGTTAACGCTGTGATAAAGGATTTTTATTATAAACTTAATACCGACCGAGTTATAAAAAAAATTCACAAAATGGGAAATGCGCACTTTTACACGACCAGTTGTGTAAGATGGCGCACTGAGGTCGGTAAGATGGCGCATTTATTAAAAAGCTTGGAACTTAGCACAAATCACATTTAAACAATCTGGCACCTACGTAACAGGAGAATTTCATATGTTTCGTTATTCTAAACTTTGATCATAAGTAACGGTAGGTCGTAGTCAAAAAATAACGAAATCTCTGAAGTTATGAATATTCCAAACGAGTAGAAGAGCTATGACAGTACGGCGGACGTTGTCAAAAGTATGGGAATACCCTGACCCAAGGTGTTCCCACACTTCTGACGCCGTACTATACTTAATGCTATAGTACAATACCGTGTCAAAATTGTGGGTACACCTTGGGCTAGGGTGACCTCATACGTTTGACGACGTAGTGTGCCGCCGTACTGTCATAGCTCTTTTACTCAAACGTATTGCGATTGTTAAAACCTACTTTTCGTTATCGAAACTTATCGATACCGAATTACTTATCATAAATTGATTACAACTGGTTAATTTAGGCTCCATTAGTCCAATTAATTGGGTCAGCAATAACACATTTAAAAAAAAAAATTAATTTTCGTAAGTTTTCGTAATGGAAAACTTATGATCGTAAGTATCTCGTGAACGATGCGTAGTAGCGAAAAAAAAATGAAATTTTTGAAGGCTAACAAGGAAAGGTATCCAACTGTACCTCTCAGAAATTTTTGAAACTTTGGTGGATTGTAGATCTTATTAAAACTAATCACGAACCATATTTCGTTCGTGCCCACAAGCGCTTTAAGGGGGGTGAAACTCACCCCTGAAAATTTGTGTTTTTTTCAATTTTCTTAAATATCTTGGAAATGGTAAGAGCTTTGGTAGGGAAACTATATATATATTTGTAAATAGCACTTTAAGATCTTTATTATGATACTAAAATTAAAGTTATAAAATCATTGAGGTTTTATCCCCCACTCCCAACCCCTTTTTGTATCAGGTATTTTTTGGTAAAAGAGGAGGCTGTTATGTGTAAATAAATCAATTTTTAATTAATATATTTAACACCACACCAGTTTATTTCTTTTTGCATAAATACACCCTTTGCTTATAATAACTTGGGAAAAATTTTAAATTTTTATTTTAATAACGAGCAAAAATATGGTCAAAGAATCTCGTGTTTTAATAATGAATTGTTATAAACTTACGATATACTTTAAAATACATAATTTAGAACGAAAAAATACACTGTACCTCCCCCCCCCCCCATGCTTTACCGGTATCTATACAAATATTATTTGCTTATTTATTTATTTTTATCTATACAATTATCAATATTTTAATCTCTGGATGTCTATGGATTTCGACACTGGAAACCAATCATCAGATTATTTTCGGATAATGTAATTCTAAATGAGTATAATATCGATTTACATCGCCGTAACAATATTTCTATACTTCAGTCTCTAGCTCAGGGCCGAATTAACCCTGAGTGCCGCCCTAGGAACCGGGAAAAATGTTTTTAAAATCTCCTACCCTTAAAAACTGGCCGCATAACATATTGCTTTTTCAAAGAAGAAAGAGATGTACCAATGTGGTATGTAATAAACCGGCTTTTATAAGATGTGCTTGGTGCGGACAATATTTTTGTTTTGAACATTTTTATGAACAATATTATTATTGTGTAGATTACAAACCTTAAAATATTGACAATAGTTTCGGACAACTTAAGTGTCCAGCTTCGGAAAACGTACGCCAAAACAAATCGTCAATCAAAAAGAAAAAGAAAATAAAATAATTAAAAATTCATTTATTTATACATCAGAGCCTCTTCTTTTACCAAAAAGTACCTGATAAAATTAGGGATTGGGGGGCGGGGGATGAAACCCCAATGATTTTATAACCTTAATTTTTGTATCATAATAAAGATCTTAAAGTGGCATTTACCAATATACCAAGTGAGTTTTTTGAGAGTTGCCATTTCTATGACAACCAAATTATTATGTTAGAAATGGTACTAGAAAAGGTTCTTTCCTTGGATGTAATGGAAATGTAACCAAGAATAACACTATCGGTTGAAGTAGCCTCAAGTACATATGCATATTTTTACCGCCTAACTGAAAAATTAAAGAAAAATTAAAAAATTAAACTTGGGTAAAAATTTTTTTTTGCTCATTTATCTTGTTAATTAATGCATTAGATCAGTTTTATCGAAAAATTAATATATAGTCACATTTAAAAATCTATAAGTTTGTATCGTAGCTCGAAAACCATAAGAGCCATAAAGCTCCTAACTATAGCAATCGGTTGCCCCCGTCGATATCTACAACTCTTATTTAAACAATTTTTCGATTAAATCAACGGTCTGGCTGTAATAAAAATGGCAACTCTCGAAAAACTCACACAGTATATAATTTCCCTACAAAAGCTCTTACCATTTCCAAGATATTTAAGAAAATTGAAAAAAATTCAAATTTTCAAGGGTGAGTTTCATTTCCTTAGAGCGCTTATGGGCACGAACGAAATATGGCTCGTTATTAGTTTTAAAATTTTAAAAATTTCTGCGAGATACGTTTGGATACCTTCCTTTATAAGCGAAGCAAATTGTGGATATTCAAAACATTTTACGACTAATAAAATATAGTTTTCGTTATCGAGAATTATCGATATCTAATTACTTTTTATAAATTGATTATAACTGGTTAACGGGAGGTTTACTCGAGAGTCCTTAAAAATTATGTATTTTTTCTAGAATTTTTTTCTCAAGAAAGGAAGTAAATATCAATTTCAAATTTTGTGCACATATTTATTAAGTATTAAACTACACAAAAAAAAAAAATTTTCAAGGAAAAATATAAAAATGTGTCCATTTTATAGATAGTACAGTGTGACGATCCGAAAATCCAATGCCTTGTTGGTGGATATCCTAGCGCCGGTAATAAACCACCGAAATCTAAAAACAAAAAAGATTTACAAAATATATGAAGAGTACCGGCACCTCTACCTATAATATCAATAAATTGCTGAAAGAAAAAAAATGGCGGATGTTTGAACTTTTGATTACGATTTTTGTCTTATTTTTCGCTCTTTAAAGTAAATTTAAAAATAAAAAAATATTGAAAGTGTATCGAACTTAGGTAGAGGTGCCGAAGTATTGAATTATCTTTAAAATAAAAAATTTAAAAAAAGGATCTATGGAATAGTTTTTGAGTTATCGTGTCCACCAGTTCCAAAAATGTAGTTCCGAGATATTATAAAATATATATAAAGAAACGTATTTTCAAAATTTTATATTTAATACTCATTATTGCGTGAACTACGTTTTGTGAATTTTTTTTTTATAGAAAGCTGGATTCGGTTAATGTGCAAGAATCTTGTTTTTAAATTATCTTCAGTAAAATCACTTTGGGAACATATTTTACACATAATTTTCTATCAATTTCGGCAAAAAAAATCGATTTTTTTTTATCAAATCTCAAGTAAACCTTCCCTTAAATTACTTTCAGCAAAATCACTTTGGGAACATATTCTACACATAATTAGCTACCAATTTCTGCAAAAAAAAATCGATTTTTTTAACGACTTTCAAGTAAACCTCCTCTTAATTTCAGGCTCCACTAGTCTCAATGATTTTATTAGTAATAGAATATTTTAAAAAAATTACTTTTCGTTATCGTTAGTTTTCGTAATCGTAAACTTTTAATGTAGGAACTTGGGTTATACGAATTTATATTGTACAAAAGTTTACTGTATAGAATTCCTTAGAAAAGTTAAAGAAAAACATGATAAAAGAAACTGTCGTGTAAGAATGTGTGCGCCGTCTTACACACCTTTAAAAGTAAAGTTAGTTAAGTTAGTTTGTGACTAACTTTACTAGCCACAGAAACATTCATAACTTTTAACTTGTTTCAACATGAACCGTAGTACCACATTCAAATTCGAGAAAAATAATATCAAATCGTACTAAAAATTTTAAACTTATAGAATATTGGGATTATGTCGTAAACTAGTATTCTTTGGTGAGCAAATACGGATACCCGAATACTTCAAAAGACGATTAAAGTTTGTTACAAATTTTGTTCCTGTTTCGAGAAAACAGGAGTGCGCACTCTTACCGACCGCGCCATCTTACACGACCTTATCCTATTTTTTAAAAAAAATTTTTCTTTAATACATAAGTTTAGAAGTCATTAACTTTATATTTATGACGCTGTAGGAACCAATTTTCATATTTTTACTTCCAAAAATGTTGACTATTTATAAATAACAATAACAACAACAGGGTTTAACGTTCGTTTTCTAGACAACAATCTATAGCAGACGTCACCCACATCATTATCTTTTCTAGCTTTATTTATTTCATTACATATTACAATTTACTACAATGTGGGTGGAGGATAAGTGAAGTGGCGTGAAGGCTAGTATTTGATAGGTATGCGTCTGCAGCCGTCTTTTTAAGGAACTATGATGATATTCGTCTGGAGTTATGAAGGGAAACTGTAGGAAACCTTCACGAGCATAGCCGGCCGCAGGATTCGAACCCTCGACCTACCAGTCGGCGTGCCAGTGCCTAAGCATACTCAGCCACTCCGCTGGTGACTCTTTATAAATACAGAAGTGGAATTTTAGTAACTTTGAAGCAAATTCTCAATTTTGTCACTAATATTTCAAAATTCTTTCAAGAAATATGACTTATTCTGAATAGGACTTTTATGCAAAATAGGAAGCATGTTAGCAGGCCCGATGAGAGGGTGAAATAGCCGGGATTGTAGCCCCGAGCCCAAGCTGATAGAGGGGGCCCGTAGTGGTCAGTAAGGGCTCGAGAAAAAGTAAAAGCATTTTTCTGCTAGCCACTAATTTTTTCGGGGAACGTGCATGTTAGTAAAAAGTTAATAACGTCAAAAGACGTCAATGAGCGTTAAGTGGAACTTTATTAATTCATACACCACATCTTAGAACGTCAATAATTCCATAAGAAGTGTATTAATTTCCAAAACTAATACACTTCATTAAGTGTACTCGTTGGGAGATTTATCATTATATGTTATGATCGTCAAGGTGTTAATAAATAATCTTGTTTCTTAGAAACATTCGAGTGTTGTTGATGAGTTTTTGTAAATTCTTATTTAAAATTTGTTATCCAAATGATTGCAAATGAATTCTGTGTGGAAATTTTAAAATTTTTGAGGTAATTATTGATTTCTGTGCTAAAACTATAGAGGTGCTTCTTAAAAATACAACTTGGTATTTAAAACTGTATTTTCATTGTCTAAAAAAGACCAGTCCATTGTATTAAAAATTGAAAAAACAATACTGAAAACCTATATAACTAACCGAAAGCGTAATCTGTGTATCACATTAGTTTGGAACGTTAAGCTCACAAATAATTTGAATATACTTTACGACGTGAGAGGAATATATTTTCAGGTCTTGTTACTGACTAAATAATTCCAATGAATCTGATGATGAGTAATTATTAGTAAGCAATCTTTGATTTTGCAGTGAAAATGATTAAATTCGGTTGTGAAATTATGATCTATTATACATTAGGGCTAATGATTTTTAAAGCTACTAATAGGGGACCATTCCCCGATTTTTCGAAGTTTAAGCCTTGCGTGTACACATTTGAAATGTGTATCTATATTTAGAGCATCACAAAATTAAAGTCGTTGCTGTCTGACGTATGATGCATACGTCAGGTAGATATATAAAACCGAAAACTGCATAATGATATATTAAGTATTTTGTTATAGATTTGCTTATTTTTAGAACAACGTAAACTTTTGCAGCTTTTTGCGTCCAAGTCATCTCTCTATAAAATAACAGTATGGATGGATGGAATATATTTTCCATTTGTGTAAGACTCGAGCGTATGATGGAAAGAAGACCCGTGATCGAGAAGCGATTCTGAGCTTCTTGGAACCGGTCTTAAAAGAGAAACGACTATATTTGTAAAAATAATGCTTGAACTGTTAGCTGTTCTGGTCATATCGTCATAATTATGTGTACTTAAGACACGTTAGACACGAAGACAAATCCACTAAGTCGCTTTCTTATGACAAAGAAAACACTTTTTTGAAGTTAGGTATCTCTGATGAAGAGTCCGCGGTTGATTAAGCGTCTTGTATTTTCTAATGTATGCAAATTCCGAACTTAAATAAGAATTAGTACAATTCCTATTAGTATATATAAAAATCATGTAGGTACCTACATACACAAATATGGTCCAGTTTAGGATAAAGTTGTTTATAATTTTATCTGAGACTAAATCATTCGACAAATTAAAAATTAAAACTATGCCTGGCTTGGAATCACATTTCTCATATTAAAAAATAACGAAAGAAAAAAGTATAAAATATTATTGCTGTAGTAAATCTATATTTTAACGGCACTTCAAGATATATGTATAACGACACTTATAGAAAAAAAAAAAAAAACCGGCACTTTCATCAAAGTACCAATTATTTTTCAATATTTCGTATCGATATTTTCACTTTTAAATCTTTCACGGGAAGTTATAATACGCTGTGCCAATACCAACCCAATAGAAATACAGATATCCAGCCATACACTCGTATATAATGCCTATAAAAATGAATCAGTCAGTCAGAACGTATCTATGCTATATTTGGTTCCGTTCCGTATTTATATTTGATTCTAACAAGAAAATTATATTCCGTGACCCTATTACAATTTCAAATATCATCGTGAAAAATAATATAAGTTCGATACATAAAAACGTCAACATATTCATATTACAAACGATCATCGTAAAATTTATATTTTTGTATCTATCTACCAAGTTCTGATTTACTGATAGGAGGTATATAGATATACACCCATGTCCCATATATACTCACATACAGTTAGATTGTATATTATAGATAGTTGCCGAATGCTGTTCGAGTTGATGGTGAAAGAATTCCAGCCACCCATATGTTGTATCTTTGTTCGTTTTCGAGAACATTCGTTATTGACGACGAAATTTGATTGTTTTCAATTGACTTAAATTTCATTGGCAATATTCGTGAAAAATAAAAAAAGAGAATACAGTGTCGAAGTTGCAGAATTCACATACGGTTACTTATTGGAATATATTCACTATCTATAATAAATATCAGGATTATATTAAAAGTTAGACGTTCTAAAGTTAGGGTGAAAAGATTAAATATAATTTTAACAATCAACTTCTTTTTCTGTTTCATTAAATATAATTATTATAATACAGCAGAACTTCGATTAATTGTCACTCGATTATCGGTCAGCTTCTGTTATCCGTCAACGCCTTAATAAAAAAAATATAGTATTTGACACTAAATATACGAACCTAGTTTCCAAGCGTATACTTAATCCCATAAAAAAATAAATATTTTCTTAAAATAAAAAACATGATAGTAAAGAATATAAAATTATTTTAACAGCTCCCTATGAAAAACACTTTGGAGTGTACGACAAAATTATACTTTTTACTCTTTTTAACCAATAAAATACTCGTATACTTATATACCGGGTGGTTAACACAATTAATATCGTGTGGTAAAAAATTTGAAATATAACCTTTGCTTTAAACTTAACAATAAAAAATAACTGCAGTTCTTTTTTCAGAATGTATCAATTTTATTTTTACTAAAAATTTATTAACCCCTTTAGTACCGCCATATATTCCAATTTTTTAGATAAAAAATTTAATATCTCTATAAGTATAATTGCAAGTTTGGTACATTTTGTTTAATTTATTTACAGTATGACCGCTCTTTACTATACAGCCTGCAGTTATCGATACAAGACAGTGCACACTCGTCAGTTGAATTGTTTCTAAAAATTAGTATGACGAGCTGAGCTCGTCATTAGTCCAAAAGGGCTTAATCTATGTACCTATGCTTATAATTCCAGTGTATTTTGTCATAAGTCACAATGAGCAATCTGTATATTGTTGATTTATTACTTAAAAAGAGTAAGAAGTATAATTCTGTCGCATATTCCAAAGTGTTCTTTATAGCGAGCTGCTAGCGTATATTGGTGATGCTATGTAAGGGTTTTACTCTTTTCGGAATAAACAAACAACCACTTAGATGGCAAATTTCAAAAAATTTTATAAATCTTCGTTTAAGTCAGCGTTTCTTTACGTATTACTTAGAATGCATATTACTTTGATAGCTACTTCAAATATATATATATATATATATATATATATATATATATATATATATATATATATATATATATAGATATATATATATATATAGATATATATATATATATATATATAGATATATATATATATATATATATATATATATATATATATATATATATATATATATATATATATATATATATAGTGATGGTCACAAAAATAGAGCCACTGTATAGAATTTCATAAAATTTGTGGTGAAATTTGATATAAGGTGCATAAAAGAAAGAAGTAGCTATCAAAGTAATATGTATTCTAAGTATGTAAAATTTACATAAAAATTAACAACAAAAGTAATTCCATTATAAAAAAAAATTAGTAAAATAAGGAAAAGTAAACAAATTTATGTGGTCATTAAAATAGAGCCATTATATATTTTGTATTTATAACCTTAAATTTATTCAAATATTTAAGTTCCAATCAATCAGTTTTTTCCAATCACTCAGTTTTTTCCAATCACAAAGTAATTTAGTAGTTTGACCGTCCTAAGGCGTCACAAGGTCGTGGCAGTGATTCAAATAAGTGCTGACACCGGATGATGGTAATAGACGTCTATTATTTTTGAACCTCCTTCCATAGTTGTGCTTTATTATTGATTTTATAATTTCCAAGAGTATTTTATAATGGTATACATTAATTTTGAATCAGATTGAAGTCGGATGATAGAAAAGGCCAAGGTAAAATCGACAATTTGTGACCCATGAAAGCTCTTTTTGCCTTCCAAGACGTAGGCTTCAGAACATTGTCTTGTGTTAATGTCCATTTTAGTGGCACATTTTCCCCAGTAAATGGGATCACAGTATTCTTAAGTACGTTGGCATATTCGTGGTAATTCTTGCTTTCTCTGATCCAAGAAATTGGTCCAACTCCATACCAATCAAAAAATATCTCCATAGTTTTATGTTTCCACCTTTATGTTTCAAAGTTTTTTTGATATGTTGTAGAAGAAATTCTTTGCTTTGGGGCCATCTAATGTAAACCCGACCATCAGAGTTGAATAAATTTATTTTTGTCGCATCATTTATTTTTCTTCAGTTTTTTATGCCTTCAGGACCATTCCAGATAATATGATCAATGCAAATTTTATCCAGTTTTTGTTATTTTTAAGAGTCGCCAAAATAGTTCTCCATTTATCTACCGTTAAAATTATGTTCTTGCAGTCTTCTTCGTACAGTACGTGAACCAACACCAAGATTTAATTCAGCCTTAATGCTTATCGAAGACCTGAATGGATCTTCTTTGAAGTATGAATGATGAGCCGATCAGTTTGGACCGTACTTTTTCTTTTTACCCCACGATTTTCTTTAGTTGGTTTTGGTTTCAATGCATTTTCAACCATTTTCTTTCAACAACCGACAATTCTAACTAATTCACGTTGAGATTTTCCCTCGTCTCGTCGAGTTACAATTTTTGTTCTTTCTTCAAAAGAACAATGTATTTCGTTATCTATCTTAACATTTATTTGAATCACTGCCACGCCATTGTGATGTCTTGTTAAAAAGTGATGGTCAAGGTACTAAATACTTATTAAAATTGAATGATTGGAACCTAAAAATTTGAATAAATGGCTCTATTTTAATAACCACATAAATTTGTTTACTTTCCCTTATTTTACTAATTTTTTTTTTATAATGGAATTACTTTTGTTGTTATTTTTTATGTAAATTTTACATACTTAGAATACATATTCCTTTTGATAGCTACTTCTTTCTTTTATGCACCTTATATAAAATTTCACCACAAATTTTATGAAATTCTATACAGTGGCTCTATTTTTGTGACCATCACTATATATATATATATATATATATATATATATATATATATATATATATATATATATATATATATATATATATATCAATCTAAAGTACCCTTTCTTCATGAAACTTCTTATTTGTATTTTTATTTATTTATCGATTTATTTAACAATTTTTGAGTTTTCATCTAATTGTAAGCTATAAAAACAAATACATACTTTAACAAGGATAACAAAATAACAACTTTATAACCATTACTAATAATAATCACTATAAATACACATTTTCGTTCCAAAGCTAGTACCTAGTAAAATCAATTTGCTAATTTTCTGTTATCCGTCTAATTCGATTAACTGTCACAGTGATGGTTAATTGAAGTCTTACTGTATTACGAAAAATGTTAAAATTATAAAAATTTTCCCTAGTTAAATATATATTTTTTGTGTATTAACTAGTAATGTGACAGATTGTTAAGAATTTATATCCGCAGATACGGATCTTAACTTTCGTACACAATCGACGCCGGTGTGTGTGACATTAAACCGATAGTTGATGAACATCCCGCTTTGCGTTAGTTATGCGACATGTTGAATTATTTATAATCCACATCGTAATAAACTTTTGGAGGACAAAGCTGCCTAGTTACTCTTTTTGAAGAACAATCTACCATTAATTACTTAATTCTAATTACGATATTTAATTATTTTTTAAAGTTTCTGAAAAAGTAATTATTTTGTATGATGTATAAACACTTTTAGCGATACCTTGATAATAAATTAGTTAAATTAACATATCACAAAGATTGCCGGTTTGATATAACTGTAAAGATTAATACCTTATAATTTTAATATTCGCAGATTTTTAACGGATTATACCTTACTCTAATTAACTTAAATTAACATTTAAATTTATTAATTTTTGCAATGTAAATGTGCCAAATATATGATTTTAAAAAATAAAAGTAATCTCTATTGAAGTGAATAGTATTTTATTGCCACCTAGACCTTTAAAATTTCATATACTTAATAAAATTCATATTCACCATAATATTCATTCACATTCGTTTGTTAAGAATCCGTTAACGATTTGTGAAAACGTAACGAAATACGGATATGGATATGGATACAGACCTTTTTCTCTCTCGGATATCCGCGGATACAGATACAGATACGGCTATCCGGCACATCAAAGAATTATCGTTATTATATTATTGTTTGACACTCAGCTATATTTTTCTGTAGAAAAACGTGTTGGTGAACGGAGGGGAATGAAGGGTGCCAGTTGAAAACCACTCTTATAAAATCGAAATCAACGGTGAACAACTTTCTGTATGTCAGAACCCAGAATAAATTTAACGTTTCGTCAATGGGCTGTAATAGTTAATCAATACGCTTAGCAAAATGTAGGGTGTCCATATTTTGATAAATTAACACCGGGACATAAGCTAGAAAAAAGCTAGAACAAGTCTTTGATACATTTTAACATTTTGATATGAAATTCTGAACTGAATTGTTCCTCGAACGTTAACTTGTAAACTTGTACGTAACCAGGGCCCTATTTCATAAAAGTACAAATTTCAGTTTTAAAATTTTACAATTACAGGTGCTTGTAATGCACTACAAACAATTATTATAGGTGTTGCATAAATAATTCTTACAATTACTTACCTTTTTACAATTGTAAATGATATCCATAGAAACATTTCAATAAAATTAATATCTTTTATGGCAGCTATATATATATATATTTTTTAAATTTTGTAATTACTAATTATGTTGAAAACAATTACATCGGTGTTAACAAGATGAATTTTATTCGCAGAGGCTCGAAATCCGGTCTCTGATTGAACGAAGATAGTTGAAGCCGACATTTTTTAAGTTTATAGATGTATACGGTGTTCTCAATTTCTTTGAATCGTTTGGTTACGGAAGAGATGGACCAAACCCTTCCCTAAGAGGCGAACGGTAATTTTTCTATCTCATCTGTACCCATGCAAAAGATTATTAATTAATTTGATCCTATACCTTATTTGCTTTGTTGTACCCAGCTTAAGCTTTGGCTACAAAGTATTCAGTTATATAAAACAAATAACTCACCATAATGATTATAAATGAAATATGGGCAATTTTAAATTGTAGCTAAGTTGTAGTTGATTTGGTAAGTTTACTATAATATTGTTAATTCTGTTTAGAATGGTATATCTATACCGACATACATAATAAACCATATCGGTGCAACAGTCGCTGCAAAACCAGTTTGCATATTCCTGCAAAATGCGGTATCTATAGGTACTTATTTTTGCCAAAAATTAGAATACATAGCTGCCTCCATTATATAAATATGGAAAAAGGAAACGATGAATATAGTATATGACAGAAAAAAGAATTTTTTATACAACACCTGTAACTTAAATATTTACATATTTGTAAAAAAATTACCTGTAAATTGTAAATTGTGCCTTTATGAAATAGGGCCCAGGAATTCAAAGTAACATATTAAAAGAAATTACTTTTCGTAGAATTGACTCAGTTATAAGTTATTTGGTTTCTTTCATCCCTGTTTTCCGCCTCTTTGGGCTCCTAGCGTACAAAGAAATTTTTCACAAAGAAGTTATTAATAAAAGTAGTAGAGTCAAATTATTTATTAAAAGGCTTTTACAAAATTTTCGTTAGACTCACAATTATGAAGATAATCGAGAAATCAATTGTTACCTTTTTTAAGAGATGTACCCGACCTATAATACTATCAATCCCGAAAACTCACTTTTACTTTCATGGAAAAATTCTCTGGGAGTTCTAAAAAAAAAAAACCAACCCACTCAAAATGCGCAATTGATCATTTCAATACGATATGTACTGAACTACGTTGTGCTATTTGCTGTTCAAAATGAAAAATTGGGTACCTGTAAGGTGATGATAACAAGTAATTTAAGAAATCGGTACAAATGGGCGTCCCGAAAAAGTTTGTTGGGACATAGGGACAGAAGTATGTATGTACACCCTACGTATAAGCGAATGCGGTGGGCGACTTTATTTTAGGCTGTAGTTATGTAGGAATCTTGTACGCGCGTGTAAATTGTTAAATTAAACTTTTATTTAGTGGTATGTAAGTGTTATTTACATGCGTGTGCAAGCTTCCAATATAACCACAGCCTTATACGTGGATTATGTAGCAATGCCATGTTATGAATTTAAGAAAAAATACTTTTAAACTAAATAAACGTTATGTTTAAGAAATAACTACACGATTTTAATTAATACACCTTCCCATGTACAAACTCGTTATTTCTTATTTATTGTTAAATATAAAAATCTTTCCCTTATTTTTTCTTTCCGTATTGTAGGCGCATGAATTGTTCAAATATTGCAGATGTAGTGCAAAAAATTTATACAAAGATTTCTTTTATTTCCGTTTGTGCGCATCGTATGAAAAATGATCAAGTGCAACCAATAAAAGCGACTTACGATGATTGTGGAGCACACACACACACACACATACAGTATGAAAGACGACAATGTCAATAACCTGGTAGAGTACACTAGAGTCACTCGCAAACACATATAGTGCACACAAGTGCTCCTATAATTTTGTTACAGCAAGCTCTAGTGTGCAAGCTGGTGGTTGTACCCTCACAACAAACTATTGCATTCGGTTATATTCTCTACCTACATTTCCGCTATGTTATTCTCATAATAAAGAATGTATACAGCTTTCTAGTTCTATACACAGTGAAAAAAATTGCGTTAAAATTAACACATTTCACATGTCCAGAACGGTGCACTCAATTTTTTGTGTTATTTTAACACAAAGCATACGTGTCAAATCTATACACAAGATTTGTGTCAAGGATTTAACACACAAGAGGACATACATTTTGTGCCATTTTTTCAGATTTAACAGTTAGTTGTTAAACATTTTTATTCAATATTTTACTTCCACTGCAGCTTGAGATATTTGAAAGTCGTCAAAAATTATAACGATTTTGTTTATATATTATTAGGCTAAGCGCGGGAGAGATGCCGCAGTAGCCATAGTTCGTCCGTTGGATTGATAAATGGCGCTATTAATGGATTATATGTCTAAAATAAGTTACTTATTTAAGCTGTATATGGCAACATTTATGATTAGTCCATCAGGTTAGTAATTTTCCAACTTTTTATTATTGAAAAGTAAGTTTTTTAACATAATATTTTATCAAGCATTTAATTCATTAGAATTTAAGAACGTATATTTCATTGTTTTAATGAAAATGAGTTTTGTTATTAATTTAGGTATATTTTAAAAGTTCTGTATAAAATTTTAGGTTGGAATTCCGCACTATGCTTGCTATAGCAACATGCGGCATCTATCCCAACAAAAACGAGAGATGCCGCATTTAAAGTTGGTATAGATGCCGCATCATATTACATGTTAAAGACATAGACTTATATACGTTAATTATGCAATTTTTTTTGGACTGTAAATGTATGTAGATGTGTATAAAATGCAAAATTTTTAATATGAACTATGCGGCGTCTCACCTTCTTTGATGCGGCATCTCTCCCATAGGTGTGGGAGAGACGTCGCTTTGCAGGCTCTACAAAAATGTTAATTATGAGTCCTTTATGTCTCAAAATTTAAAATTATTTATAAATAATTTTAAAGCACAATGTTTGCATTTATTGTGTACCAAATTTCAAATCAATTCAATGCATACCACAGTATAAATAAAAGATTATTACCATAGGCAGTAGCGAAACGCACTTTCTATCCTTTTTTGATATAAGTACAAACAATTATGTATGTCCTTTTTTACTTATGTGATTGTATGTGTTTGTACATGTGAGACTGAGGGTTGATAATGGCCATGTTAAATTATATGAACAACTAAAAGCAACTTTCTTCAAAATGAATTGAGCAAACGCGAAAATTATGACAGTATTCAACACGGGGTGCCTTCAGCACGAGAATTTAGATCGTCACGACCTATTAGCACCAACCATTGTCAAAATCGAAAATATCAACTGAATTATTATAAAATATTAATAATTATTTATTATTAAACGTATTTTTACATAAGCATTCAAATTATAATAATACTTACAAATTTACATCAAACGGCACTCAGAAAAAACATAAATTGGAATTTTGTTTTGAATGATTTAAGCAAAATTTAGCACCACAAGAGTTATCACCAGACATTTTAAGCCACCATAATAATTAAATACATATCAGAAATATCTTACAGATCACAAAACACACTAAAATTACAAGGAAATATCAAAAATAACTGATGACAAGCTTTAAATAAAAAAAATTTAATGACAGTTAAAATTCCACTGCCATCGTTGTTAAAAATTTTAAAAAAGTCAGTGAAACTTAAACAAAATTAAATAATTTACATAATTATCAACTGTAAATTTTCACAAAATAATTTGACCTGCAAATTTATTTTTCTAGATTAAATTTACTTTAGTGATGATATTTTCACTGTATTAGTATACATAATATTATGCATTATTTAGGTACATAACATGGATAGCCCTTTGGAATTTTTGAATTCCAAATGACACTCTTACGTCATCTCATTTCGTAACTGTTTGTGAAACAAACTATTATTTAAACACTGCGCATACTTTAAGAATTATCAAGTGTTTTCAAAATATGCGGCATCTCTCGCGCATTCACCCTATAAATGAGACTCAAAGAATGCAAAGTAAGTCAATCCTTTGTAAAAATTCTTAGTTGTTTCCATATATATGTACCAAAATATACGTATATAATAAAAAGATGAGAGTAGTTCTTATGATTAAACAAAACCAAAAAATTCTAAGTTCGTTTAAAAACAATTTTCTTACATTTTAAGATTATTTTGTTCCAGATTCAGTTAAAAAAAATTATGTAAGCTTACTTGAGATTGTATTATATAATATACAATCTTACATGTAAGTAAGCTTACATGATTTTTTGTAACTGACTCTGTAACAAAATAACCTTAAAATGTAAGAAAATTGTTTCATTTTTAAACGTTTAATAAAACTATATTCGTCAATAACTGAAAAAACTTATAATTTTTCGGTTTTGTTTAATAATAACAACTATTCTCAGCTTTTTTATTATATATATTTGGGTAGATATATATTCTAATCTAATTTACTTATTTATAATATTTTTTTGCTCTACACAAATATTATGTTACTTCTTTGTTGTACAGGGTGGGGCAGGGAAGTATCCCTAACTTTGAAGGTAAATTAAAAAAAAACGAAAAGTGTTAGAACAAAACTTTATTGTGGCATCAAAAGGGTACAGATGGAAGTTAATTCTTACTTTGTTTTAAACAATACATCATTCAAGTCGTACATACGTCAGCAATTAAAGTTTCACATGCCTGTACTCGTTGTTGCCAGTCCCGTTGTGTGAGTTCTTGAACGATGACCATCTTGTATGGATGGAAGTGGAGTTCTTCGTGGAGAATACGACGCACAGTGCGATTAGACAATGCAAGGGCGGATGCATGCTTGCGGGCAGAACGCTTAGGAGACTGCAAGATCGATCTTCTGACACGGTCAATGTTTTCTGGAGTTCGGACAGTTCTCCGAGCCCCAACTCTCTTTTTCACTACACTACCACATGCACGGAAGTTTTCCACCCACAACAAAATGGATTTGCGGTCAGGAACAGGGTTGCGAGGGGGAATCCGATAACGAGTTCGCAGCGCACGCTGCACTGCAACAATAGACTTATTCTGAGAAAAATACGTCTCGACAGCAAAAGCGGTTGCTCATTCGACCAAGCCATGTCTACAACTGACAGCGCTACTATCGGAAAATTCCGTGGCCACAGCGTCATTCGAACCTACCCCCACTCCTCCAACATGTCCCCACTACTCACAATGCCACCTCGAAAGTAGGGATGTTTCCCTGCCCCACCCTGTACAAAACAGATTAACATTTTTATTCTGTTAAATCGAAATTTGTGTTAATATTTTTATTTAACACAAACACGAAATGTTTCATCAACGTAGGGTTGTGTTACTTATTTAACACAAAAATTTTAACCACTAGTTTTTTTTGCGCAGAACACAAATTTTTTTACTGTGTAGGTACATACCTGACATTATAAATAAAGGTAAATGTTTAAATTTACAAACTATTTTCTGTAAAACTTATCTAATTTAAATAAAGTGGCTACATTATATTATATTCTTCATTACTATTTGTTTGTGGTTATCACAATGCCTGTCTTAAAAACATTATTCTTAACGTACCTATACGATTGCTAAATGTAATTTTGGAATAGTTTCACAGTTTTAAAATAACATATTATTTAATTCTATTGTTGTTTTTAACGACGCCTTACAGTGCAATTGTACATATATGTGTTTTTTAACGGCAAATAGTGTAGGTGCATTAAATCACTATTTAGATTCGAAAAACTGATAAGAAGAATTTTAAATAACCTTTTTCAAAACCAATTTTTTTCATCTTTAAAAAAAAAGGAAAAAAAACACATTTTTTACGTCAGGAATCTTGACTAAATACAAAATGTCACCACTTTTCAAGAATAGAACTACCGTCGATTTCCTAACAATTACTACCGAACAATTTCCAAAAAAAAAAAACTACCGTCGATATTTCTATTTGAAGATAAGAACACAATTATTATATACTAGAAGCCTATCCTGGCTTCGCTTAGATATCTACTTTGTTTTCATTGTGGTGTTTAATAATTTCTTCTATATATATTTTATATTTTACAACTGTTATGCATATTTTACAGCTGTAGCCCACGGTTTCAACTGAAAAATATCTGAATTATGGGTTCAATTCCTTCTAAATCAAATATTCTGAAATTCTGTACAAGATGTTATTTATAGTGATTGCCTTCATTTGCTAAACAACTTTAGAATAGAAACATCGTCGGAAGTAATTTTTTTGTTTCATTCTTACCCATTCAAAAAGGAAGGGTTAGAGTCAGCAGCTGGTAAGGGATTGATATATGTATACAGTTGATCTTTTTTTTGTGCGGTGGAGGGGATCGCATAAAAAAAAATCGCACAAAAAATATATTCAAAAATATCATAAATGGCTATAAAAAGTATAGTTCAATCCATATTGTACAAAAAACTTTTTCTATACGGTTGACCGGGACCGCATAAAAAAAGTTTCATCGAAAAAACATCATTCAAAACTCTCAAAACTTAGAAATTTCCTTAGAAATTGCTTCTAAAAACAAGATAAAGCATTAATTTACACACAGAAACTTTTTATTTCAATTTTATAATATTATGAAAATTTTGAAAAATACATCAGTAACAAAATTAAATGATACAATAACTTATGTTCTTATGCAATGAATTGATTAAATGCTTAAAAGCCGTTAAAAAGTATTTTTATCAAAGAAATTTATTATAGTAGTTCTTTAAGTTTCTTACTGTCTCGTGATTTTGATTCACATTATATATTTTAATGACCATTTCATTACAAATCGCATAAAAAAATCGCACAAAAAAGACAGCATAAAAAAGATTTCAGCTGTATCTATTTATGAATAATAGTCAAAAAACGCAATGAAAAACACCATTCTGCTCAAATGTTCCCAGAATCAAAGGACAATAGGCAAAACTCTATGGCTAGCTACCCCCAGCGCCCAAGGTTGAGATCGGTGCCGATGAATAGCCCTGGTCAAGTAGTCTAACTTTGTCAATGGGCACGTTCATGGAGAACCTGGCCTTCAAAAGTAATAGGGTATCAAATGTAGAAAAAGTCTGCACGTGCCCATAGCCAAACCGGATACTCTGTATAAGTACAAATGGGTTATGAGACATGTCGTGGGCCGGCCTATCACTGTGTAAAACCACTTTCCTGACAAGTGGCCTAACCTCGTTTGTCCACGTGGCCTGTGGCAGAAGACGTACCGAGCGGCTTTAAACCTGAACATTGGGAATATCCGAAGAAAAGTTTGGGAGTCCTACCGGTGGCGATTTCTGGCAGACCCTTTGGTAGATTGCCGAAATAAGGTAGTCCGAAGTGCATCCTCCCGAAGGGTACTCTAATGCCCGCTGCAGGTCAACACACATCGTTTCCTTAAGAAATGGCCCCATGGAGTATATAAAATCTACTGCACGTCAGAACTTTTGAAGGCCAGATGCTCCATACCTAAGATGGGTATATTTGTGACTACTAGGAAGGGGCTTTCAGAAAATATATATCTCACTAGTGGGCGCTGGAGGTCAATTTTGCGCATTGTCCTTTATTTTGCAATTTTAGTGATCCTTACTTAATCACTATGAATTTACTACCTGGCAGTCCATAACCACTATGACCTTACTGCCTCGTGCCCCATAATCACTATGACTTTACTACCCAGTGGCATATAATCACTGTGATGTTACTACTCAGTAGTCTACAACGCTACAATTACTATAACCTTACTACTCAGTGATCCATAATCACTATGATCTTACTACCCAAGTTGAATTTAGATCAGGGGGTCGGCAACCCGTAGCCGCAACCCGTGGCGGCCCCAAAATTCGACTCCCGTGATGGGGCCCCGCTGCTCACGGCGATTTTTTTATATTAGAGATACATTTTTATGGATCGAAACTTGCCATTCTATTATTTACGCAATGAAGTTTATTTACAATCATGTTTTCACACATCCAATATTTGTGGCTTATTTTATTTACGTGTGATATTTAAATGGAAAATCACAGATTAAAATAAATTAAATGTGTTTTTGAAGAAAAACGTTGATACAACAAACTTCCCCGGGGACCGGCAATATTTTTAAAGAATTAATTTTAAAAAAAAAGTTTATATAAATATATTCAGGAAATAATTTAGCATGTGTATATACAGACAACAACAATGAACTGATAAATAAAATACATAAAAAACACAAACAATTAAATGCTTTTATTACCTGTTTGCGCTAACATCGAACACATCTGTGATCGGATCACTGATCGCTATCGGCCTCTACGGTTGTTCCGATTATTACACAACAGCAGTGTACTCGGACCGTAAGATGTTAATATAACCGACCGCGGTAACCAAATACATAACTAATTAGTTCTTATAAGTATTTGTGACCAAGAATGCTGTTACTCGGCTCTTACGAAAATTATTTAAAAAACAAAATTTCTATTTTTGACTCAGTATCTTTTTAATTATTAATATTTTGCAGATTTTGTTAAATAAGATACCAGTAGAACTATAGGAAAATCTACTAAAATCACCATATTTGTCATACATTTCAACTACTTAACACAGATAGTAGACACAAATAATTTTGAAAGATATTTTAGTATTCGTTATGTACTCACCCAAACCTAAGTATAATAATCATCATCTTGTGATATTTGAGACCACAAGCATGTACGTATCATTACTTCTTACATTACGATGACAATTGCAGGTTTACAATTTCGACAGGTATTTTATTGCTGAAGAGTGTGGCGTCATTCAGGCATGGATGAATTTATTGGAATGATAATAATTATTGTTCACTAACTTCAATTATATCCACATCTTAACTAACGAGTAAAGGTCCCGAGACCGGACTTATCGATTTTGATGAAATTTGAACATGGGACCGCATAGAAAAGTTTACTAAAAAACTTATTGATCCAATGACTTGTACGCTTATGCAATGTACTGAAATGCTTAAAAACAGTCAATAAGTTAATTTACCAAAAAAATTAGTATAATTAATGCTTTTTTCTTACTTTCTTTTGATTTGATTCATGCACTCTAATGGGGATTTTTTTAAAAACCACATAATAAAAGGTTCAGTTGTATTATAAATTTAGCGTCTACTTCTTGTTCGAATTGATTTGGTATATTCCCATGGGAATGAGACATTTTCCTGCAGTAAACAGTATCCTAAATGTTGACTTAGGTAATAAGTTAACACCAGACTAACTCAGACCAAAATCCGTTCAGTAGGTACTTAGTTCTTGCGTACACATGCTTCAAATGGTTTTTATATTTTCCCAAAAAAGAGACATTTTTCTGAATAAAAAGCATCCTAAATGTTGATCCAAGTAATCAGTTATCAACATACCAAATTTTGCTTATTGGGTGTTACGGTAGGGATATTTTTCTTTTAGAAAATGCTTGACAAACAATTTCTTATACCATTCATATTTACAATTATTGGCATTTTGTTATTAAGAATTAAGATGGTACCGCCTATTACCTATAATTTTAAAAAGTATTATGAAGAAAAATTTAATAAAGAAAATAATAGTAACAAAACTTGAAAACTCGCATTTGAAGAGTTATGTATAAATGAAAAGTCTAGTTATGGGGTTTGTAAAAGAAGAAAGGTTTAAAACCACTGGTCTAAGGAAACGAGATTTTAGTGCATGGTTAAAACGTACTTGTTAGGAATACACTCTAAAAGTAGACTTTTTGATCAATCGGCATTCACTTTTATTCGTTTCTTGTTCAAATATCAACCACACAGCAGTTAATAACTTGAGGGTGACTTTATATGTTTATTGTAGAAGGGGCCCAAAATGTGTACAAATTCATATACTTACCCTATTTGATTTAACTATTCCATAGTTTCCCTATATTCATATCGAGCGAGTTGAACAACACAAATACACACACACACACACACACACACACACACACACACACACACACACACATACACAAAATCATATCAGTATGAGCAAATTTATATTCGTCATAGTACTTTGCAATGAGTTTTGTAATATTAAATTTTAGTGTAGAAGACCGAACGCGGAACCATTCGTGCATCTATTAAATAAATAATAAACAATAATTTTATATTCTTTTTTATTGGATCGTTTACATCAGAAACATTTAATTCAAACGTAATATTGTTAATTTAATATGCCAAAAACTTATTATTAAATTCATAAATAAATTAGAGCAGTTATAAGCCAGCATTACGAGCGGATATTTTATTTAAATATATTATGCTGAAAATACTTCCTTCTCGTATTTATCAAATTTTTTTCGTTCGTATACTTAAAAAAATTTAGAAATCTGAGAGTATCTATGTGAATATTTTTAGGTATAGGTGTGGAGTGACATTTTAAAACGTATTTTGTCACAATTACCAAAATGTTGGCAAATCACCAAAAACTATTCAACGTATCACTTACGCGTTTGTCTTTTTCAAATTACTCTTATAGATTACATGATTTAAAGTACAATTGAAATTGATATTTCGTTAATATTTTTTTATATGAAAAGAAAAATGGTTTTATATGATGGATAAAATACTGTTTGAATCAAACATGAGTATAAAAACAACGCGGTTTAAATACATTTATTATTATCTTTCTTAATTTTAATGGAGTAAATTTTTTTTTACGGAAATTTATAGAAAGCAGTAAGAAGAATCAGAAGATATACCTAACTCAGTTTTGAATTTTGGTGACATAATGCTTTTTGATTAGTCACTCCACAGGTATAGTTTTAACTTACCTTTTCCGTTTTCTGATACACTTATCCAAAATATAAATGCCTTATTAGCCACGCATGTAGGCATGTAATATTAATATGCTACTAAGGTATATGTATAAACGAGATACAGTTTCCGGGGATGAATTAAGAAAATACTAAATAATTACAATTTACTTGTATTAATAATTAATTACTTTAGAAACACAGACGATTAATTATTCGTTACATAACAGAATTAAATTTAATGAATATATAAATAACTTTTTTCGTTTAGGTAAAATTATATTTACAGATAATTCCTTACTAATTTTTATTATTTTAATAAAATATATTTTATAAAACCAAATTTAAATATTATATTAGTTTGAAATTTCTTACAAATTTGTTAAAACTTTAATGATTTTTGGCCAAATTTCCAATTTTTATGACAAGAATATCAAAGTCCATTTTGAATTTGAATTAACTAAGGTAACAGCACCAGTAGCCGTCACTGACACAATAGCCGTCAAGTTTCAGTAAAATGATAAATATTAAGATATCAAGCAAGCATATATTTTTTTGTGTTTCCTGGTACATGTTCTGGAAAGTATTCCCAACCATTATTCCTTCAATTTATGATAGCATTCAGTTAGCATTAGATATCATATAATAATGGCTCATCTGAAAGTTAGTGTCTGTAAAATTTGCATATATTCACTAAAACTCTTAAGCTTTAGCTAAGGTAAGCACTAATTTAATTTTACTGTAATTTTGGTTTAACGAATAATTAGTTATAATTTATTGTTTTTTGAGGTTTATTAGGAATTAAATTTTGTTAAAAAATAGTTTTTCGACCAGAACACCTAACAGAAATTTATTATTTTTGATGCGGGCTACTGGTACATAAAATACAGGCACTTTCCAGTAACCGTCATAGTGACGGTTATTGGGTTAATAAATTGTATTTTAAAAAGGATACATATTCTCCTATGTTTTTTACACTAAAATTTTAAAATCTGGATTACATTCACAACAATACGATAAAGCTATGGACCAGTACCCGTCACTATTTTCTGTAACAATTAAATTTTAGTAGTCCTTGTAAATAAATTAATGGCGGATACTGGTACCCAATAGTAACGGTTTTTGATACCGTCTTTATTGTAGGTAAATTTCAATATAAAATACAATAATGAAGATTAAATAAATGCTTTTGATACGCTATTCGTTAAAAAAAATGCCGATTTCTATCGTACTCAAACAATTTCGTATACCACAAATAATTGTCAGACCACTTTGTCAGATAAATTAAAAGTAAAGTAGCCCATATTATACAAAAAGTGCCTCCACAATAAATCATTTTAACCAACAAAGAAGATGAGGACATAGTAAAGTGGATGAACATTTGAATGAAACTGTGATCCTTAACTGCTAGATAATTACCAACTAGTAATCCAAATCTTGAGAAAATCCGTTTACTCATAGTCGACCTGGACGAAAATGGTTCTTGTCTTTTTGCAATAGACATCCGAAGTTATCTAAGCGATTATCTCAAAATTTAAGAAAATCAAGGGCTTCGGTAGCGTAAATATCAAAAACTGGCTTAAGGGAATTGAAGAATATTTTAAGAAAGAAGAATTAATATTGGTCTGATGGAATTATGATGGATCAGTATCTTTTTGAGCCCGACTAATAATCATGTAATTGTATAGACAAGACAAAAATCAGTACATAATGTTACTAATTCCAATAAAAAAGAATGTACAAAAACAGCATTTATGGATATTATGAATAATGCTTCAGAAGAGTTAGCATCACGCATGGTTATATTAAAGTTAAAGAGAATTCTAAAAAAATAAGTTCAGTGCCAATCTAAGCAATATATCTACAGAAATTGTAGAAAAGAAATAACAGAATCAAATAATTTTTTTGTTAAAGCTTTATCCTTAAGTATTTTAATTATATAGCTCAATTGTTTAAGATTAATCATATTCTAAAGAATGACGGATACTGGATCTCTCCTCTGACGGATACTGGAACATCGTTAATTTTTTATTGACGGGTACTGATACATTACACTTTTTCGTTTATTTTATTTTTATTGATATACTTATTATTAAAATATTCAAATAAATTAAGATATTCCTGAAAGATCACAAAATTCTCTTTCGTTTTAACTTTACTGTTGGTTATTTCGTATAATTGTGAACGAAAAAATTTAATGTAAAGTCTTGCTCATGTCTTAACATGATGGCTACTGGTGCTCTTACCTTATACTCATATATTTTTTGTCCGTTACACTGAATTTCGGCTACAGAACTTTAAAAAATTTCAGATAATCATATTAACAAGATAGATGCTAATCACAATACTTAATATAAGTAAAAAATATTTTTTTATTCCAGAAACTGAAAAACTCAAGCTCCTGGCTACGGTATTATTTAAAAGTAGCCAAATTTTTATTACGTACTCCGTCATGTAAAATACTGTTAGTCATGTGTTAAAGAGGTAAGCTGGTGTGACGGTTTTAAAAATTTACTTTTTTTATTTCTGCTTAAATCGATAGTTTATTATCTCTAGAGTATGCCCCTAAAGCCCTAATTATGAACTCCGTATTTTCACGTGCCGAAATGAGCTCGATCAATACGCACGTCATACTGTATCCATTATTCCAACGTATTTTTCAACCTGTTGTAAGAGTGTTTAACGTATATTTCGACTACTGACGTAATTTGTATATAAACACTGTTACTTGAGCGTTAGTGCGTATGCAAAGGATTTGTATTTTCAAGGCACCTATAAGTGTATTTTATGTACATTTCAATAGTTGACATCATTTGTATATAAACACAGTCACAACCTAGTCATTAACGTTTTACTCAAAATCTTCTTTTTAAATTAAAGGTAACTTATACCAACATTTTATACTAAAAACAATATCCAGAAAAAATAATAAACAAAAAAACGTACAAAATTTATGCAAAAAATTGATTTTTTTTCAAATCATGAGTTTTAAAATTTTTTGAGATAATATAATTAATTTTTTACGTACCTATATTGACAAACTACACTCCTAAGCTTTACAAAAATATTTTTCTTTTTCTTTTCAAATAATTCTACAAGATGCCAGAGTGCACGCTGCGAAGAAAGAATTTTCGTAGGCGTCTTCATATTTTTTGTAATAATTTGCTTAAACATTTATATAATAACACTAAAAAATTAAGTTGAACTCTTCAATACGTCCCTATACAATAAAAATTAATAATTGCAAAAATATATGTTGAAAAGTTTGTTCTTTTCTTTAATTTACAGAAAGTACTTGTTTTTGGCATCCTGCGCTAGATTACCCCGTTAAGTGGTATTTGAATTTTTTTCCTAACATTGATAAATCCTGTAGGTGAATTAATGGAGTCGGATAAACAAAGCATAAGGAACTGTTTCCCCCCCTCAAATTTTTTTTTGTAGCATGTTAATTACATCGAAGGCTATACGAAATGAACATTTTCTACCACTTGCAACCGCCGCTACGAAAGTTATCGGCCATTTTGTGAAAAATCGACCATTTTAGTCATACTTTCTAAATATAGATGAATATATCTCGGTATGTGTAGGTCTAAAAAAAACGAAAAAAATTGAGGCTATTCACTACGATATAGTCTACCAGCGGTTACAGTATGAAATTTTTATCTACACACATAACCTTAAAAAAAAAATAAAAATTGGAGATACTGGTAAATTTTGGTTTTTTGGTTTCAACTTGGGATGTTTTAAGCGAAATTTGATGAAACTTTCAGAAAATATACTTTATAACGTGGACAATAACTGGTTAAAATTTCAAATCAAAATATCTAACATAAGCCCCGAAAATTAACGTCAATTTTGAAAATTGATTGGCCAATGATTTTTGTGCATTGTATCGTAGGAGGTTCTTTTTCCTTTTAAAATGTAGGTTTTTTTATGCACTTTATGACGATGGATAAGAAAAAATTTTTAAGCTTGAAAAAAGCGAAAAAAATCGATTAAAAATTCAAAATCGTCGGCTATGAACAATATTTGAAAAATAATTTAAATCAAGTAAACCGCTATAATTTAAAAATTTAAGTAGTAATTAGTTCCATAGAAGGGTCACAAGGTTCCATGTAAGGGTTACACTAATCGAACCCAATTAAAAAAATTAAGTTTAAGAAATTAAGGTTCAATTGTTTTCAAAAATGCACAACATCAAAAGTATATAAGCTGAAAGCTCCCATCCATCCACAAGCTGCAAATTCAACATTTTTTAAGAGTGTATTAACAAACTAAGTGGCTTAACACCTATGAGCCTTTCGACGAACTATGGACTTAATTTTTCCAAAGTTGTTTTTTAATTGGGTTCGATTCGTGTAATCCTCATTTGGAAGCTTGTAATCCTTGTAAAGCTTGAACTGAATAAATTTTTTTTGTCAGAATTTTTTTTTAAAAATTGAAACGAAATATTTTGTTTTTTTAAAATTTTTTTTTTAAATTTAAAGAAATTTTAAAAAAATTTTTTTTAAAAAAAGAAATTATTATAACTCATAGTATTTAAATTATGGTGTTTTACTTGATTTAAATTATTGCAGCTGCTGTTGAATTTGCAGCTTGTGAGGTGGGTGGGAGCGTATATGTACTGCTACAAAAAATTAAGGGAACCAAAAAAGAAAAAAAATTTTCTTTTCAAGTTTTTTTCAAGTTTTTTTAGTTTCAAAAAAATTAAAAATTAAAATTAAATTTAAAAAAAAAATTTTAAAAAAACAAAATATTTCGTTTCAATTTTTAAAAAAAAATTCTGACAAAAAAAATTTATTCAGTTCAAGCTTTACAAGGATTACAAGCTTCCAAATGAGGATTACACGAATCGAACCCAATTAAAAAACAACTTTGGAAAAATTAAGTCCATAGTTCGTCGAAAGGCTCATAGGTGTTAAGCCACTTAGTTTGTTAATACACTCTTAAAGAATGTTGAATTTGCAGCTTGTGGATGGATGGGAGCTTTCAGCTTATATACTTTTGATGTTGTGCATTTTTGAAAACAATTGAACCTTAATTTCTTAATCTTAATTTTTTTAATTGGGTTCGATTAGTGTAACCCTTACATGGAACCTTGTGACCCTTCTATGGAACTAATTACTACTTAAATTTTTAAATTATAGCGGTTTACTTGATTTAAATTATTTTTCAAATATTGTTCATAGCCGACGATTTTGAATTTTTAATCGATTTTTTTCGCTTTTTTTCAAGCTTAAAAATTTTTTCTTATCCATCGTCATAAAGTGCATAAAAAAACCTACATTTTTAAAAGGAAAAAGAACCTCTTACGATACAATGCACAAAAATCATTGGCCAATCAATTTTCAAAATTGACGTTAATTTTCGGGGGCTTATGTTAGATATTTTGATTTCAAATTTTAACCAGTTATTGTCCACATTATAAAGTATATTTTCTGAAAGTTTCATCAAATTTCGCTTAAAACATCCCAAGTTAAAACCAAAAAACCAAAATTTACCAGTATCTCCAATTTTTTTTTTTTTAAGGTTATGTGTGTAGATAAAAATTTCATACTGTAACCGCTGGTAGACTATATCGTAGTGAATAGCCTCAATTTTTTTCGTTTTTTTTTAGACCTACACATACCGAAATATATTCATCTATATTTAGAAAGTATGACTAAAATGGTCGATTTTTCACAAAATGGCCGATAACTTTCGTAGCGGCGGTTGCAAGTGGTAGAAAATGTTCATTTCGTATAGCCTTCGATGTAATTAACATGCTACAAAAAAAAAATTTGAGGGGGGGAAACAGTTCCTTATTCACTAAAATTTGGAGCTTATCCGACTCTGCTAAATAACATTATAGTTAAAAAAAAATGATGTGGCTGATGCCTGCGCTAGACGAAAGTTTGAATAATGAAGCCTAACGAAGATATTACGATGAAGTATTTATCATAAAGAAACTCAGCAAAATTCTTAATTTGTCTCAAAAGATAGTTCACTTAGAACAATGGTTTCAAAGCTTATCTTTTGTAATAATAATAATAATGCGTTTAACGTCCGTTTTTGAGACTAATTAGTCTATAACAGACGCCACCCACATCATTATTTGTACACTTTATTTATTCGTTACAGATTTTTATTCATTACATTATACATTTATGATGTGGGTGGAGGACAAGGAAAGTGGTGTGAGGGCTAGAATTTGGTAGGTATGCGTCTGCAGCCGTCTTTTGAAGGAACTATGCCGATATTCATCTGGAATTGTGAAGGGAAACTGCAGAAAACCTTCACAAGCATAGCCGGCCGCGGGATTCGAACCCCAGACCCTACCAGTCGGCAAGCGCATAGTGCACAAGCACGCTCGGCCACTCCGCTTTCCAATCTTTTGTAACTTTTTAAGCTTTTTCAAATGCGACAGTGTAACAAAATTTTAAATTCTGACTAATATTTGTCAAAAACTACCAAAAATAGCGAAGCAATGCCCAAATTTTGGCTTCTAAAGATGGGACGTGTCTGGTTAACAAATTCATCCAAGAGTTTGGGACTTAATCTTTTCACTAAATTTCGGAAAAACTGAATGCTTCATATCAGAGCTACCGCGCAGACATACATATATATATATATATATATATATATATATATATATATATATATATATATATATATATATATATAATAAATATATATATATATATGTCTATATATATATATATATAGACATATATATATATATATATATATATATATATATATATATATATATATATATATATATTAATTTCAATGAAGGTCATTATCGGTTCCTTAAAGCCTCAAAACAAGTTTTGGTCATAGTAACGGGTTCAGGTCTTACAATGAGCACCGCTGTAATAGTTGAATGGTCAGAACTGGAATTCTCTAAAAATAAAAATGAAACCAAAATCGCCCGAAAAATTAAGTGCACATAACTCCTTCAATTCCAGAAATATACACTCTAAGGCTTAATAATTATAATGTTCTCAAATAAATGAGACAAACTACTTCAATTGAAAGCAAATTAAATATCGGAAAAACTTATTTAAACTTGTATAATTTCTAAACAAATAATATATATATATATATATATATATATATATATATATATATATATATATATATATATATATATATATATATATATATATATATATATATATATTGCAATTATCCCTATAATATAATAAAATCATACAGATGTAAATGAACCCAGGCCGTACTTTGTAAACAGTAGATATTTATAAATATGGCTACTTCTAATAGCAAACCAGTTGGGTAATGTTGCTTTTCCAATACTAATCGATAAATTCTTTTGTGTAAGAATCCCCATTATGTACAAATTTACTAACATGTAGGAGAATATTATCACAAAGTCTGACCATACTCTCTCTGCACGACTATAGTACGGTTAGTATATATATATATATATATATATATTATAGTTACGACTGGTTTCTATAGTTGCTTGCTTGCTGTAGTTACTTAATGTTGTTCCTTTACAGTTTGATCCGATTTGCAGTTTGTACAATGCAGTTGTCCATCAATGAACACAGAATATATAATTTTGTGTTGTCAAACAGAGCTTAAAATTTTAACTATCTCAGTATATTATGAACAGATATAGGTTTCCCTTTATAGTATATCGAAGAGCATCATGGGGATAGATATACCGGGTGTCCCGTTTAGATTTATACATACGATTTACATGTTAGTTGATAACACTGAATTCCCATAAGGAAAAAGTTATGTCACAAGAGTGCTTTGAACAAACTAATAATACTAATTTAATATTATAACTACTATTACTATACTCGCATTTATACAAAATGCAAATGATTTATATAGTTGGAATGTAAAAATGAAATTTTGCCATTTATCAAAGTTATTATAATTTTTACTATCCTTTTTCAATACATTAAGTACTAGACCTAGTAAGAGATAGCTATCTTACAAGCTTGTTTGCTATGTTGTCTTACGTGCATTCCTATCGCATGAAATCATTTTCATTTGGTAAAAATATTTCTCTATCGCTTTAACAACAACAATGCAGTAAAATAAAGAAATGAATATGTATCGCAATTTTCAAGTAACACACATTTTCACATAATAAATATTTGTGTCATTTTTTGTAAATTCAAAAGACATTTTTTTTCTTGAAAATAAATATTAAAATAATAAAAATACCAAAAAAATATTCTGTTGAAGAAATACTGCAGATAATTTGGTGGAAAAAAATTATTTTATAAAAGAAAATTACCGAAAATATAAAAATGTTTATCCAAAGCACTCTCGTAACGATTTTTTCCTTATGGGAATCTAAAGTTATCAATTAACGTATAAATCGTATGTATACATCCGAATGGGGCATCTGATATATATTTTCTTCATTGAATTTTACTCATTAAGTAATTCGATTCATGGCTTAGCAAACAGATACGAACCATTTTCAAGCAAAGAATTTTACTGGTTTATCTTCTTTTACTTTTAAATATGTCTCATATAAATTTTTCAAAAACAAAATTATCAGGCTGGGGAGAGTCCAAAAGAGTAGATTTTGTGTAATGGGCGGCAAAGTATTGCAGTAGTTGTTTCTGATAATTTTTGTTACGTAGAATTCAGAAATAATGATAGTAAGTGGTAACTAGAAGAATTTGTAAAAAAAATTTTGGAACAAAAAGTGAAGGCCAACTTTCTTTTCCAGATTGATTCTAAGCCTCACTAGGTTTGTTACTCTTAAAACTAAGAAGTCCAGCGACTTCCATTTTCTCATACTTTTTGGATTGTTTTTTCTGAATATTACTATATATCTCACATATAATTATAAGCAATTATACAAATTCCTGCCAGAAATTTATAAAAACAATTGCTTATTGTTGCAACAGGGCATTTGAATGTTTTAGAATTTGTGTCAAATTATAATGTAATTCCACAAGCTCAAAGCCACTTCAGCGAAATTATGTTTTACTTCTATGATTTTGATGATTTTTCTTTTTTGAGTTGAAGAATAATTTTATTTTTCGTTTTGACCGCGACCCAAAGTAATGAGCATTACAGGATTTGTGTAAAAATTAAAATTTTTTAACAAAATCCATAAAAGATTTTTATTTCGTTTTGTTCAATACCGTTAGTTGGGACGAATCTGGACGATTTTTTCAGTTTTTTGGCAATAAATTGTTTAGAGTTTATCTAAAAAAAAAAAAAAAAAAAAAAAAAAAAAAAATTAAATGCTTTCTATCACGGGCATATAGGGCAGTAAAATATCAATATTAAAGTATAATAAAAATATGAAAATTGCTAGTGCAACATTTTTTTTTTTTGGTTATATAGTCCCCCTAGGTGTGGGGCGAATCTGGACAGTGCTCTATTTGCAATATAAATCACATTCAGTCATGCATATGGGTAAAATCCGACATAAAAAGATAAAATACCCCTGTCGCAGCATCCTGCATAACATAGCGAATTTCCGTTTATAAAAGTTAGTTTTTCTTAGAAACTAGTTGACATAGCATAATAGTTTGGAGACCTTTTTTATGTGATTTTTTCTCCCCTTTCCAATAGTGTAACAAATTTTTACAAAAATTTTTGAATAAGAGGAAATTTTGGCAAAAAGTTAATTTTTTTCATAAAAATTGCTAAAAAAGACATGTTCCAGGCATCGTCTAACGGTTTTGGACTTCCAATATTTTCACCAAATTTCATAAACGTAAGACATTTCGTTCGAGAATTATCGCGCGGACACACACACACACACACACACACACACACACACACACACACATATATATATATATATATATATATATATATATATATATAAATTTTAGTGACTATTTGTTTCGGTTTCTAGGGACCTCAAAAAAAATTTCTGCCATAGTCCCGGGCTCAGTCGCGTCATGACAGTGGCTGTAATAGCTGAATTCCATTCGCTAAAACTGTCAACAGTTATGTACTTATTTGAAAAATATGTATATTAGAGGTACAAATACATTCACACACATAGATATACGTATATATACATTTTGTACTATATAAGGCGTTAAATTGGTTCCATACCAATATACCTATCAATCTATCATCAATGACACAAATATGAAATAATGCATTTAAACAAAATATCTAGTAGTGTTTCTTAGCCTATGAGGTAGACGTACCTAAACTGGATCTATATTTTTTCTTTAAATAATAATAAATTTATAAACTTTATATTAAGTTTCTTAGGATAATACAATTACGTATTTGTTTTTTAAACCGAAGTTCCCTATTTTTATGGACTAGTTTCCAAAGGATATTAGTCCATAAAAATTGAGAACTTCGGTTTAAAAGAACTTATAAATAAGAAATTTATTTTCTATAAATGTGTACATGTCTGAAAGCAGATGATTTTATTAAAAGAATCCTCAATTTGATACATTATAAGCACTAACTGGTTTATTTCGGCTTTTTCAGATTATTATGAATAATTTTGTAGATTTATATTATTAACATTAAATACGTCTAGAAAGTATTTTTCGTCTCCAGATCAATATTTTATTTGAGGATTGTTCACTTTTTACGGCAAAAATTAAACCAATTCTTTCAAAGAAATTAAATTATTTTTTATTGATTGCCACTCATGTTAGTATTCATCTTATGCAACTAATAAACGTTAACTTTTTTAGCGTAGGTCAATCTTAAGGTCAAAAATATCCAAAACTAGCAACATGACACATGTGACCGATTTAGGGAAAAAGTAAACAGGTTTATTAATCAGTCTTATAATTTAATTACTTATTTTAAGATTTCACTTGAATTGAACTACCTGGAAACGATTCTACAATGAAATTGATAAGTAATCCGTAGATCCTCTATTAATTGAAATATATAGTTGTTTATATAATTGATTTTGTATTTTAAAAGTACCAAAAGGCTTTACTGACCAACTTTTGGTACATTCATCCTATAAAGATTTTGTTTCATCAATACATTCAGATGCAGAGGACATCTTTTAACCAATATGAGTAGGTATGTATATCCACATACGTATATCTCACTATTGCAGTTATATACATACATACATACACATTATATGATTATACACATACAACATATGTAGTTGTAAACACACTAAAATTATAGAAAATAAATTGACTTTTTTTTTCTTATTTTCTCAAAAACTAGCAAACGTAGAATAAAAGTTTAAAAACCTTTTTTATGTGATTTTTTCCCGTCTTCGCAATGATGTAAAAAAATGTGGCAAAAACTTTTAAATTCTAGCAAATTTTGGCCAAAAACTCATTTTCACGAAAAATGCCCAAAAAACCATGTTCCTGAGCTCCGACGTTTTTGGCTGAAGAACTCATCCAAGATTTTTGGACTTCCAACGTTGTCACCAAATTTCGTAAAACTAGCAGTTTTTCCTGAAGAGCTATCGTGCTGATACATAAATACATAAATACATATATACATATATATATATATATATATATATATATATATATATATATATATAAATTTTAGTGAATGTTATTTTTGGGCTCTAGGGACCTCAAAACAAATTTCTGCCATATTTTCGGGCTGAACTTCGACTATGGCTTACACCATAATAGCTGAATTTCCAGAATTCTTTCTGGAAATTCGCTAAAAAGTTGAATTTCCAATCTGGAAATTCACTAAGATAAGTAACTGCATCAGCGAATGACTTTTGATGGGTGGAATAAAACATTTTGGATGTAAATGAATTTTATTTCGATTTGCCTTTGCGTCTGTCATACAAGGTGGATTTGGGAACATGGAAATATTGAGCAGCTTGTCTAAGGGATTTTCTTTTATTTTTAATATCGGAAAGCAGGGGCGCAACAACAACATATCTACATATGTACAGGGAGTCCAACAATAATTTAAATTATCAAATATTTTGATAACGCAGTTCTCCGATAACAATGGAAAATGTTGTAAGAAAATGTCGTCTCTGAAAATTTGATTTTCAAATAAAAAATATTAATAAACCACTAAAAATTTTACTTCTTAATATAAATAAAATAAATTGAAGGAAAATTTCCAGGTAATTTTAGGGCATCCGGACCCCTTGGACCTCCCTGGTTGTTGCGCCTCCGTCGAAAAGAGCCCATTTTATGTTATCTAGATTACAGTTTATGTAGTTTATACCCACTTTCTTTTTATACTGACGCACCATGGTGTATGAATTCGCCTCACCTATAGACAATTTTTTGTTAATCGATTTATAAAAAAAAAAATACAGCTTTCATTTTTGGTACATATATTGTCAAAAAAACGCCAAACATTTTGTTGCTAGGCCCTACTTTATATATATAATAGGGATGTTATGGATATCCGTAACCGTAACCGAAACTACCGGATATCCGAAATAATTACATATCCGAAACCGAAACCGAAACCGTATCCGAAAATAAAAGTTTTGGATTTGTTTCGGATGATAACAGACAACTGCCATTAGAAAATTGAGGTTAAATCGAAGCAAATATTTGCTACATATATTTCTCTTAATATATTTCCGTTAATTTGTCTTTGGCGTTCACTTTTTGGGGTAAAATTATCCCCTTTTTCCTAAAAAAAAAAGTTCACTAAAAGCAATTATCTGTAACCGTAACCGTACCCGAAACATTATCCGATATTATTACGTATCTGTAACCGAAACCGAAACCGAAAAAAATGTTTTTAAATATCCGCATCCGTATCCGTATCCGAAATTTCATATCCGTAACATCCTTAATATATAACTTTTTTTTTTTTTTGTACAGCAGTTTCTTTATAAAATTTCAAAACGCGCGTTATTTTTAAAAGTTATAACCAATGCGCCTGTAAAATAACAAAATACAAAGATGTCACGTTCACCGCTTTTCTTTGATGACTAACTCATAACTGACAAAATTCAGTAGCATAAATTGATCTATGACCTTGTACGGTCATAACACTGACGAAGAAATATCGAGAGGCAGCTCTGTCTAGATTCGCCCCTACTGTTCAGATTCGTCCCAACTGATGGTATATTTCGACACAGTTGGCGCCATTTTAAAGAACATTCATCTACAATATAACAATAATACCGCTGTCGCACCACCTGCATAACATAGCGAATTTCCAAAGATTGGACACTGATGGATCTCATATAACAACCTGTATCCATCTAAAATAGTTCAGCTCTCTAACAGTAAAAAAATTTTGGAAATCGGTTGAATAGTTAATTTTTTACCTTTGAGTCCCCAGGACCCTGACGGTTCTCATGTAGTATAGCATAATATATGTATTTAAATGAGTTTGAATTTTTTAAGGTGAAAAATTTTCAAAATCGGTTTATTTTTGTTTGGTAGTTCATTTTTGACGCTTCTGGAACCAACGGACCCTGGTGGGCCTCATAGAACATAACTTATATCCGTCTAGCAGTGAACAAATTTTTAAAATTGGTGATGTCGCGTTCTTGAAAAGTTTAATTTTTATTTTAAAAAACAAAACAAATATAAATATTGTTACTTTAATGGCAAAAACGATGAAGCCGATATTGTAAAGAGATTCGGCAAATTTCTTAATTTTTCTCAAAAGTCAGTTCACTTATAACAATGTTTTAAAAGCTTGCCTTATGCAATTTTTCCACTCTTTCTGATGGTGTAAAAAAAATTAAAAAATTTTGAAATCTGGCCAAAAAAATGTAGAAAACTGGCCAAACTTTTTGCTTCTAAAAATCGGACGTATCGGCTGACCAACTCGTCCAAGGTTTTGGGACTTTTGACCTTCCCATCAAATTTCGTAAAGATTGGATGCTTCGTTCGGGAGTTATCACGCCAAGGGGCCAAACTACTGTTCAATAGTAAGCATCCCGACTGTAATCAGAATTTGACATCATCAGACTTGGCAGGGAGGTGGAAGGTTATATACGTATTTAGAGTTTATGTTGGTATGTGTAAGGTAGTGGATGTTTGTGTGTGTTACTACTCTGTATGTATGCAGCGGTGGTCCGAGGTGGGAATGCATACGTATAGTCGAACAACCCTATGCATGTACCTGCTACTAATAATGTAACAATGAACAGCCACCACTGTGGCCACAACTTAACAATGCAAGTGTACTATTGAAGAGTCGATGGACGACTAACCAGTCATCAGTATAAATTGCTACTTATTGCAACTTTCGAATCACACTTTTTGGTACGTAGGCTTGATCTGTCTCATCTGTGTATCACGCAGACGCATCCACCCACAAAAACACACACACACACACACGCACATAATATATATATATATATATATATATATATATATATATATATATATATATATATATATATATATGTATAAATTTAAGTGAATATCATTTTCGTATTCTAGGGACCTCAAAACATATTTCCGTTATAGTGTCTCGGCCTCAGGTTCCCCGTTCCACCGTCAGACCTACAGTAGTAGCTGAATTTTGATTTTTCGAAATTCGCTAAAAACATTTTAATAATTTTAAAGGTAAGAACATTTTTTTATAAAAATATTTCTAAAAACAATTTACATTAATGTCAACCTATATTAATTAGAATTCTGTCTGTTTTTTTAGGAAAGGCTACCTTCCAAAATGGGTTTGAACTTAACAAGATACAATTATCAACTTTAAATATCAAAAATAATTAATAATTAGTAGAATTAAAATTTAGTTAATGATTTCTAATTTAATTGGGATGCTACTTTTTCATTATCAGAAACAATGAATTTAGTTTATATGGAAAATTACTGAGTTTATAGAATTTATGTTTATTTGTAATTTAAAACAAGACAGACCAAACAGGAAAATGAGACAGATGTACAAAAAACAATCTAAAAGATCACTTAATTATAAATATGAAGTACTCACCATGCAAAAATCAATTTTTCATATTGAATTAACTTAATAAAAAGTATCAGAAAATTATATATTAAAATATATAATTACTGTCATTTTACATTTCCACTAGAAATTTGTCCATAATTAAATAAAATTTTGGTTCGCCGTCTAATTTTGAGAAAATATAATATTATTATTAAATATATATATAATGTATTTAATATTATTAAATATATATAATGTAAAAATGTTATATTTTCTCTAAACTAAACTGCGAGCCAAAATATATTAGTCAATAACTGAAAGTTATAATAATAACAATATCTACATATTTGTTAAACATATTTGTGAAGCATGAAATTAATATGAATGATCACAAATTATTAATGGAATTATTGAAATTCGTGGAACACAACTGAATAGCACAACAAACACATCAGTCAAAATCATGTTAACTTTCCTATTTACATTTAATTTGTTTTAACTTGGGTCTGACATATCAGTTCAAAGGAATGACATTACAATCTAACAAATTTTGCTCTACTGTACTGTGAATAGAAGCGTTTTAGCACAGTACGTATTATAATAATGGCAATCATAATATATGAACAATTTACCATCCTCAGAATCCTTATATTATATTTTAATAACTGTTCTTTGTTTGAACATAAAAATATTTAGATTAATGTAAATATTGTAACTGAATTTTGAATTTATGAATTCTGTTCAGTATATGTTTTTTGTGATTCACTGATATTTAACCCTTTGCATTCCAACGGTGGAGGAAAGTTGTCATAGCTGTAACAATACTCTGATGAATAATTTAAAAATGTCTTTTCACGGTCCTCCCACCATGTGTTGAAGTTAAAAGGTTTAAGGGGGACCACTAGTGTGACATTTTGAAAAATTTGGGAAATTTTTTTTGCATGTTTTGATTGTCTATACCTTTAAAAATAACATACTAAAATTCCAAGTTCGTATCTCAAATAGTTTTTCAGTTACAGCCATCTGAAGAGCGAATTCTGATTTTAATTGTTAAAACATGGGATCGTTGCTTTGTTACTTTTCACAACAAAATCGTAGAAAAAACACGAGTCGACTTTCGGTTTTTTCACCTGATGATGGTGTAAAAGCCGAGAGTTGACTCGTGTTTTTTCTACGATTTTGTTGTGAAAAGTAACAAAGCAACGATCCCATGTTTTAATATGGTTTTTCACAAAGTAAAGCTATCTAATATTACAAATATAAAGGTTAAGTTAACTACTTATTATTCTATCTAAAGGCAGTTAACTACTTATTATTCTATCTAATATTAATTATATAATTGTTAACTTTGAGATATTGAGAAATGTATGGGAGTTAATAATTCGGGAGTTTTTCGACGTCGCTGCCAGTCACATGTCGTGGAGAAGCTAGACCCTGACACATTTAAACGACTCATCTAGTTTTACTATGACCGTTACAGTGAGTACATCATTAATAATTTTAGTAAAAATTCTCAGTGATTAAAACTAAAAGGTATGATAAAGAAAAACTACATTTTTCAAATTTGCTGCAGTTATAACTCGAAGACAAATCATCCGATCAATTTGATTCTTATTGCAGTTTCTTTTATATATGTTTCTAGGTGCCACGAACCTCCAGTTTTCCGATCGAATAAAAAATGTAATTTTTGCAGGCCATAAATCATCAAATTTTCAAAATCATAAAATTTGGAACTTTTCTTTAAAAACTCCGCCATTTTGTTAAATTTCAACATTTTTTTCGATTGAGGTTCACGGTACGAGCAACACCTTCTAATTTAATAGTCTTTTTGGTTTTTTTGATTTCAGGCACTGTGAAGGTCGCTATCACTGCAGTAGTGGAGGAGTTTTTTTTGGAGCCTTGGAAGATCTCGAGTAACTCACTGAATTTTCAATTTTTTTGTCCAAAAATTTTATCTTGAATTTATTATATATCAACGAATATATCCTAAAAATATTGAAACATTCCACACAGTAGTTTTCTTTAAAAAAAATCCCAAAAATCACCTTTTTTCAGGCGGTCACACTAGTGGTCCCTCTTAATATCCCGTATGTACGTGTCTCAAATAACCAGTATGGGAATCTCATAAATACTAAAATGAGTAACTTTGCAAAGAATTAGCACTTCAACTGTATCAAATTTAAATGAAACAATTTATTTTGTGATATTTTTTGTCAAAATTAGAATTAAGAAATATCAATCTTTACAAAAACAAAACTACATAATTCTAAATAACAGGCTTGTAACAGATACTCTAATACATCGCTGGTCGAATACTGAATATATGGCCAACACACTGAGTAAATAGTGTCTCCGTATTTATCATCCGCTTAAAAAAATAGGATGTGGCTATTTATACATACAGTATGTGTACGCAATTGGCTATTTATACATACAGTATGTATACGCAATTGGCTATTTATACATACAGTATGTATACGAAATTGGCTATTTATACATACAGTATGTATATGGAATATTTTGTTTAAACATGCAGTATGTATACGCAGTTAACTACTTATTCAGAATTACCGTAATTTCTGATGTATAATGCGCACATTGAGCACCAAAAATATCGTCAAAATTTCGTGGTGCGCGTATTAAAATGGACTTTTCCACTGGTGACAGTAAAATAATTTATAATAAAAAATTTATCGATTCTAATAATAACGAAATTCTCGCGTACCACCGATTGAATTTTGTATAATCTTTTTAGCTTAAGAACGGATTTTTGGCGACGCGAACCGGAAGTTGCATATCTGAGGACTAAAAAAAGGTTTCCTTTGTTATGGCAATAAAAAATTAGAGGCAGATTCTTATAGAATTTGATCAATGGAACAAAAAAGGAAGAACAAATTTTTTCGATATCCTGTTTAGTTTTCGAGATAATATGTGTTGTATTTCTAAAACTTACTATAATGAGATAATGAATTGTATATTACACACATACACATATACGTAGTATCAGTTTTTACGGATATAAACTCAGTTTTAGATATAATTTTTGAATGGTATATTTTGGTTTTTATTCATAGAAATTAGTGAAAAATGAACGGGACATCACCAATAAAACCTCATTCTTGGGCAAAGGGTAATTATTTACAAATATGTCTCGGCATGTAATGACTTCAAAATTATTTAATTACCCTTTGCCTGAAAATGAGGTTTCAGTGATGTTGTCTGGTCCATTTTCCACTTACTTCTAGCAATACAAGCCGTAATATACCTACCGTAATTGTCTATCCAATATAGTAAGTTTTTCAAATTTGACACGTAATATCACGAAAACTAAGCAAAATATCGAAAAACTTCATTGTTTCTTTTTTGTGCTACTCACCAAGTTCCATAAGAATCGATCTTTAATTTTTGTTGCTATGGTAACGGAAAACATTTTTTAGTAATCCCTAGCCTTGACATTGGAAGGGTTGAAAAATACACTTCCGGTCCTCGTCGCCAAAAATCCGTTTAATGGATAACTTCTTAAGCAAAAAATATTATGTAAAAAAATAATTCAGCTCAATCGGAGGTATTCGGTTATTATAATCGTGTAGTTATTAAAAAAATATTAATTGTAATAATAGCGCATTCAATTAGTATGTATAAGTAGCCAACTGCGTATACAGTTTAGCTTTAGGTAGTACATAACTATACATACTGTAGGTTTAAATAGCCAATTCAGTATACACATAATTATGTATAAACAGCTAATTTCATATACACACTATATATGTATAAATAGCCAATTTCGTATACATACCGTATGTATAAATAGCCAATTGCGTATACATACTGTAAGTATAAATAGCCAATTAGTTATACATACTGTATGTATAAATAGCCACATCCAAAAAAATAAAGGTGATGTCAACGATTGCTTAGCATTTTATTAATTGCTCTATATTTTTGCATATTTTTCAAAATATCTTTTTATCTACAATTTAGAATTATAAAAGAAAATTGTATTCCTTATAACAAGATCTCCAAACAACAATTCACAGAATGTAATACGCGAAAAGAAATTTTTGAGTATTTAATTTTGCTTCTTCAAAATTGCCACTTCACATAAATATTTTTAAGTATATTTTTTTCCGTACAAAACCCTCTACAAAGGTAACATACCACATAAATAAAGCAATACAGACAAGGCATTTAAAAAAAATACAGTTACATATTTTTAACACGTTGACGATCACGAATGCTGCATTGTGTCAAGTGAACTATGATTAACAATTCCATATAAAATGTACATCAATAGGACACGTAAACAAACGCAACGCGTTCCCTCTCTAGACAAATTTACAATAAATTTAGTATCGTGCAGCAACGGTACCTGTTGTGCCAAGACACAGAACTATAACAATAATTTGTGTATCAGTTGTCAAACTAGTGTACCATCTGGGCATTTCGTCATAATTGCTCACGACTACCAACGGGTTAAGATGAAAATAAATTGCAACAGCTAACGGTTTATCAGGATTTACCTATTTACAGATTTTATTAGAAGTCGGTACGTCGGGATTTATACAAATTAACAACGAAGTATCGAAGAAAAAATTCTAATATATTTGGAGTAAACTATTTTGCTATCAATAGAATACATATTAATTTATTAGCTAGTAAGAAATATTATTTAAAATATACAATCTGTGAAATTTCGCCTTTTTGGCTATTCAGTAGTCAGTCGTATATCGAAAACTGATCGAATTGGTCGAATAACGAACAATTACTTTACTCTTTAAAAGCCAAATAAACAGTCTACATATACACAGCAGTATATAACATATTGGAAATTTTATGAATACTATCCATTTGTCTGAAGATAGCCAGTAGGTAATAATATCGAACATAAACACTTCAATCTAACGTCATCATAGTATAAAATAATAAAACGTAAAAAAAAAAAAACAGTCTTGGGATACTATTATCTAAAAGTGAGATGAAAAAATTATAATTACTGTGAAAATCACGGCGAAAAATATAACAAGAAGAAAATACTGAAAACTAAAAATATGACGAAGTGAAAAATGAGATATGTAAATGAAGACTGGGGGTTTCTATACTATGTCATTTTAACTTCTATATACAAACCAAAGAACATATTATATACATTTTATACACTGATTATATCAATGGATAAATGAAGCACCCACATACGACCAAAATACAACTAGCTATTTTGTAATATTGTAATCAATGCAATAACCATGGTATCCGTACTAACCTTTTCAAATAATTATTGCCAAAATATAATATTGATAATAAAATTTAAATTTTTTGGGAAGAAACTGCAAAATTTAGAAAGAAAAAAAGTGGTATTCGTTTTAGTTTCAAAATACGTTTGTATACAAATTATTTGCTGCAATAAATATAGTCCTGTGAACTATGTTCCTCAAGGAAACTGCCTACAAACTGGCTTTACGCTTTGTCTAGTAGTACAATACAATAGTGTTCGTAATAATGTTCGTCTATGTTTCTGTAGTCTATACTATTGACCTTAAAGAAATCATACTAATATCTCTAGTAAAATCGTTGTAACCGTGCTATTTCTACAATAGTATAAAACTGCTACGATCTTAATCTTTTGATACAGAACTACTCTAACCTTACTACTTTTAGTACAGAACCTCTGTAAGCGAACTACTGTGATCTTTTAGCGAATTTCGAAAACTCGAAATTCAGCTATTACAGTAGGTCTCATGACGCAATTTGTGCCCGGGGCTATGGCAGAAATATGTTTTGAGGTCCCTAGAATACGAAAATGATATTCACTAAAATTTATATATATATATATATATATATATATATATATATATATATATATATATATATATATATATATATATATATATGTAGCCACGATAACTTTCGAACGAAACGTTTAGTGCTTATGAAATTTCGTGTGCGAATTAAAGTCCGGATTAGCCAGGCTAAGTTCGTCAGCCAGACACGTCGGATGCCCAGAAGTTTTCTGGCCTTTCTTTATCATTTTTTATCATTCGATCCTATCATTAGACAGTTCGATTTTTACTCGTTGAAAAACCAAAAAAAAATTATGAAGAAAATATTCTTATAATTTTCTTTTTGTATTTTAAGTACTTTTCGAGAAAATGTAAAATTTCACATTTGTATTAATTTTCTTCCATTGTTAGCCTAATAAGTAATTTATATTTATATCTCAGTTTTTTATGAAATATAAAAATATTTAATTTTTTTTTTTAAAGAATTTTGTGAGAACAAGTGAAATCTATCCACATACATGTATTATAATACACATACATGTATATAGTTTTGTTTCTCATTTATTGCATTATAATTAGCATAGTTCTGTCTCAAGTTGAAAAATGAAAATTAAGCAGATTTTCTAAGCTTATGTAACGAAGATTTTTTTTTATTGAATTTTTAAATAAACAAGAAATTGAACATTATGTTATGATATAATATTACTAAATATGAACAAAACAACATGATATGTACATTGTACATATGTATGCACGGAAAAAAAATTTAAATGAATCGATTTTGAAAATTTTTTCACTAATAATATTATTAAACGTCAAATAATTTTAAATGGAGTTAAGGTATTTTATGTGAGATCCGTCACGGTTGTCGGGACCTAAAAAGGCCAAAAATTAATTACCCAATCGATTTTAAAAATTTTTTCACAGTTAATAAGTTAAAGTATTTGAATTAATTAATTAAATGATGTCCGCAAGAACCTTACGGACTGCCATAAGTTATACGAGATCCCTAGAACCCTTGTCCTACTGTTAAAGTACTAAAGTTGTATGGGTTTCGCCAGGGTGTACTGATCGCATAATTGTAAAAAAAAACTAAACGACTAATTTTGAAAATTTTTTCACTGTTACAGAGCTAAACTATTTTAGATAAATACAGATTACGTTATGTAAGGTCCGACAGCGTCCATAGGATCCAAAAGTGTCAAAAATAAAATAACTGACCGATTTTGAAATTTTTTTTACTATTACCGAGGTAAACTATTTTAGATAGGTACAGGTTGGGTTATCTGAGATATATATAGATATATATATATATATATATATATATATATATATATATATATATATATATATATATATATATATATATATATATATATATATAGGGTGTAAAACAAATAACTCTCGTCCTTTTGTGGGGTGACTCATAGCACCCTATAGACACTAAAACCGCAGGAATTTTTTTGAAATTAACAGTCGCGTCACCCCTTAGCGCGTCACACCCATATATGTATGTGTGTATATATATTATATACAGGGTGTAAAGGAAATAACTCTTATCCTTTTGAGGGGTGACGCGACTCCCCGACAAAAAAATTCCTGCGGTTTTAGTGTCTACAGGGTGCTATGAGTCACCCCACAAAAGGACAAGAGTTATTTGTTTTACACCCTGTATATATATTACATAAAGTCCGCCTAGAATATACGGTCGAGTTGATTTTTTAATGAGGTCCACCGGGATCTTGCAGATCCGAAAACGCCAGTAATAAGCTACCGAACCGATTCTAAAACATTTCTCATTGCTAGAGAGCTAAGTTATTTTAGATGGATACAACTAAATGGATGCACAAAATCCGTTCGGGTTCTTGCGTCCCCAAAAATACCAAAAGTAATTACCCAACCGATTTTAAAAATTCTTTTACTCTTAGAAAGCTAAATTATTTTAAATAAGTACAGGTCTTAGATGAGATCCGCTAGTGCCGAATATTTGGAAATTCGCTATGTTATGCAGAAGCTGCGACAGGGGTATTTTTTTTAGTAGGTATCGAATTGCTGTGACCTTACTACTTTTGATACAGATCTTAATACTTTTGATGCAGAGCTGTTGTAGTCTTATGTTGTAGATAATTTTTAATACTGTATTTCATTCTGAAAGAAAACTATGGTACTTCAGTAGCACCGAAAATTGTACAAAATGGTAAGTAGAGCGTATGTAAGCAATTAAAATATTGCATGTAGGCAAACAAGTAGGAAAGCACTGCCGTTCTATCTACCGCTATATCTATTTTGGTATTTTGTATGCCGAACCCTTTGGTTAAAATAACATTGTTATTAATATTATTGTTATTGTGATGAGAGAACTGAGCGAACTGAAGTTAGCTGTAATGGTGTAGTGTAGTGTGAAGTTGTACACACTTGAATTACTTCTTGCTCACTGCTCACAGCTTACTATTCTCACTGAATTAGTAGCAGAAGAACTTGACAATTGAGTAATTGGTTTAATTTACTCATTCTCCTTGGCGCTCCAATTATCGTATACCTACATGGTCTACATTTTGCACGAGCGTTAAATAGAAGTCATTGTTTTGAATCAATATTACAACTCAATATATGTAATTATGTATGTATGTATGTAGGTATATTATGTTTGTACGTATAGGTATATTATAGAGGAAAAACGCCGCGAGCAGCGGGGCCCCATCACGGAAGTCGAATTTTTCCCTCCATCTTCCGTATTGAATGTCTACAAGCGAAATGTGATTTAAAGTCTACAAACGATTTGTCATTTTGGTGGTTTCGAAACTGATGATGAGTGTCCGGCTCATCGGGGATTTAAGAAAAGGGTTTATTTTTTTAAGGTCTGAATTTCAGTGAATTTCAATTTTGTGCCGGTAGCAGTTAGCAGGAAAAAAGCCAGCACAAGTAGTAGAATTATAGCGGTTCTGGGCCCACCTCCCCACCTCACGACTTTTTGAGTGAGCTTGGCAGGAGGCAGCTATCCTATGCGGGTTCTCCTGCCCAACCTAACGGAACCCTGGCGAACCTAAGAATTATACTTTTCACTACTAGATGGCGCTGAATACTAGCGAACTCTGTGTGTAAATTTAAAAAATTGTCAATAGATGGCGCTCAAAAACCTTTGATAATTATACTTCTTTCAGTAATTGATGACGCTGAACACTAGCGAACTTTGTGCGTAAATTTGCAAAACTATCAATAGATGGCGCTCAAAAACCTTTAATATTTATACATTTTCACTACTAGATGACCCTGAACACTAGAGAACCATGTAGTAAATTTGAAAAACTGCCAATAGATAGTGCTGCAAAAATCCTTTAAAAGTTATAATTTTTACTAATAGGTGGCGCTACAAGTCTAAACACTAGTGAACTCTGCACCTAGATTCAGAATTCCCCCTGAAACATGTTTAAGCCCATATGTGCTTGTGACGTCATTAGAAGGCATACTCTATATTTGTTAATATACTGGTTTTAACTTCTATGATTGTATAAAAATTTATATATTTTTATCTGAAAATTTATACAGGTTTTCCTCTAAATAAAAACACATTTTTTTTTATTTTTATTTAATAAATTTATTTAAAATATAAAATATATATTTTACAATAAATTAAAAAAAAAAAATTTAAACGTTATTACAATAATATTTGTATATGGATATAACATTTTCCATGGCGCAAGCTGCTCCAGAATGATGACCGCATCAAAGGCTAGTATATGATGATATTATAATCCCCAACTTGGGACAAATGGTTACTTGTTCAAAGTCCATGATGAGCGCCGATGATAGTAGTCATTTCAAATACTGCACTTTTTCTTCACCTTTCACATAGATGATTCGAGTTCCATGTAGAGTGTTTAGTAAAATGTATTGTAGCTCCTCGTATTCAATACGTCCATCCATCCAGGAGAATACATAATGATTTTTCCGCAACCAACGAGCTGTGCACTAATCTTTTTCACTTAATCCACAAAATGGTATTGGTGATTTGAATATAGTGTTGTAGTATATAATCTTCACCATAATTTTCTTTGGAAGAATCGAATTTCAACACTGCCAATTCCTTTATGTAGAATTCCCCTTTGTTGCACTTGGAAATCCTTGGAAGTCAACAATTGCCGCATCGGCCGTTGTGCGAAGTCTAAAGCAAAACTGTTTCATTTAAAGTCGGACTGCTGTGTTTTATACATATTTTGTAACAATATTCGTCAACGGATTGTATTGAACAACACCATCATGTACAAACGGAACATCAACAACAATGACAAAAATATTTTTTTGAGAATGAATTGGAAAAATTCTCAATTCTCAAAACTCAAACCCAAATTGGAGAAGAAATGGTTAATACTATATGCAATTTAATGGAAAGGAGTCATATTATAAATCCCAGCTTTACGGACCACATCGAAAATGAGGAAAAACATTTTAATAATTTAAAGAAAAGTGACACTGGGAGGCGAATTATCTCAATTACTAAGGAATTGGAAAAGCGTGATATTATTGAGCCAGTGTTAAAGTATATATCAAATGATGACGAAGACAGCGATGAAAAAACATCTGCTAGCGATAACGCAGATATTACGAGCTAAGGAGAAGCCGATGATGATGAGAATACAGTCGATAACGATGATAAAAAAATTGTGGGAAAGGGTTATACTTACGACCCAATAGGAGGCGTTAAAATAAACTCTCAACATTTATTAAGTTGTTAAAAATCATTATAACAATATGTAATATTTCCAACAGCTGCATACTAAAGTTAATTTTTAATATTTTAAAATTATGTGAGTGTTATTATTTCTTACATGCAACTGTTCTTAAACGATTTTAGTAATTCGTTAAAAAGATCATCGAAGTAATTATTCTTACAACGAACTATCTAATGTGTATTTTTTGAGTAGGTATACGACACTTGACAACGTAATGTGTTTACTTGCTCCTGAATATAGGCAATCACTTGGCAACGTAATGTGTTTACTTGCTCCTGAATATAGGCAATTACATTGCGTTGCCAAGTGGCCCCATAGCTACTTAAACATACTATTTAACACCATGATTGACACTGACGTCATAAAACGTTGAGCGCATTTTTGTCAACCTGACAATTGCTGGAAATAAATTTTTTCCAATGCTATCAAAATCCCGTGAGTTCTTGTCGATTTTTCCAATTCATTCTCAACAAATATTTTTTCATTGTTGTTGACGGTCCCATTGTTGGAAATTGTATTGTTGCTTTTAGCTCGAGAATTTTAAAATTTTTGTAAGCATTAAGATATATTTTACTGCTAAGACAGGCTCTACTGTATTATTCAAAAAAGGGGAAATCAGAACATGTTTTATATTACATACGTGTAATATAAAACATGTATTACATGTATCATATTACCTACGTGACTTTTTTAGATTTTTTGTAGTTTTACGATATCAATTGCAACTGGTAATTAAACATTTTTTATGTTCGTCGAAATATCATATTACTTTATCGGCGACTTTTTGTTCTTAAAATACGTGACATTTTCTGCGATTTAGCGGAAGTATCATATTTCAATGTTGAGACATACTGACACCATGCACATGCAAATAAAAATTGCTTTGTAATCATGTATGTATTAATTACAAAGTGACCTTCGAGATGCAATGCTCAATAATCATTTGTACAGTTGCATTCATAAGTATGCGAATGCATTTGATTATTTTTTATTGTCTGAAAATCCTGCGAATTCTTGTCGATTTTTCCAATTCATTCTCTTAAAAATATTTTTGTCATCTAGCAGTGAAAAGTATAATTCTTAGGTTTAAGTTCATTTCGCTGGGGTTCCATGAGGTTGGGCACGAGAACCCACATAGGACAGCTGCCTCACTCACAAAATGCAAGGTCACTCAGAAATCGGCAGGAGGGTAGGTGGGCTTAGAATCCCCATATTTCTACTACTAACACAATTCGTACGAGGGCATGTTTATCCCCCAATTGTTTTCTGATAAGAAACCAGAAAAACTTTTATTTAAATGTGCTTTTGTTACCTAGTGGCTTTTATAATTTTATAAATGAGAAACTCCTTTTAAAATAAGTAACTTTTTTCATATAAATTTTACTGAAATGTAATAACTTGTAATTAATATTTTTGTGTTTTGTTAATTAGAAATCAGAAATATTTTTTAGCTGCTTTTATAAAATAATGTACCTAACATAACTGCAGTCAAAAAAATTGTGCTTTTAGTGAATTCTTTAATTTTTTGTATTTTTTAAATCAATTATATTTCTGTTTAGTGATTTTAAGTTATTTGTTGTTTTTTTACTAAATTTCCAGGGTTTGAGGAATAAAATGTCCAAGCATAACTATAAAAATGGTAAGACTAATGAAATTATTATTTAATCTACGATTTTTTCCATAAATACTTTTTCGGAAACCAATCTATAAGGTGAAAACAGAATTAGACGTATGTATGAAAAAAAAACGCCGTGAGCAGCGGGGCCCCATCACGGTAGTCGAATTTTCCCCTTCATCTTCGGTATTAAATGTCTACAAGCGAAATGTGATTGAAAGTCTACAACCGAATTGTCATTTTGTTGGTTTCAAAACTGGTGATGAGTGTTCGGCTGATCGAGGCTTTAAAAAAAGGTTTTAAGTATTTAAGGGCTGTATCTCAGTAAATTTCAATTTTGTGCCGAAAACAGGTAGCAGAAAAAAAGCCAACACAATTCGTACGAGGACATTCCTGCCCATGTTTATCCGCTAATTGCCTTTATGTTTTAGTTTTAAATATTAAAAAAGGACCTTCAATAGTAAACTGGAAGGCATTTATAAAGATATTTTTTCTTTCCAAAAAAATCCAAAATTTCTATTTTATAAATACTAAAAATCCAAAATTTCTAATTTATAAATAAACAGTGACTTTAATAGCATTTTTAAATTACTTAATATGCTTAATATGTATGTATTTCATTTGTCATAAAAGTAAGTTTACTTTTTTTTAAATTTTTTAAAATTACTATTCGCCTACTTGTATTTAGAATAAACATAATGCTTTTAAAACACATTTAACAATAGCATTCAATTCCGATGTAAAAATGGGAGAAGTGGGGGGAAAAGTGATGTGGACTCCCTACAAGGTACTAGCTGGATACTAACTGAATACACGTACAAAATTTCAGCCCTCTAGGTTTCCTTATAGAGTCTCTAGACGTGTTAGAAAACAAGCAAAAAAATTAAGGAAATATTGGCGTAAAAATCGTGGGGGTAAGGGTTAAAAGTTGAAACCTCCAAAAAACAGTGTCTGGCTATTAGCTTAACCTGTACATCAAATTTCAGCCCTCTAGGTTTATTTGGGGAGATTTTGACCAGAACGAAACTGTTAAAAAACAAGAAAAATCATGTTCTTTTGGGTATAAAAATGGTGGGGGTAGGGGTTAAAAGTCGAGACCCCCAAAAAGCACGCCCTTGATACTAACTCAATCCGAATACAAAATTTCAGCCCTCTAGGTTTATTCGGGTGACCTGTGCGAGTGGTACAAACTTCGAAAATGTCGAAAATGCATGAAATTGTAGCTTAAAAATGAGGGGGGTGGGGGTAAAATATTAAAACCTCCAAAAAGCACAACCTAGGTACGAACTTTATCAACACACCAAATTTCAACCCTCTACGTTAATTCTGGGGGGGCTGGGGGCCTGTTAGATCCAGCGAAAATCGTTTTTCCCCCCTCTACTCCCACCATATCATCCTAGGAAGCTGCATTTTGGATATGTTGTAGATAATTGACCGAAACATTATTTAAAACCGGTTTGGAAAAGTTTTATTGCTTTTCCGCCCCCCACCACCCCCTTAAAGGTCGGGTCAGAAAAAAAATTTGCCCAAAATTTGACCCCACTTTGATAGTATGAGGTGCCTCGAAAATGAGCCCCATTTACCAAATTTCATCTCTTAACTTCCATAGGGGGGCCCTACACATATTAAAAGGTAGCGGGAATATATATATATATATATATATATATATATATATATATATATATATATATATATATATATATATATATATATATATCAGACAGTGGCGGGAATATATATATATATATATATATATATATATATATATATATATATATATATATATATATATATATATATATATATATATATATATATATATATCAGACATTTTTTTTTCTACATATTCGTGTTCTACGGGTCCGAAAACGGATAGCGCCCCTACTCTCGCCTCTCGCAGCTCTTATCGTATAGACTGTATAAGTCTAATTTTTCGGAGAAAATTCGACTAAAAATCTACTTACAAGGTTTTGTACTTTTAACGATATTTACTGGCTAAAAATCCATTTATATGAGTTAAAATTAGGTAAAAATAAGACCAATTTGGACGGCTCGGGCCCCCTTTGAAACGCCGGGCCCCGGGGCTGCAGCCCCTGCTGTCCCCCCGCTCGTCGGGCCTGCGGGGCTAGCATCACATACATGATGTTATCGAGGTATATTTAAAGCAAACATTTTGTTCTGATGTGAAAAAATCTGAAATTTGCACGCCCAAATTTCCTGAAATTATTTTGCAAAGCTTAATTAATGTTGTAAAATCTTTATTTTTCGATAAGCCATCAACAAATTCTTGTTTTACAAGGCCTGTGGCAATGGTATTTCGCTCCAGTTTAATTTTTCGTGTATTAACCACACTGATAGCTACGATTTCCAACTTTTTGATATCTGCAGGAAGTTTTGAATAAATTATTTTAATATAAGTTAATTAATTAACTAAGGATACAGGAGTTCTTGGATTTTTTTGAAATATGTTTTGTTTACTTTAAAACTAACTGTTAAATTCAAGGGGCCAAACTACTACTATATGATAGTTAGCATTCCGGCTGTCGCCAGAATTTTACGTCATCAAACATGGCAGCAAAGCCTCCCCACTCTCTATGGTTATATACATATTTAGAGTTTGTGTTTGTATGTGTAGTATAGTGGATGTTAGTATGTGTGATATTCGGCGAGGTGCAAGGTGGGAGTGGATACATAGTATTGAACAATTATATGTATGTGTCTACTACTAATGATATAACCACGATGTAACAATCAACAGTCACCACTGTGGCCACTATTTAACAATGACTGTTTACTCTTGTAGAGCTGATGGACGACTAGTCAGTAAGCAGTACAAAATGCAGCTTATTGCAACTTTTGGACCACATTTTTTTATATGTAGGCTTCACCTGTCTCATCTGTGATTAAATTCAAATATTTCAACAATCAAATTTAAATTTGAAAAGAAACTGATTTTCTTTATTTTTAAATTAATTTTTAAAGAATAAAAAGTAAGTGTTAGTTTAATTATTTTGGTAAATATGTAGTTAATATGCACTTAAAAGGAAAATAGGCAAAATTTTTAAAAAAGGTGTGGATATAAGCAAAATATTCAATATTAATAGATTTGAGCGTTACTTTATGGTACTCCATATTTGTTTATTATTATTTACAAAATATTCAAAATGAAAATTTGCTTTTAAATGGTTTATAATACTGAAAACCAAATTTCAGAATAAATGTGCTTATAATTAAAGAAGTATATGCAAATATGCATTCATCCAAACTTAATGATCTATTGCAAAATAAATAATACGCATTGTTTACATTGACTAGATTGTCTACGTAGACAATTGTCTAACAGTCTACTTTACTGGTTACGCGCAGACATTTGGGGTAGACTACCTTACGTAGTATACTTGCATAACCCTAACCTATTTACAATAGGTCGGAAACGCGGCGCGGCGCGGTTTTTACATCAATTAGATCTCCGCGGTGGTACTGCGTCGCTCTGTCGACGTAGTGGACGCACTGCATTTATCTAGATGTATTTATCTCCGAGAGCGGAACTGCGCCGCCCCGCGCCGCGTTTCCGATCTAGTGGATGCTCAGCTTTATCAGCGAAAACAACATTTTATATCACACTTCTTGCGGTAAATTTTCTACTTTGCTACCAAAAAAAGGTGTATCCTTCTACAAGTAGGGCCTACATTTTCAAGCTATAATTTACGATAAAAATATAGTTTTAGTTAAATGTATCAAAAACAAAAAGAGTGAAGAGCAGAAATCCATAGTTAGCCAAAAGCAGCGTCTCTCTCTCGCACAAATTACGAATTTTATAGCTCAAAATCATTAAGTGGGTACCTATAGATATTTATAACGTCATCAGACTAATTTTTCTATTTTTACTAAATAAAATATTATTTATATAATTTCTTTTGAATATGATTCTGGAGTTATGATTAAAGTAAAATTTCGATTTCTACACAATCAAAATATCACCTAAATTTTGTATATTAAATTGTGTTATTAAAATTGTGGTATACATTCAAGCTGCATGTCCCTTATCAGAATACTGCAGATTTTCCTTAACTTCTCCCTGTTTGTGTGTGTGTGTGTGTGTGTGTGTGTGTGTGTGTGTGCTATTTAGACAGTTTTAAAGAGGCATATATGCATGAAGAGAACTGATAAAAGATAAGTAAGTGTCAATTAGTATACAAACAAGCGCATATATCTAAGTCATGAATATGCATGTGACTCTATACAAGTTAACATTTAAAACGTTCGGAATTTAATGTACCAACTTCTGTAGAAAGCAAGGTAGGTACGTATGTACGTATACGATATACCGTTTTATGTTATATGTATAATATTATATTGCGGTCGATGAAGTAGTAATGCATTTTGGAAATGTATCCGCCATTACAAATTCATACTGTTAAATGGATAAGCGGATATGTTTGATAATGGATATGACTACTATATAATACTTATACGTTTAATTCATTCTATACAATATTCAATAATATCCAATGTATTTAACCATTGCAGTACCTATCCAGTGTCCAGTACATTACACGGTTTCTGCTTCGATTTGTGATTAACATCGTCAAAATCATCTTAATAGTCATATGTCAAATAAAAACTACATTTTTTCAAAAAAACTGATCGTCACTTTTCAAAATAAATGACAAAAATTTCAAATAGAACAAACCCCTACATATTTTCTTATTTAAAAAATACATATATATATATATATATATATATATATATATATATATATATATATATATATATATATATATATATATATATATATATATATATATATATAGTAATGTCGACGTCGTACAAGCTTCATTTTATTTAAAATTTTACGACAAATAGAACGTTTTTATTTGACTTTTTAAGTTTTTTAATATTTTATTCTGTATTTGAAGTTAGTTTACTTGCAATAAAAATTTTTATGCATTCATTATTAGACAATTTTCTTGCTGATGCTTAAAATTAAATAGATTCATACGTGCAAATTGGTTTTTACTGTAACATAAAATTTTAATATAGGGTTGACCGGGGTAAATGTGAACGGCGCTTATAATTTCTAAAATACCATTAATTTTGTTAAAAATCAAATCTTAGTATGTTTTTCTGTCCTTTCTTAATATGCTATTAAAATTTCATAACAATTCTCCAAGTATTAGTATCTTTTTTTTATTTTGAAAAAACCCTTGCAAAATTTTGTGTATCTTACTTCGACCAATTCTCAAAAAAAAATTTTAAATACATTTTCTTTTTTTTAAAAGGTAAGAAATGGATAAAGGTACTTCTAAAGAAGTGGTCTAAAGCCTGAGGGGGTTCCTTATTAACTGCTAAAGAAATTGGACAATTTATTACCAATTCACAATTATCCCATGATTTTAAAATTCCGAGGTAATTGTGAACGTCATTCACAAATGCCCCCATCTGGTCATAAATTTCAGTAGTGTTCTTTTCAGAGTTGAAAATGTTGATGATGATGTACAATGACATTATTCAATGATATGATGTACAATGACAAGTTTCCGTTGTACAAACAACACAAAAAAAAAATATAATGTTGTTTTTTGTTCATGTAAACTGACTGAATGTATTTCCTTGAAAAGGTCTTATTTTCCTTGTTTTTGTGTGAAAATCATGTAATTTTTTTATTTTTTATTTGATAAAATGACAAAATATCATCAAAAAATTATTTTTAGCTTGTAACAAATTTGTTCTTACAATTTTTGTTATTTTTATTTAACCTTGATTTCTTGTACAAATCTGAGGTATGCGTAACTTGCATTAAACAAAGAGAAATTGTGACCACTAAAGTATGATGAAAAATTTGAAAGTGGGGTCAATATGAAGAATTTGAGTTGGTCCTTACTCTGATGTACCCCACTCCTCTTGTAATCCAGTCTAAATAATTTTTCTGGTGGCATTCACATTTACCCCGAAATTCATAAAATTTGCAAAACCGCACCGGGGAAATGTTAATGGCTTATAAAATTTTTGTTTTTCATACGAATTTGCTCAAAATTTGTGTGGTGCATCCTGAATAATGTAGAATTAAAAATAAATCAATCGTAATGTGATATATAAAACAAAAAATTCTTAAAACAACGCTTTTATCTCAATTCATTAAAATCCATTCACAATTACCCCGGTCAACCCTACCTATTTTAAAATACATACCGTAAAACACCCTATCTTTACCTATTAAACCTATCTTTACCATAACACACTTTACGTTAAAAAAATTAAAATTTCATAGTTTGTATATTCTGTAGCACTTTTTTTTAATGATGGAGATATTTCTAACAAACTACTGGTGTTATATAAGTTTTACTGGCATTGCCTACCGCAATTTTTTCAAATCATTGGATTTTTTTAGTTCCTATGGTACATTTTCGTTTTAAGCAAGTGTGCAAACTTTAGTTGGCATTTCAAAAAATATACAAGTGACATAGATAATTTCATCATATGAAAAGTTACATAACCTCGTAAGTATATAAAATGATTTTTACGTTTACTTATTTGTGTATTATCGAATAATTCGTTTAGGTAATATTATAGCAAATTTGGTAAAATTAGAATCCTTTAACAAATCCCAACTTTAACAGTCAGCGCCGCCAACAGTCAGGGTTGTCAAAAATATACGAACTGCATTATATTTTTACACGAATTAAGATATTAAAGTAAAAAACATTGTTATAGGTTTACATTTATACAAAATGTCTGGTAAACATCATAAGAAGAAAACTGGTACAAGGACATACAAAAATTATTCTGCAGAATGTTAAATCTAGCAAATGATATGGTACAAAGTAAACAAATTACAACATTATACACTGAAAAACAATTTGGAATTCAAAGAAAAACAATAGAGAATAAAACTGAATATCTTGTTTTGGTTAAAAGACTGTGATTTTGTAAGTTAGACAATTTGATTGAAATTGAACATTGATTGATTTAATAGACAATTGTTTTTGTTTTTTAATTCTGATTTTGTTACTTAGTCAGTTTATAATATCAAATATGTAACATTGTGTTTTATTTTTTTTAAACAAAATTTTTTTTTTGTTTCTGGGATTTTGTTTTATTAATTTTTACTGATTTTGTACATCCCTGGTGAAAACAGCTGTATTTGACGTTTTCATAACATAATTCTATTGCAACTAGATTTATCGTTAAAAATTTGGAAATGACTGTGTATTATTGTTAAATATTATTTGGAATTCATAAAAAAAGGTATGAACAACAATGGTATGTATATTTAGAAATTTTATAATCTTTTATATTTCACTAAAAAGATATGAATTAGTAATAATATGGTAAAGTTAGGAACTCCTCGACATTTGAGCTTGTCACTGTTTTTTTTTTTTATTTTTGACTAGTAAATTAAGTTCCTGGAAAATTTATTTATAAGTTAGATTAAAGTTTTTTATCAGTTTATTCTATTGAAACAGTTAAATATAACTAAATTAGTTTCGTCTCTATTTTATTCAAATTTGAATTGAAAATTATGGTAAAGATAGGGTGTTTTACGGTAATTTATAATAAAAGGAATTGTAACTAAGTATGCCAAATATCAGGTATAATAAATAACTATAAAATTAAAAGACATGCCAAATAATAGTTTTATTAATATTATACAGTCTGCGCGTCTACGCGGTAAACTTCCTCAGAAGCCGGAAATATTTTTAACACGTTTACGCAACGCTCCACCACGTCACCAATTCCGTACAAAACGTACACTAGTAAGGTAGATAAATATGGTCTATTTCAGTTAAATTTAACCATGCTTCGTAACTTTGAATTTAAATAACTTCCGTTTTCTTGGCTTTATCTCTTTTATTATTGCATTTATGTAAATTTTAAATTTGCAGTTTATTTTTAGAAAAGAATAGAAGATCGATTTGTTTCGAATATAAGAATTATTTAATTTTTTAACGAAAACTCATGATCAATTTTATCTGAAAAGAGGTATATAATTCACATGTTTCTAAAAATCTAAATATAATTCACATGTTTCTAAAAGTGTGCTACACATGCTATGTTACCTGTCCGCGGTAGCATCACACACATGTGATCACTTATGCGATTGGACTCTACTATTGTTTTGGCTAGGACACAGATGCTGTATTTTTGGTCTATAAAGTGTTAATACATAGAACATCTAAAAATTTTAATTTAAGCAATGAATAAGTTAAAAGCAAATATAAAAACAAACAATTTTCGTATTCTTTTTACTTAAGTACGACAAAACAGAGCAGGTATTTGTGTTTGGTTTTTTTTTGGGTATTTAAGAGTGCATGTGTACATGTGTATATGTGTCTGTTACCATTGCCGTCTCCAAAACGGCTAAACCAATTTTAATTTACTTTTTTTTTAATTTGAAAACTGATGATCCTAGAATGGTTCTTAGCTAGGTTTGATGGAAATTGATTCAGCCATTTCCAAGATATTTCAGAATTTCCAAACTAAAAATAAAATTAAAAATCTTTACAGGAAACTCATTTTAAAAGTTCGTAATTGTGAAATTATTCTTGCTTACCTGTAGTAGCCATGAATTTCCAGAATGTAAATAAAAATTTTAAAAACCCGCTTTGAAAGCTGGTAACTGTGGGATGATTCTCAACTAGGTTTGGCAAAATTGGGTCGAACTGGTCCCATGATATTCCAGAGTTTCCAGAATGAAAGTAAAAGTAAAAATTTTAACAAATCACTTTAAAAATTGATAATTTGAGATGTTCGCAGCCAGGTCTGACAAAAATCAGTTGAATTTTAATAAACCACCTCAAAAGCTAGTAACTGCGATATATTCTTTAGCCAGGTTCGATAAAAATCGGTCAAGTGCAATCGTACTTGCGTAAATAGTTTTTTTATAGTGACATTAAATTTTATAGGTATAACGATTGAAAAATACATCCAAGACCAGATAAATAATTTAGCAAAAATTCTAGAATGTTATGTCCGAAAACTAGCAAAAATATTGAAAACCAGCTTAAATAGTAGTCGTTTATATGACGATCCTTTCCCACACTTCAAAGTTTGGCTTCACAGGTTTTACCAGAAAAGTTACCTTATGTGCTTTATTTATATGGCACCAATGGCTTTTTTAAATAATGCAACTAAGTGACGTAATATTGTAGAATATGTGTGCTGACATAACTCGAAATGGCGTAAGTCGAAATAATGTAACTGTAATGGAATGCCTGTACTCATAATTAATTTCTTATCATCTTAAAGTATTTATTTGTGATAAGGAGGCTCCCTCACTCTTATTCCAATTATAATGGAGAAAATTATTTAGCCTACCCCAATCTATAGATTTGTATATGTACTTATCTTTACTTACAGTTGAAATGGAAATATTTACTAATTAATTTGTTATTATGGAAGTTAATTAACGACGAATATATTATATAGACGATCTAAAAATCTTTTACTAAAATTTTATCGTATTCCAATACAATAATAATTGTACTGCTATTTGTGATAAAGGAAGGAGGCTAGTCATTCTAAAAACAAAAATTTCAGGGACAACCATTGGGAAAAGCAGTATTTTAAAAGTACATATATTTTAGCAATTTAAAGTACATATATATAATTACGTGTCTTTGTTTCGCCCAAAACAAAATTTACAAAATGAAAATTTCCACATTTATACACTATAAATACATACTCAAAGAAAAATAGAAGTATTCGTCACCAATTAGAAAAAAAGCCGTGAGCATCACGAGAATCTAATTTTCGATGTTTTTAATATATCTAAATGTGATTTAAATTTATGTTGTTATTGTTAAATATTAAAAAAGTGAACTGGAAAATATTTTTTTTCTTTTCAAAATACATACCCAAAGTTCCTAATTTAAAAATAAAAATTGACTTAATTATTTGATTATTACATTTATTTACTTAAGTAAAATTTAATAATTTTATATAATTTTATTAAATTAAATTTATTCAAATCGATTCATTCAAATATATACACAAATTATTGGTATGTAAATTTTGTTTCATATATTAAAAATATTTAATCAAAACACATGTACTTGATTTAATTATACGTTCGTGATATTAATAATTAATTCTAAACTTTTTAAAAATATTTACTATACGTACTTGCATATTATTATTATGAAAACAAATTATTATATCATGAAATTTCGGTATGTAAACGAAAGAAGTCGGGGGGGGGGGGGGGCAGGACAATGTGGAATCCCTAAAAAATATACCCTGGATACTAACTCTATATGTATATTAAGTATAGTTTCAAATTTTTGCGTAAAAATGGTGGAGGTTAAATATTGAAATATTGAACCTCAAGAAGTACACCCTAGGTACTAACTCAATCAACATACAAACTTTCTGCCCCCTACATTAATTCTGAGGGCTGTTGGCGTGTCAAACTCCCAAAAACACTTTTTTCCCTCTCTACTGGGGAAACTACTCTATAATTGAATTAAACATTATATCCAACTGGATGGAAAAGTTTTATCGTTTTCACTACTATATAGTCTAAAAGGAAATTTCTAACGTGTCTATACTGAAAAAAATCGGAAAACTGCAAATCGTATTTGCGCAAACAGTGTGCCGTACAGTGTCCTGTACAGTAAGTTGTTTTTAAACATGAATTTTATGTAACTCACTAGTTAGTCGAATTTTTCCTTGAAAAAATTAGACTTATACAGTCTATACGACAAGAACGGCGATATATATATATATATATATATATATATATATATATATATATATATATATATATATATATATATATATATATATATATATATATATATATATATATATTCCCGCTACCTTTAAATATGTGTAGGGCCCCTATGGAAGTTAAGAGCTCAAATTTGGTAAATGGGGCTCATTCCGATGCACAATAATACTATCAAAGTGGGGTCAAATTTTGGATCCGACCCAACTTTTAAGGGGGTGGTGGGAGGCGGAAATGCAATAAAGCTTTTCCAAACCGGTTGGAAATAATGTTTCGGTCAATTATCTACAACATATCCAAAATTCAGTTTCCTAGGATGATTTGGAGGGAGTAGGGGGGAAAAAAACGATTTTCGTTGGATCTAATACACCCCCAGCCCTCCAGAATTAACGTAGAGGGTTGAAATTTGGTGTATTGATAGAGTTCATACCTAGGTTGTGCTTTTTGAAGGTTTTAATATTTTACCCCCACCCCCCTCATTTTTAAGCTACAATTTCATGCATTTTCGACGTTTTCGAAGTTTGTACCACTCGCACAGGTCACCCAAATAAACCTAGAGGGCTGAAATTTTGTATTAGGATTGAGTTAGTATCAAGGGGGTGCCTTTTGGGGGTCTCGACTTTCAACCCCTACCGCCACCATTTTATACCCAAAAGAACATGATTTTTCTTGTTTTTTAACAGTTTCGTTCGGGTCAAAATCTCCCCAAATAAACCTAGAGGGCTGAAATGTGTACGGGTTAAGCTAATAGCCAGACACTGTTTTTTGGAGGTTTCAACTTTTAATCCTTACCCCCACGATTTTTACGCCAATATTTCCTTAATTTTTTTGCTTGGTTTTTTAATACGTCTAGAGACTCTCTAAGGAAACCTAGAGGGCTGAAATTTTGTACGTGTATTCAGTTAGTATCCAGCTAGTACCTTTTAGGGAGTCCACATTACTTTTCCCCCCACTTCTCCCATTTTTACATCGGAATTGAATGCTATTGCTAAATGTGTTTTAAATGCATTATTTCTAAATACAAGTAGGCGAATAGAGTAATTTTAAATACCCCTGTCGCAGCATCTGCATAACATAGCGAATTTCCAATCATAAAAGTTACTTTTTTTCGAAAACCCGCTTACCTAGAATAATGGTTCAAAATGTATTTTCTGTGATTTTCTTGGTTCTTTACCACAATGTAAAAAAAATTGGAAAAATTTTTAAATTTTGGCAAATTGTTTGCAAAAAACTCATTTTTTTGAGGTTTTTGGAATTGGATGTGTCTGACTGGAGAACTCATACAAAATTTTTGGACTTCCAACGTTTTATTGTTTTATTATATTTGCATCCCAAACTAGTATCAATCCTATTAATATAACAAGTTTCATCCAAAATGAATTTCTCGGAAATATAGACACTAAAAAATTTGCGAAATTTCTAAATTAATTTAAAATAGAGTTAGTCTCCAGAAATTTTGTATTATGGTAAATTTAATTTAATAAATGACAAGTATATAAGTATAGTAATTATAAAGCATTCGCATAGAACAATAGTTTTAAGTATACATGCACATAAGCAAAATAATTTTTGAATTTTCCTGAAGGAAGGAAATATTTTCCCGTAATAAAAAGTATCCTAAATGTTGACGCAGGTAATAAGTTATCACTACACCAGATTTCATAAAAATCCGTTCAATAGTTTTCGCGTAATATGTGCACATGCTCAAAAAGTTTTTTTATTTTCCTGTGGGAATGAGCCACTTTCCCGAAATAAAAAGTATCTGAGATGCTGACTCAGGTAATAAGTTATCACCACACCAAATTGCATCAAAATCCGTTCAATAGTTTTTGCGTACTGTATGCACATGCTCAACATGGTTTTTCCATTTTCCCGTGGGAATGAGACATTTTCTCGAAGTTGAAAGTAGAAAGTATCTTAGATGTTGATCCGGGTAATAAGTTGTCAGCACACCAAATTTCATTAAAATCCATCCAGTAGTTTTTATTTGATGCGTGAACAGACGAACAGACAGACAGACAGACAGACAGACAAAAATTTTAAAAATCGCTGTTTTGATATCTACATCGATAACTATTTACAGTATCTACACAATTTTTAAAAAATATTCCCTATACAGAAACGGTCTCGTTACATTTGTATTATATCTATAGATTACCTATTAATGGCTCTTTATATAAAATATTAATTTTTTTTTTTAAATCACCCCCTGTTCTAGGAAATATATATTTTTTAAATTTTTATAAAATTTCTTATGAAAGTGAGCTTCTTAGACAATTTTATTTTCAAGAAAATGTATTAAAACATGAACATTTAAATGTTGTCAATTTCTGTATTGTGGCGCTATCAGTTGTCCGCGTTAGTTAACTACTTTATTTAAAAGTTCGAATAAAATTCCAGTCATTTTAATTTTTAATTGTTCAGGAACTTCAGTATCATAGAAGCAAGCAAAATAATATTACAATTTATTTATGTAGATACATATATGATGGAAAGTTAAGAAAAGAAAATGTTTTTTTGGAAGTTCGTGTTTAAGGTAAAATCGAAAAAACTTGGAAAATTTAATTAGTAATTAATTTTTTATAAATATTTTTAGGTTTGGTTGTAAATGAATCTACTGTTGATCTTTTAATATGATACTGAACTATTCATTATTTAAAATGAAAAATTGTGTACTTATTAGATGATGAAAATAAAAAATTAGTAGTTTGAAAAACCGGAACAAATCGAAGTCAAAAGTCTGTCGGGACACCGGAGCTAGAACCGTGACAAATCCGGGAAAACCAAGACGTATGGACACTCTACACGGATTGTGAATGTTATAAACTTTAAGTTTTGATTTTTAAGCATATTATGAGTGAAATTGAAAATTAACAACGTGTGAAATTTGACATTTTAGTTAAAGTGCATATAAAATATAATACCTACATGTTTTTATAAAAATGCAAATATAAATAAATGTTTTCTGTTTTTTTTTTTTTTTTTTTTTTTTTTTTTTTTAATTGTTATTAATTATTTGGCTTTTTTAATAATTTAGAATTTTTCTGTCAAATGAATAAATTCTGAAAATATGAATTTATGACATAATTTCAGTAAAAGTGAAAATGAAATTTTTCACCCACACTTTTGTAGTGCCAATGTACATCACTGGATCCCAATTTTCAAATGGATAGATAATTTCAGTAGCGTAGAAACTAATTATTAAAAAATTGTAAACCAAATGTGTTTATATGATAATACGTACTTATAAAAAAGATGTTTATATACGTGTTCTTCCGAAAATCGTAAATAATTAACTTTCTCTCGATGAAGTTGGATTGACAAACATTTACATTAGGGATGTTATGGATATTCGTAACCGTAACTAAAACTACCGATATCCGAAATAATTAAATATCCGAAACCGAAAGCGTATACGAAAATGAAAGTTTATAAGTCTAGCAAGTACTTAACACATTAATATTTTTTGTATATATCAATATCTAAAAATATTTCAGTCCCTTTTTGACAATCTTGCCAGAACTTAAACACTTTTTTAAATATTTTTATTGTTAAAATCGAAACGTTATTTTGAAGCCGGTTAAAATTAATATATTTTACATTAAAATGTCAATACAATCACCCGCTAGTTAATTATCGCTAGATTTGATGCTAGAAAATTGAGAAAAAACAGGTCATATAGATTTTTTTTTATTTAGATTTTATTTGTAATGATTGAATTACAAAATTCAAAAGGATGTTAAAAAATGTGTGTATTCACTATGAGCTTTTGCCTGTAGTAAATCCAGCTGCTCAAAATCGGTTCCAATATATCAGTTGGTCAGGACGCCATTTGTACATAATTTTAATATTTTCTTTAAGAAATAGTATTTTTTTTTTAAATACTTGTTTGATTTTTTCAAGACGAGTACTTTTTACGATGTGTGTTTACCAAATTCTACAAAATAATTAAAAAAAAATTGTAACCCTACTATTTTCAAAAAATTTTCAAAAAAATATCATGAAAATTACTTCATATATGCTTTTTCTGAGTTAATTATTGAAAAATATTCTATTTTCCGAGATTTTTAAGGTAAAACGAGCAGATGTATGGTTTTTGTTAAACAAATTTCAGTTCTTTAATACATTTTTGCCTTAAAATATTTAATATTTTCAAAAATGTATGATACAACTTGTCAAAATTTAAAATTATTTGTTTTGTTGTCAAAAGAAAAAAAAAAAAACTGAATGTGCAAATTTATTTACCACTAAAATGATGGGTTTATACATATAATTATAACGTAGTATTGTCATTTGGATAGACAATTACGTAAAAATATTATTGTTTGAATATGATTTAACGTAATTTTTATGCGATTGTAGCAAGCTCTTATTAATTTTAGGAAGGTGTAAACATCATCTAAATTCTGATCATATCACATAAAAAACTGCGCCGTGATTTTTTATCTAAAAAAAAATGGAATAGAGATACATTATAAAAACATTTAACTGACAAAGAAAAAGAATATAGCCGAATCGTTAAATTGGATTTAAAAAATCATGACACGCTACTTATAAAGCGGTTTTCTTCGAATTTAGCTCGTAAAAAATGAGACAGAAAAAAAAAGAATGCGAGTGCGAGTGAAATGGAGAACGACATATTTCCTAGTTTTTCTCGAAAAGTAAGTAATTTAGAGCAACGGTATAAAAATTTTTTATGCATTTTACCTTTTACTATGGCTTGGTGTAAAAAAAAAATTTGAAAAATTGCTTAATTCTGGCAAAAAACTCATTTTGTTGACAAAAAACGCCCGGAAAACCTACTTCTGGGCATCCGACGTGTCTGGCTAACGAACTCATCCAACGATTTGGAAAATCGAATTCGCACACAAAATTTCATAAGCATTAAACGTTTCGTTCGAGAGTTATCGCGCGGATACATATATATATATATATATATATATATATATATATATATATATATATATATATATATATATAAATTTTAGTGAATATCATTTTCGTATTCTAGGGACCTCAAAACATATTTCTGATATGGTCCCGGGCTTAGGTCGCAGCGTGACACCTGGAGTAAAAGCTGAATTTCCAGTTTTGGAAATTCGCTAAAAATTTTAAAAAAAGTCAATTTACTTTTATAACAAATGAAATACATACATATTAAGTAATTTAAAAATGTTATTAAAGTCACTGTTTATTTATAAATTAGGAATTTTGGATTTTTATTATTTATAAAATAGAAATTTTGGATTTTTTGGAAAGAAAAAATATCTTCATAAAAGCCTTCCAGTTTACTATTTAAGTTCCTTATTTAATATTTAAAAATAAAACACAAAGGCAATTGGCGGATAAGCATGGGTAGAAATGCCCTCGTACGAATTGTGTTGGTTTTTTCCCTGTTAACTGCTATCGGCACAAAATTGAAATTTACTGAGATTCAGCCCTTAAAAATTTAAAACCTTTTTTTAAAGCCCCGATCAACCGGACACTCATCATCAGTTTTGAAACCACCAAAATGACAAATCGCTTGGGGACTTTCAATTACATTTCGCTTGTAGACACTCAATACCGAAGATGAAAGGAAAAATTCGACTTCCGTGATGGGGCTCCGCTGCTCACGGCGTTTTTTTTTTCATGTATACAATTTCGCGATTCTTTTTGATAAAGGGTGGAAACAGGCACTTGAAGCATTTTACTCGAAAAGCTTTTTTTTACGATACTAGCATTTGCTAAGAATACTAAATTAAAATTGTTTCAGGTAAGTTGTGTCACAAGAAAGAAAATGGTCCCCAGTAAATGAAATGTTACATCAGGGTATGTTGTTTCGGTATTAGAAAACATTTTCCAAAAATTAAAAACTAAATCATTCAGAGAAATGCTTAAAAGTCGACAAAATTATAGTTTTAAACTTCCCTAGGGGCGGACAATTTGTTTTAACACGTTGACGCTCTACCACGTTAACCAATCCGTATAAAGCGTACATCAATAAGGCATATAAACATAGCCCACACGTTTACAGAAATCATCATAACCTTGAGAGTGTGTTACCCATACCAAAGTGCCTGTCGGCGGTAGCATTACGTAGAGGCGATTGGCCTCTACGATTGTTCTGGCTATGACAGACATACTGTGTCAAAGGACTGTAAGATATTAAAATGAAACTGAGCTTGAAATTTGAATGGAACTTCAAAGTGTAGGTATTTCCTACTCATTTAGTTGTTTGAATAAATTATTCTATGGATGGATATGCACTACTGTTACAATTTTTAAAACGATTACTGAATAAAACTATCTAAACAATTGTATTAATGGATATTTGGTTTTGGCACCCGTATGTTCCCCTATCTGTCCGTCATTCGGTAATTTTAAGTGTGGTTGTTTTACTGGACTACTTGAACTTCCTCTAAATTTTTAACCTTAGATCCGAAAATCTGAAGAAATTACTGATAGTAGTATTTGGTAAAAATTTTAAATTAAAATTATTTCTTTCGGATAAATTGGGTCAATGACTTCAATAAATATAGAGAACCGGGTTATCACGTAACATATATGTAAGTAGTACTGTCAAATATGCCCTACAGTTTATCCCAAAAACTGTGAAAAACTCTAACCACTGAGGAACCCTGACATAATACGTGTCTAACACTCACTTGGCAATATAATAAAATTTTATCAATTTTAGTACGGAATACTGAAAAAGAGTTCGAACAATTCTCTTTGATAGAATATTTTATCCATGATATGTTTTTTTTATTTGAACAAACAAATAATATAATGTAAATAAGGAAATAAGAGACGAAACACATATTCAATTACAGAAGAAACGATCCAATTAGCAAAGCTTATTTAGAATATATATTTATAATACACCTGAAGGAAAACAGCTAACATCGGGCCAACATCGGGCTTTGGGTTGTATGTAATGAGTGTTTTAATGCTGTCAAAACCAGATATTTTATACTTATTTCAATTTTAAAAAAATATCATCTCTCTAGACAGAGAGGGCTATCTATCTTTCTTCTACCTGATCTGACAATTCAATTTTCTACTAAGCTAATCACTAATCTGTGCCTTTTGTGTCTTTGAAAATCATTTTCATGTTAATGTCTGTCGTAAACAGAATTATTAATAAATTTACATTTTACTGTGAAAAAAAAAAGAGAAAACATATATAAAATACCTGGAATTTCGTTTTTTGTGTTGGTATAATTATTTTTTAATACTGTATGAAAACAAAAGAATAAAATCAATATTGTGTTTCAGTTATAACTCAACAGTATTGTATTGCAGTTAGCTTAAAACACTTTTAGTATACCTAATGTAACTATGGGCCACTGGGTAGCAAAGTCACAGTCCAGCGGAGTTCTGCAATTTTCCTTCACAATTCTAGGTAAATATCAACATAGTTTCTTAAGAAGATGGCTGCAGACGCATACCTACCAAATCCTAGCCCTCGCCATTTCCTTTGTCCTCCACCTATATCATAATGAAATAAAAAGTGCAATATGTAATTGTATAATTAAAGTTTAAAAAGAATAATGATGTGAGTAGCGTCTGTTATAAACTGTGGTCTGAAAACAGACGTAAAACCCCATTATTATTATTATATATTTAATGTAACTAAAGTTTCGAAATTTTTGTAAAGCCTTAATCTCAAGATTATTATCCTTCCAAATGTTCTTAGTAACGATAGCAATAAATTTCCCCGGAAAATTAATCAGTTATTATTTACATTAAATGTTTGTATTCTGTCGAACAAATTCCACGAAAATTTGTTGGTTAACAATTTAACGAGAAAAACTGTCAATACTAACAAAAACACAACACCGAAAATCAATAAACATTTTCGTTTTATCTTTATGGTCAGTTATAAATAATAAAATGACTCATGAAATGTTCTGCACAATTTTGTTCGCTGAAAAAATTTGTCATAACTCACAAAAAAAAATATAAGTATAATATTCTGACGATACTTAATACACATAAGTTAAATTGTCAATAAGATGTAGACGAACTTGTAAACAAATAAAGTAATAGTGTACAGTAATATCAAAAGAGACTGCAATTTTCGCTCATTATGCAATATTTATCAAACGGTTTTTGATCAACACAATATACTGTACATCCCGTCAATATAATCTACAGACGATGAAAAATATTGTACAAAAGAAAATTCTGTGCAATATTATTGAAAAAGTCATATCTAATACTTAGCTTTTCTTCTGATTAATAAAAATTAAATTTGAAACCAAATGATTTTGCAAAAACTGTCAAACAAAAATTTTCTCAAACAAGGTGATAATTATTTTGTCCACAACTATATCTAGGTATATACTACAAATTCTCTTTTGCTAAACATTTTTCGGAAAAGTAATTTTTTCGCAAGCAATTACGAATGGCAGAAAAAGAAACATAGAATGTTGTTAATAAAAGTTAAAAAAGGAAAGTAGGTCATATCAATTGTAATTCAAATCGTTTGGGAGAAAAATTGATGAAAAAATAATCTGTCGTCAGGTTTAATAACAGAGTACAGTTTTCATCTCCGTTTTCTTTTATGCCCTCATTCAACCGACGGTCTCATCCAAAGTAACAACCAGTCAGTGGGCAATATTAATGTATATATGCAAATGTCTAAAATAAGATCGAGCATTATACTGTAGGTATATTTTGCTGTATTAAATGTATTACAGTTGTAGACAAATGTGTTTGTATATAATATAATGAAATATAAATGCCTTGCTATCTTGCTACAGTCGAGTTTAGTCATAACTCGTAATAATGACGAAAAAACTGTTGCAATTTGATTATGCATATTTATATGGACACACTCACTGATGAATATTTATTAAAGATAGGTACTACCTAAACACGAACCAAAATAACGGATTGTTACGTGTTAAATATCTTCAAATGTAAGCAGAAGATAACAAGATAAAAAGATACGGTCGCTGTCTCTGAAAAAATCGTTAATGCAAAATAAGTTTAGTTCATATCGGCCGACCGAAAAATGACCGAAAAATTATTATAAATTAAATTCGTATTATTCAATATTAGGTATATCTACTTATGCTGTAATTTAAAAAATTTAATACGAAACTGCACAAACTGGGCAGAATTCAATTTTTAAAAATTCCCCATTGGAATTTAAGATGTTATTTCTAAATTTGGCCCTAGTACCCAAAGAAAAAAAATGTCATATTTAATCTGTCTGACAAGGAACATCATGTACCCCATCATGTGTACCCCTCCGATTTTGTTTGTTCTTTGATATGTTGTAGAACATCAAAAGATAGGAGACACGTATTTTTTTAGCGGCTGTAAAACGGTTTGAAGGGGTAAAATCACCCTTCAAAAATTGGGGTAAAAATTTAATTTGTCAAATATCTCGAAAACGGTAAGAGATAGAGCAAAAGTTTAAATTGGCGACGATGTTCTTTTTTAAAGAGCTATCTATTGATCAACGCTAGGAGAGGGGAGGGGGTGAGTCACCCTTCACGCATATATATATATATATATATATATATTTATATATATATAAAAAATAGTACTTAAGGGTATCGGGTTATGGGCTTTCCAAACGTATTAAGATTATCGAAATATAGTTTTCGTTATCGAAAATTATCGATATCGAAAGTAGTGATAGCTTCAAGATGGATAATAGATACGATAGTGTAATTTCCGAAGCACTTTACGAGGGTGACTCACCCCCCCCCCCCTCTCAACAATGTTGATCAAAATGAATTTTGAAATCGAGATTATTATTTTTAGGTTTCTATAATTGTTTTAAGCTATTTTCCATGAAGAGCTTCCTGAATTACTCAAATAGTATGATTGGGTCCACACAGTCACCCCTAAACTTTGTATTATGAAATTGAGCAAAAACACTTTAGTTAGATTTTTTCACGTAGATTTGAAATCTGTAAACAAAATTTTAATATATTGTATTTTTTACCCTCTTTTCACAAAGTTAATCCCTAAATTTTTACCCCCAACCACCCCTGTTGATGCCATTTAAACAAGTTACATATCAATAGATAGCTCTCTAAAAAAGAGCAATATCACCAATTTAAACTTTTGCTCTATCTCTTACCGTTTCCGAGATATTTGGCAAATTAAATTTTTACCAGAATTTTTGAAGGGTGATTTCACCCCTTCAAACCGTTTTACAGCCGCTAAAAAAATACGCGTTTCTTATTTTTCGATGTTTTACAACATATCAAAGAATAAACAAAATCGGAGAAGTACACCCCCGTGATGTTCCTTGTGAGTATTTCTTATAAGAACAAACATTTAAAAACTAATATCAATTCTTATTAAACATTTTATTAAGCCTATATTCTTATGTTTTGTTAGTTTGGAATGCAATGTAATTTTGACAATTCCAGAATTTTTTCTGTGACGTTAAAATACCTCAAAAATTTCCAAACGTTGTCCTATTAAAAATATAACATTTTTATATAGATTTATTCTTTTACCTTTTACCCAAATGTTGAAATTACTTTTCTCAGGATTGAAATGATTCTTCATTAAGATTCCTTAACTGAATTCTTTATTTGAATCTTAATGAAGAATAATTTCAATCTTTAGAAAAGTAATTTCAGCTTTTAGGTAAAAGGATAAAAAACAAAATATTCATCAATACACCCAAAAAACTCACATGAAATTAAATTTTTCTGAAATCAAAGATATATAAGTATAAATAAATATTGAAGATCAGAAATATCAATAACAAAAAAAGTTCTGGACCTACCAGGTCTAACACATTCTGTGACTTTTGGAATATTTTTTGACAGAATAGACTTTGACAGAATAGATTTTGTAAAATTTATATTCATTTTTTAGTCTAGCTTGTTAGCATTTACCTGAACAGTTAAGCAGATTTAGTTCCATTATGCAATTAGTAGCGGGTAAGTCATTCATTGTCATCCGGCACAAGAACGGTCGTAACAGATAACTGATAGCAATTTAGATAAAAATTAACTAAATTCTTTATTATAAATAATTTCCTGAACCTTCGAATACTTGAACAATAGATTTACAAGAACGTAAAAAAATATATAGGTACTTGAAATTGAAATTATATATATATACTTCTTCTGTTAATCATAATTTCTTCAATTTACAACCATATTCTTCCACTTCGTACAATTCGATATATCGAAGTATTATGTAACAGAAATCTAGTTTTTCTTTTTTTCCTTTTGTCAGAACGAGCAAAAGATGGTTACCGAACGTTGGTTGTTATTAAAACAGGACACAAAGACGTCGAAGGCGATGATGGCGAAGCAAAGCAGTGAAAATGATGAATAAGAAAGAATGCCTGTAAGCTTCGTTCACTTTACAACGTGAGGAAGTTTCTTTCTATTCATTAGTAAAATGTGCTCGCTCGTTGAATGACTACGCCGAACGTAACTTCAACTTATTTTAAAATAATGACTGCCGCGCTATTATTATCATCTCCTGATTCCACGTTATCGTTATCAATACGTTTATGAAGGAAAAAAATTCAATTCATAACTTTTCAATCAGATTGACACAATCGTTCGACTTTACGAACAAATCATCAAAAGATATTCGTACATCAGAAGCGTACAATCAGTTTCCTGTTTGGAAAAATCAACGAGAAATTATATATTTGATTTTAATAGCGTTCGCTTGTCGATAATTGAACCGATCGACTTGCGGCCAGATTAATTCTCTGTTTTAAATATTGTTTATTCTAAATAAAAATGTGAGAACTTAGGAAATCTAGGAAAATTCTTGTATGTATGAATTAAGACATCAAATTAATGTGATATCAAATTAAAATTAAATGGAAACCAAAATAACATAATTCTTCAAGTACCTACTTAATACAAATTAAAAGAAAAAAAAACGTACGGAAAAGTGAGTTTACTCGAGAACGTTTTATGTGGTAATATACTGATATAGTCATCACTGTATAGTCATCACTTAGAATTCTCACAGTCCCATGTTTGTATATTCTAAATTTTTTGGTCTATGTAAACTAATGTAAAGCAACATGACACTGATTATTTGAGTCGATGAGTTTTAAAACAATCTAATTAACACAACTAAAAATGTTCAGGAAACACAAAAAACTGTTTTCTCACTTATAATAATGATTTTGATGTGGTTTTTACTAATAAATTTTTAGGAAAAATCATACAATTCTTATAAAAAAATAATAACAACGATACCACTCTTCAATAATTAGTAAATAAAGATTAAAAATTATAACTAACTACTTTTGCAGCAGTTTGCTTTAATTAGATGGTTTTGAAACGGTTGATTTTGTAATTAGCTACTTATGCAGCAGTGACACTAACAATTAGACACTTTTGTAGCAGTAACGCTAACAATTAGATACTTTTGCAAGAGTTTATTATTCTTTCAATAGGTTTTAAATAAAATAACATTCGTAGAAATTTGTCTATTTACATCGTACAACGTCGTTTATATTATAACTTATGAAAACTAAGATATTTTATTATAATTTAGTAGAATATTTTCCCATAAGACAAATCTCTTTACTGTAATTTAACAGTAAAACTCAAATCAGAACCACGATGTTTCATACAATTTCATTCTGCATACATTCGCAGCCTGTTATATTTGACAATTCCACAAGTTCTTTTGTATTTTTTTCTAGTTATTTCAATAGTAAATACTTTCTTAGAGCGAGTAATAAACTTATCACATACAATTATTTGATCCTCTGTAGGCTCTGCAGTGCCACATATTTACCACCTAACTAGCTACTTTTGTTCCAGGCTTTTCTAATGCCGCCATTTTTATATAAGTAATTAGATAGTTTTACAACTGGTTTGTGTTGCTTGCAACTCCATGTTTTTTCAATTGGAAAATATTGCAATTAGCTACTTTTGAAACAGTTTCGTATTTTTGTCGTTAAAATTAAAGGGGAAAAAGCTGACTTTGCACCGTTTAGTTGGTATTTTTTGCTGCAGTTTATCCTCCTGAATAATAAACCATATCTAACTTAATTTTTAAAAAATCGTCAATTAGATAGTTTTGAAACTCAGCGACTCATTTAACGCATCTGGATGTGTATACTTACAACAGGCGAAATAAAGGAAATATCTGTGTTGATTTTTATAAAACCCACCGAATTAAATTTGGTATGTGTTATTACGGTTTGCTCTCTTCTACATATAAGACTTACCATTAATCAAATTTAAAAATGTATTAGGTAAAGATGTAGTTTGTACAAAAATGGTTTTATTTGGTTTTTTTAGTAATGATTTTAATGATCATTGTATTGTTACCTAATTGTATTTCATTCTGTTATTATTTTGACTTCTATGTATACACTTTGTAATATTGACAATAATAAATATTATTGTTATTATTATTATTATACAAAGCAATCTGTGTTAAAGTATGTTTCATTATGTTTCGGGTAAAATTTTGACAGTCCCATGTTTGTATATACTAAGTTGTTTGGTCTACGTAAAACAACATAACACTGATTACTTAACGCATATAGATATACATACTTACAATACGCGAAATAAAAACAATATTTACGTTGAATTTTGTAAAACCTTTGTAACCGAGTTAGATCTGGTATCGGCTATTACGGTCCGAAAATGTATAATATGTTGCCCTTCTTTGTAAAACTCTTACCAATAATCAAATTTAAAAATGTATTAAAGAAGTATCTTGGACAAAAATGTTTTTATTTCATGGGTGAATTTTTTAGTATTGAATTTAATGATCTTTGTGTTCCTACCTAATTGTATTTCATTCTATTATTTTTTTTTTTTTTAACATATGTAAATTTTGTAGTACTATTAACATTAATAAATAATAATAATAATAATATTATTATTTGAGAATTTAACGAAAGAAACGCGACTGCACTTCAAAAACCCCCAGGCGGAGGAAAAAGTGTCCGTGCAGCGTACCAGGTCAGGTACTTCAAAGTCAGGTACGTAATGTCCGTCATACAGCATCCCCTTCCTGGTCTTCCCTACCTAATAAATCCCCGAAGTAGATAGGCTGTGCCGATTCTGGGCCACCGTAAAACTAACCAACTTGAACCCTTTTGCCAATGGTTGAAATCGTGTGACTTTACGGTACTACACATTCCGAACTGATGAGTCATCAAAATGTATTGATGTGCAAACCTTAACCTTTGACCCGGCACGTACCGAGTAATGTATTTAAAATTTGTTGTTGACATTTAACCCCACACTCGCTCATACTGTTGGCCTTGAAATTCGTAAGAGATGAGTCATTACCCGCAACCAAATTAATTTATGTTAACCCATTATGCGTCATCACTATTTAGTCATCACAATTTGGTTTTGTGTTAACCCATTATGCGTCAGCACTAATGTAATTTTTGAATGCAAACCTAACGCATGCGCAGACTGAATTTAAGTACACGACGCATGCGCAGACTGAATTTTAGGCCACAATTTGATAGATGGGGTACACTACCGCGTCAAAATGTGGGGAATACCCTAACTCGGGGGTGGCCCCAAACTTTTGACACCGTACTGTACTTAAATTTTTGGTACACTGCCGTGTCAAAAGTGTGGACCCCCCCTGGCAAAAAAGGTATCCGATCACTTTTTGAAGCGTACTGTACGTGCAAACCTTGGCCCCAACACGCGCTTGCCTTAATTGCGCCATCTTAAACGAACTATCACGTCAAAAAATGTGGGGAATACCCTAACCCAGGAGTGGCCCCAAACTTTTGACGCCGTACTGTACTTAAATTTTTGGTACACTACCGTGTCAAAAGTGCGGGCGCCCCTGAGCAAAAAGGTGTCCGATCATTTGTTGAAGCGCACTGTACGTGCAAACCTTAACCCCAACACGCGCTTGCCTTAATTGCGTCATTTTAAACGAAAATTGGGAGGCCGCTAAATTTTGTGGGGGCACTGTACCAAGCGCTAGATTTTAAAACCAGACTCCGGGGTCCAGTTTTCTGACCGCTACTGTACTGTAAATCGAATGTCTACTGTACTTTTGAACAAGTTTAAGCCTGTTTTCAGCAAAGTCAGCACTTTTTTAATTTGTTTATTTATATAAGTTTTAATTTAAAAAAAATGTTTATTTAAGATTTTGATGACTCAGCAATTTCTTTGTTTGGATTTCAAATACGAAATAGTCTTCTTGGAATTTTTAATTTATGGCCTGATTGTTGAATTATAATTATAGTATGATTCATACAAGCGGGGATTTTTGTTATATTTGTTTATTTATATAATAATTTTGGATCATGTAATAATTTTAAAATTGTTTATTTAAGATTGGGAGGCCGCTAAATTTTGTGGGGGCACTGTACCAAGCGCTACCGCAAAACTAACTTCAGACTCCAGGGTCCAGATGTCTGACCGCTACTGTACTGCCGGAAATTTGGGTGTCAACTGTAACTCAGGGTTTTTTTTGTATATTTAACCTTGGAAAATTCCAGGAATTTTTATCATTTTTAACAAAAACGAACAACTAATAATTAAATGTTTGTTTTAGCTGAATTATGATCGTAAGACTCATATAAGGAGTTTTTTTGGTATAAGAAAGATGACGTCATGGAATATTAATGAGTTAAAAAATTGTTTAGTAAAAAATATCACCCATTGTAGGCCTCAAGCAAGAAATTATTTTTATCAGTTTTAATACTTTAACATTTAACCTACAGTGACCAATTTTTTAGTTAACTAACAGAAGTTCTTGAAATTTTAACAAGTTACAAAAAATATTACTTCTTATGGTGCACAACATTTTTGAATTTGACTGTAGCACAAAACTGTTTTTGTATATCAAACGAAAATTATCTGAAATAATTCAGTATGTACATATGTATAGACTCTGTATATTAAAAATATTTTATGTATACACTCTGTATATTGAGAATAAGAAAGAAAATTTGTATATAATTTTAATTTTTATGAATACTAGTAAACGAATTGTATAGCCATTTATGAATAAGTATTAAATCTAATTATAAAATAATTTATAAATATTGCAAAAAATTTGTTTAATCAGCAAAATCAATGTATATCATTTTAATACTGATACATATTTATATTAGGGTATAATAGTATTGTATTTAACATTTTTAAACAGAATAAAAGTTCAATTTTTGGTTTTAAATTACTATAAGTTAAACACGTCGCTTAATATAAAAATGATAACAGCATTGAGTTTTACTAAATTTTTAAGTCTGTAAAATCAAAATTTTTTATAGACTAGAACATTTTGAATTTGATACTCTATCATTAACATACAAATAATATCATGTATATATAACGGGTGTATATTTAGTATTTTTAATAAATATTTTAGTATACAGGGTGTATCATGAAATATGCTTTTCAATTAGAATAATAAATTTCATAAGATTTTTGTCAATACTCTTATAGGTTAACGAAAGAAACTTTTTGCTGTAAAAAAATAGGGGAATGCAGGGTAATAATTAAATAAAACGCACATAATTTTTTCTTTTTTAATTTTATTTATAGAATATGTATACAGAAATTAAATTGCTTAAATCTATATATTACATAAAATCTACTTATTTTCCATATAAAAATTTTTTAAAAGAATACAATTTTCTAAAGAACAAATTTTATCTGAATGAAGCATACAACGTCTTGAATAATATTCATCTCGCAGATTGGAAATCTTCGGTACATCAAATATTTCCTCCAAATTCAAAATCCACGGCTGGTTTTCGGTACCATCAAACAAACTTGATATCCATTTCTTCTTTTCACCACCCTTGACGTATATAACATCATACTTCTTTAATATAGGTTTCAATATGGTATGAAGTTTTTTGTATGGAATAAATCCATACGACCAAGGTATCCCATGCCAATTTCGGTAAAGCCAACTGGCTACTCGTTGATATTTCTTCGGCAACTCGTTGAAATCAAACGGTGCGTCGAATATAAGATGTAATATATCATCCGAATTTTCTGCAGCAATACCAACTTCTTTAAAATAAAATTCGTTGTTAGCTCCTTGATAGCCTTGTATGTCAAGAAACGCCATTTTTTACCGCCACCGTAGAACTGAATTTATTCACACAATCCACAACTTTATATAGAATAATTAAAAGTGGTGGGGGTAGTTAGTTAATTTGTGGAACGTATTCGAAAATGGCTATTAATAGCTATTGCTAGTTTACCATCAAATTACAAACTGTTAATAATATTTAGCACATTTGTGAGTACCAGGTTCTTTTCACTTTAAGACCTAGTGATTTAAGGAATGCTAAATTTTCAGGTGAAATGTGTTGTTGCTCAAAAGTTTTACGTTTAATGATCTTAGGTTTCGAAAGTCCTTTGCTAGGTTCTCTAGCGGTGGGCTGCGCTGAATTGTAAATTAACATGGTTCCAAAATGTAATTGTTTTACCACGAAAGTATAATTTTCAACGAAAGAGATGTTAACTCTTTGACAACCACCGGTAAATAGATAATATTTTATGTAAGTTCAACTATTTTATACCCTTCAACCATGATAAGGTGTATAAGCTGGAATATAACTCAGCAAATTATATAGCGGTGGTGACGTAACACACAAATGCGGTGGTTGTGTTGCGGTTGTGGCGGTGGCGGTGTTTGTGTGGCGGTTGTGTGGTGGTGGCGGTGGTGTTTGTGTGGCGGTGGCGGTGGTGTTTGTGTGGTGGCGACGGTGGTGTTTGTGTGGCGGTGGTATTTGTATGGTGGTTTCGGTGGTTGTGTGGTGATTGTGGGGGTGGCGGGGTAGCAGCGGTGTTTGCGGCTGACGTGCACAACTTTATCATTAATTCAATCGAAGCAGCAATTTACTCTAGACAATAAATCGGTGGTGACATCTCGCGGTGTTTGTTGAACGCAATATCTAAATTAATCAATCTGGTGACGTTCCTGTTCCCTGCTCTTATACTGGAAGATTATTAGATATCGATTTTAGATAAAATATTGGAAAATTTCGGTTACAAAATACTATAAATACAACTGAATTATTAACCGGATGTCATTTGTTGGTTAAGTTCCAGAAGGTAAACAACAACAGCAACATGCCGATTTGTGGTATTTGTAAATTTCAACCGTCACAGTGTAAGTGTGCCTTCTACGAGTACTGTGATAGGTGTCGAAATGAAAAACGAATTTGCATGTGTTGTAAACGATGTATGATGCCATTTCCAAACTGTGTTTGCAATTATATAAATTGTACCACATGTAAAAGCCGCTGCAATTGCAAATAATTTAGTAAAATCAATCATCTGATTGCCACATAATACATATTGACCAATTCCGCGGTTGCTCAAACCAACGTAAACATTTATTTATAACGCAATGACCAGCGATGTAATGAGGCATAATGGATATTTTGTGTAACAGTGGAATTGGTCAATATCGATTAAATATCGATTTTTTATAAAATATTGGATTATTTGGTTTCAGTCAAAATACTATAAATACAACTGAATTATTAACCGGATGTCATTTGTTGGTTAAGTTCCAGAAAGTAAACAAAAACAACATGCCGATTTGTGGTATTTGTAAATTTCAACCACCACAGTGTAAGTGTTCCTTCCCCGAGTATTGTGATAGGTGTCGAAACGAAAAACGAATTTGCATGTGTTGTAAACGATGTATGATGCCATTTCCAAACTGTGTTTGCAATTATGTAAACTGTCCCACATGTAAAAGTCGCTGCAATTGCGAATAATTTAGTAAAATCAATCACCTGATTGCCACTTCATAAGTATTGACCAATTCCACGGTTGTTAAAACAAACATTAGCATTTATTTAGTAATGAGGTATAACGTATATTTTGAGTAACAGTGGAATTCACCAATACCTATTAATCAGTGTTAAAGTTTTTGTTGAATGCTCAAAATATACATTATAACTCATTACTAAATAAATGTTAATGTTTATTTGATATTTTCCATTGGTTGTGGTGTATAAACACTGATCATATGAAGGTGTGGTTGCTTTAAAGTAACTTAATTTGTAGCTGTGTGGGAATAAACATATCGGTGGGGTAAAATGAGTATCTCAAATTTTGTAGTTGTGTTGAGGTGGTGGTGGTGGCGGCGGTGGTGGTGGTGGTGGTGGTTTTTGTGGTGGCAACTCATAATTTATTTAAGCGACGTGCTGTAACAGAAATTGGCAGTGTATTGGCAAAATGTCTGAACAACACGGTGTTGAGTTAAGTATAAGTGATCTGTGGACCACTTTTACTGCCACTGATACAACAATGGATCCGGTTTTGGAGAAGTTGAATAAACTTGGTGCTGGTAAACCATTCAAATCGCTATCTACACTCAAACCGTATGAAACGTGGAAAATTCTTGATGTACGACGCATGGAAACTCGATATGGGCCAGCGGTTGCGGTGGAACTTGCAGATGCTCAAGTGTTCCTTCCAAAACGATTCGCGGATTTGGATGAGCAGACCATTCAATGTTTACGTACAGGACAATATTTTATTACATATAAAGGAACTGATTCTAGTGGTTTTTTACATATTGTGGAATTTAGTAAATAGCTATCACATGTATGATGTTAGATGTAAGATTAAGGTAACTGTCAGATATGAAAATGAATTGATTAATTTTAATATTGTAAACGTATATTTCATTAAAAAATAAATTATTTTACGTATAAATTCTTATATTGTTCTTATTTTACAACACACTAGAACCTCCCAAATTATATCTTGAATTATGATAAGACTCTCAGTAGGTATGGACCCAGTTGGCAACGCAATGTAATTGCCTATATTCAGGAGCAAGTATTTTAATGTTAGTGTTGAGTCACCTGACACTTGCATATAGCTCTTCATTCATTTTTCTGAACTAATTTCCAAACCGAAAGAGCGTAATGGGGGCAAAATGTGTAAGCCGGATGTCAACAGCTACTTCATGGAGTAAAATGAGCAACTCAGATGTGGTGGTTGCGGCGGCGGCGGTGGTGGTGGTGGTGGTGGTGGTGGTGGCGGCGGCGGTGGTGGTGGTGGTGGTGGTGGAGTATATAAGTAATCGCTAACACAATTCTGAATTAATCTTGTAAGACTAGTTGAGCTTTACACATCTATTATAATGTTCGAGTGTACGCGGTGCTATAAAAGCTTCTCGCGGAAAGATTCTCTTTCACGTCATATAAGAAATACACATATGCGGGAATTTTCACCAAAAAGGTTTGAAAATGGTTACTCTCTTGATCCGCTAAAAAGACAAACATTAGACACGGCTGATGACTTATCTAGTTATGATACCGGGAGGAATGATGTTGATGATGACTTTCTAAACAACAAAGTTGAAGAAAGGGTCAATCCACTTGAACAAAGAATTAAAGCTGCATCAAAAGCAATTCAAACTAAATTTAATAATTTAAGAAATCAAAATAATGTTTACACACCCAGCGATGAGTCTAATAACAGGGTTTTAACCACTTCTGATAGTGGAACTGTTATCATTCCCAAGTTAACTACAGCTTTGCAAACCCTTTTGGATATTTTATTAATCAAAGAAACTCAAAATAAAGGTGAGGATTCTAATGAACGAATAGCAATAAAACGTCCAGTCAATTCAACGGACCAAGAGCTACTTGCTAAGCGTATCAAATACAACGACTCGGAAAATGCTAATGGGCAATCGAAAAAAATAAAATACTGGCATAATCCTAATACTTTAATAGATGAATTACGACGTTTATACGAGACTTCAGAGACTGGTGAAAAAATACTCAATATTATTCGGAGTTTAGAGGAAAATAAAAACATATTGTTTAACGTTGACGATAGTGAAGCTTTAATCGAAGAGTTAGATGCTTTAAGAGAAACTACTGTCGGTCAAGAAATATTCTCTATACTTCGTGAACTTCAAAAGGCTGATGTTATTGAGCCACTAGGTGATTATCTGGATGAAACTGATAAAGAAGATGCTAGCGATTATGATGATGATTAATTTAGATATTGCGTTCAACAAACACCGCGAGATGTCACCACCGATTTATTGTCTAGAGTAAATTGCTGCTTCGATTGAATTAATGATAAAGTTGTGCACGTCAGCCGCAAACACCGCTGCTACCCCGCCACCCCCACAACCACCACACAACCACCGAAACCACCATACAAATACCACCGCCACACAAACACCACCGCCGCCACCACACAAACACCACCGCCACCGCCACACAAACACCACCGCCGCCACCACACAACCGCCACACAAACACCGCCACCGCCACAACCGCAACACAACCACCGCATTTGTGTGTTACGTCACCACCGCTATATAATTTGCTGAGTTATATTCCAGCTTATACACCTTATCATGGTTGAAGGGTATAAAATAGTTGAACTTACATAAAATATTATCTATTTACCGGTGGTTGTCAAAGAGTTAACATCTCTTTCGTTGAAAATTATACTTTCGTGGTAAAACAATTACATTTTGGAACCATGTTAATTTACAATTCAGCGCAGCCCACCGCTAGAGAACCTAGCAAAGGACTTTCGAAACCTAAGATCATTAAACGTAAAACTTTTGAGCAACAACACATTTCACCTGAAAATTTAGCATTCCTTAAATCACTAGGTCTTAAAGTGAAAAGAACCTGGTACTCACAAATGTGCTAAATATTATTAACAGTTTGTAATTTGATGGTAAACTAGCAATAGCTATTAATAGCCATTTTCGAATACGTTCCACAAATTAACTAACTACCCCCAACAACTTTTAATTATTCTATATAAAGTTGTGGATTGTGTGAATAAATTCAGTTCTACGGTGGCGGTAAAAAATGGCGTTTCTTGACATACAAGGCTATCAAGGAGCTAACAACGAATTTTATTTTAAAGAAGTTGGTATTGCTGCAGAAAATTCGGATGATATATTACATCTTATATTCGACGCACCGTTTGATTTCAACGAGTTGCCGAAGAAATATCAACGAGTAGCCAGTTGGCTTTACCGAAATTGGCATGGGATACCTTGGTCGTATGGATTTATTCCATACAAAAAACTTCATACCATATTGAAACCTATATTAAAGAAGTATGATGTTATATACGTCAAGGGTGGTGAAAAGAAGAAATGGATATCAAGTTTGTTTGATGGTACCGAAAACCAGCCGTGGATTTTGAATTTGGAGGAAATATTTGATGTACCGAAGATTTCCAATCTGCGAGATGAATATTATTCAAGACGTTGTATGCTTCATTCAGATAAAATTTGTTCTTTAGAAAATTGTATTCTTTTAAAAAATTTTTATATGGAAAATAAGTAGATTTTATGTAATATATAGATTTAAGCAATTTAATTTCTGTATACATATTCTATAAATAAAATTAAAAAAGAAAAAATTATGTGCGTTTTATTTAATTATTACCCTGCATTCCCCTATTTTTTTACAGCAAAAAGTTTCTTTCGTTAACCTATAAGAGTATTGACAAAAATCTTATGAAATTTATTATTCTAATTGAAAAGCATATTTCATGATACACCCTGTATACTAAAATATTTATTAAAAATACTAAATATACACCCGTTATATATACATGATATTATTTGTATGTTAATGATAGAGTATCAAATTCAAAATGTTCTAGTCTATAAAAAATTTTGATTTTACAGACTTAAAAATTTAGTAAAACTCAATGCTGTTATCATTTTTATATTAAGCGACGTGTTTAACTTATAGTAATTTAAAACCAAAAATTGAACTTTTATTCTGTTTAAAAATGTTAAATACAATACTATTATACCCTAATATAAATATGTATCAGTATTAAAATGATATACATTGATTTTGCTGATTAAACAAATTTTTTGCAATATTTATAAATTATTTTATAATTAGATTTAATACTTATTCATAAATGGCTATACAATTCGTTTACTAGTATTCATAAAAATTAAAATTATATACAAATTTTCTTTCTTATTCTCAATATACAGAGTGTATACATAAAATATTTTTAATATACAGAGTCTATACATATGTACATACTGAATTATTTCAGATAATTTTCGTTTGATATACAAAAACAGTTTTGTGCTACAGTCAAATTCAAAAATGTTGTGCACCATAAGAAGTAATATTTTTTGTAACTTGTTAAAATTTCAAGAACTTCTGTTAGTTAACTAAAAAATTGGTCACTGTAGGTTAAATGTTAAAGTATTAAAACTGATAAAAATAATTTCTTGCTTGAGGCCTACAATGGGTGATATTTTTTACTAAACAATTTTTTAACTCATTAATATTCCATGACGTCATCTTTCTTATACCAAAAAAACTTCTTATATGAGTCTTACGATCATAATTCAGCTAAAACAAACATTTAATTATTAGTTGTTTGTTTATGTTAAAAATGATAAAAATTCCTGGAATTTTCCAAGGTTAAATATACAAAAAAAACCCTGAGTTACAGTTGACACCCAAATTTCCGGCAGTACAGTAGCGGTCAGACATCTGGACCCTGGAGTCTGAAGTTAGTTTTGCGGTAACGCTTGGTACAGTGCCCCCACAAAATTTAGCGGCCTCCCAATCTTAAATAAACAATTTTAAAATTATTACATGATCCAAAATTATTATATAAATAAACAAATATAACAAAAATCCCCGCTTGTATGAATCATACTATAATTATAATTCAACAATCAGGCCATAAATTAAAAATTCCAAGAAGACTATTTCGTATTTGAAATCCAAACAAAGAAATTGCTGAGTCATCAAAATCTTAAATAAACATTTTTTTTAAATTAAAACTTATATAAATAAACAAATTAAAAAAGTGCTGACTTTGCTGAAAACAGGCTTAAACTTGTTGAAAAGTACAGTAGACACTCGATTTACAGTACAGTAGCGGTCAGAAATCTGGACCCCGGAGTCTAATCTTAAAATCTAGCGCTTGATACAGTGCGCCCCCGACAAAATTTAGCGGCCGCCCCTTGGGTTAGGGTATTCCCCACATTTTTGACTTGGTAGTTCGTTTAAAATGATGCAATTAAGGTAAGCGCGTGTTGGGGTTAAGGTTTGCACGTACAGTGCGCTTCAAAAAGTGATCGGGCACCTTTTTGCTCAGGGGCGCCCGCACTTTTGACACGGCAGTGTACCAAAAATTTAAGTACAGTACGGCGTCAAAAGTTTGGGGCCACTCCTGGGTTAGGGTATTCCCCACATTTTTTGACGTGATAGTTCGTTTAAGATGGCGCAATTAAGGCAAGCGCGTGTTGGGGTCAAGGTTTGCACGTACAGTACGCTTCAAAAAGTGGTCGGATACCTTTTTGGCCAGGGGGGGTCCACACTTTTGACACGGTAGTGTACCAAAAATTTAAGTACAGTACGGTGTCAAAAATTTGGGGCCACCCCCGAGTTAGGGTAACCCCACATTTTTGACGCGGTAGTGTACCCCATCTATCAAATTGTGGCCTAAAATTCAGTCTGCGCATGCGTCGTGTACTTAAATTCAGTCTGCGCATGCGTTAGGTTTGGCTGGTAATGGGTTAACACAAAATGAAATTGTTATAAGTAAATTGTGATGATGCATAATGGGTTAACATAAATTAATTTGGTCGCTGGTATTGACTCACCTCTTAGGAATTTCAAGGCTAACAGTATAAGCGAGTGTTGGGGTCAAATGTCAACAACAAATTTTAAATACATGTACTCAGTACGTGCCGGGTCAAAGGTCAAGGTTTGCACATCGATACAGTTTGATGACTCATCAGTTCGGAATGTGTAGTACCGTAAAATGGGTACAATAGGACCGTAAGTCACACGCTTTCAAACATCGTCAAAGGGGTTCAAGTTACTCCGTTTTGCGGTGGCCCAGAATCGGCACAGCTCTTCTACTCCCCGAACCTCGCTGCGAAACCATAACAGTGGGAGATTCGAGGGCAGGTCCAATGGATGTTCGAGGACCCGCTCTAAACGGGGCATGGGGTTCAAAGGTGTTCATGAACTCCCGGAAAAAGTCGTCTCGTGCGACCGAAGCGTGCGGAGCGTCCCGATAATAACTGCTTTTTGCATTGACGCCGCTAACATGTTGGCGTGAGATCTACAAGCCGGAATGATGTTAAGATTGCGCACAAAGGAGTTATGCATACCCCCCAGACATCCGATTATAAGTACGACCAAGTGGACCGTATAGCCCGGGTACAGTTGTCGCAGCTCGTGTATTAGATCTTGATATTTAATCCTTTTTTGCTCCTCCTTTTCGACTATGTTAGTTTCCGCCGGAGCAGAGAACTCGATAACATACATAGTCTGAGATGTTAAATCTTGGATCACAACATCAGGCTTATTGGCGTTCAATTGCCTGGTAGTTGCAACCGGCATATTCCGAAAGATCTTGCACTTTTGGTTGGCAACAAAGGATTCTACTTCCGCAGGATCGTAGGGCAAGACTGGTGTTTTGTCAACTTCGTAATGATGACGAAGATAAAAGTAGAGCACACGCAACGCTGCATTATGGCGATGGATATAGGTGGATTTAGCATAATAAGAACAACCTGAAGTCAGGTGCATAAAGGTTTCCGGGTATGCTTTCCATGCCCGACACGAGGTACTCGAAACCCCTTTATTACCCATCACATATTTTTGGTGTGTTAAAGTGTTCCACACTCCATCTTGAGCTGCCATGATAAAGCCCTCCGTTTCCAATTTAAGTCCATTAGCTCTCAAGAAAGCCCAAGTGAGTTCGCTCGAAAGGCCAAGGTTGTCAAGGTGACGGTAGAACATACCCTGGTGAACTTTGTCGCGATGTTTATTGAGCAGATGTTGTTGCTCGGCTCTCTTGATTGCCGACTTTTAGCGCGACTGTGATAGTGAAAGAATGTTATCATCACCGTCGCGATTACGCGGATCGAAGGCTACGCCCAAGATATTGGCGGCACGTTGTGCTGCTGTGAATAAAAATGCGCCTACGCCAGCAAGCTCGTGATCCCTGACGAGTTGCAATAGCGGGTCTGAACTGTTAAGTACACGACAAGTTGTACCTAAGACTATACGATCATGTAAACGTTCGACTGACAGGAGCCCCCTCCCCCCCTGGTCTCGTGGGAGGTAAAGTCGTTGTGTCGATGCGGGTGGGTGCAAACTACGGTTGATATTCATTATTTTTCGCGTGTCTCGGTCTAGTTCCTCCAATTCATTCACATTCCACTTAATTGAGCCAAAAGTATATAAAAGGATGGGTATGGCTAACATACTTGTAGCGCTGGTCTTGTTCTTCGCCGACAATTCGGAACTCCAAATCTGTCGGAGAAGGCGCTTATATCTACTACTTAAGGCGGCCTTCATGTTCTTCACGTCCTGGATGTGACTTTCGCCAACACCAAGGTACGTATAGGTCGCTCCTTCATCAAGATGTTCTATGATACTTCCATCCACTAATTGGGCGTGTGAATCAAAATTCGGAACTACACCATGCTTACAGTGCACCACCGCGCATTTGTCCAGTCCGAACTCCATACCGATCGCGTGCGTGTATTTGTGTGTTAATTTTAGAGCGCAGTTGAGATCACTCTCCGACGAGGCATACAGTGTTAAGTCATCCATATAAAATAAATGTGTGACTTTATGCTCGCGATTTCCTACCGGGCCACACAAGTAGCCGGGTTCCTCTCTCAGGCTGATTGACAGGGGCAACAACGAGATGCAAAACAAAAGTGGGCTGAGGCTATCTCCTTGGTATACGCCTCGTTTGTATGTCACCAACTCCGTTGACACAACGTGTTCACCGGATGTTATTGTGAACTTTGTTTTCCAGAGCGGCAACAGGTGTTCAATACATTTAATAATGTCGGGATGGACTCGCAGACAATGGAGCGAATAGATAATAAGCTCATGCGACGTTGTGTCAAATGCTATCCGATAGTCCACCCAGGCCATGCTCAGGTTGCGTTTGTGCTGTCTAGCGTCCTGACAGATTTATTATTATTATTATTATTATTATTATAATAATAAACGCCTATTATTATTATTATTATTATTATTATTATTATTACAGTAGTTAACGTTGCAGATTAAACTAAAATTCGACAAGTGCGTATTACACATACATTAAGTTTAGATTTCGTAATTAGTAGCTAGAATTTTTTACAATTTTCAGGATGAAGCTTGTTTCCAGTTCATATTAAAATTTTACCTTTATGTTAATTTAAAAGAATTACTGACAATTGATTCCATTAGTCGCTTTATGCACTATAGGTATGTACGAGTTTTTACTAATAATTATTAGTACTCGCTACTTGCACACAGAAAATTACGTGTAAACACATCGAAATAGTACTAACTAATAATAAAGTTTCCAGTGAAAATGAATAGAAAACAGTTCTAGTTACTAATAACAAGTGAATACCTTCGGACATCGGCTATTTGGGCCATTTCCCTATGCTTATCTTGACATACCCTTTCAAAGAATCAGCTTGTATTATTTACATCGTATTTTTTTCTGGATAAGTCGATGAAAAAGAAACGAATAATACTTAAATGATGATAAAAGAATATGGTCGAAGAAAAAAAAAAGATAAACACACGTACGCAATAATGATGTCATATGGTAGCTGCAAACGGTCATAAACGACCGACTCCAAGACAAAATGCCTCTTCAAAGTTGTCCTGTCATATAGCTCCTATACCTATCTACACAGAAAATAATGTGAACTGGTCATAAACACATGTCCTGAAAACGCGACCACCCATTCGTAAATAATATGTTCATTTTATTATCCTGTTTGTGTTGTTATTGTTGGTCCTAGTGGTATGGCCGCCATATTGCCAGCAAGTAGATAACAATAGTGTACCTAGTAGAATACAATGACATTTAATGTTAAATGTGTGCGTCCAACTATGTGAAACAAAAGAACCATCATTGTGTTTTTTTTTTAAATTATCGTTTGACAAAAGACTGTTGAAATAAAAGTTGAAAGAACCCGAAGCGGAGTGGCACGTTTTTCGTTTCATAAAATGAAAGCAACGTGATATCTCTTTTCGATTGGCGGTTACCCTTACTATCACGCAGTGTACGGGGACAACATTGTTTTACAACATTTGTTAACTATTGTATTTTCTTCTTCACGTGTGAAATGAATAAAATTTAATGTATAGTGTATGTGAAAATGATTTCTTTTTTTGTTACAACATTAATTCTTTTATTATTTTATTTATAATGCGCAAGCTTATCCAATGCACTGTAAGTTTTAATCAACTTACAAAAACATACTTACTTTGTTCTATTCCTTGGTACTACATCTACATTGAAAATTTATTTACATAATAAAGTTTTAAGTTTTCCAAAACACCGATTTTCTAAAATAACCTTCTACAATGTCAAAACACTAAAGCTAGTTTTTTGTACAACCGAAATTTTCTAAGAAAGGCTCTACTCTACAGTATTAAAAATTGTGTGTTTATTGAAGCACAATCACAGTTTATTCCTTCGAGAAATTATTCCTGAATCTACACTAAAAGGTTTTAAGAAAATTATACTTTTTTCCAAAAAAACGTTATTAAAATACTTATATAGACGGAGAGCCCAACATAATATTTTAGGTATATATAATCTGTACTCGCATGAACATATTTATTACTGATGATGAAAGCGATATATAATAAGAAAATTTTGTGCTATCAGCAAACTGGTTAACCACTAGCCCTTCTATCCCACTTTTGTGAACAAGTCTAACCCTGGATTTTTACATATCAATGGGAAATTCCTTAAAAGTGAAATATTGTGTCAACATTTGCTATCTAATATATAATTTTTGAAATATTAAAGCTGATTTAAAAATTTAGCGAAATCTTCGACGATTGGCCTTTGGTGAAATAATTCAAAGCACTAAATGTTTTTCTTCCTAGTTTTGATGTTAGTCATCACCCAATATAATTTTCAATGATATGCAAATCAATCCACTTATAGAATTATGATCATTTATGGCCAAGTTTGGATTCGTGTCGGTAGCCTCGATCAGTGCAATCAATGGTAATAGATGCTTCTTAAATTTATGACGTTTCTTTTAAACAAGTATGTATACTTTTAGCGAATTTCCAAAACTGGAAAAGCTATTACAGCAGGTGTGATGACACGACCTAAGCCCAGGACCATAACAGAAATATGTTTTGAGGTCCCTAGAATACGAAAATGATATTCAATAAAATTATATATATATATATATATATATATATATATATATATATATATATATATATATATATATATATATATATATATATATATGTGTCGCCAAGATAACTTTCGACTGAAACGTTTATTAATGTTTATGAAATTTCGTATGGAGACTCAATTTTGATCTGGCTTGGCTAAGTTCTTTAGCCAGACACATCAGATGCCCAGAACTAGGTTTTTCGGGCGTTTTTTGCCAAAAAACTAAGTTTTGTGTCAGAATTAAACAACTTTTTAATTTTTTTTATACCACTGAAAAAATGAGAAATAATTATATAGGACATGTTTTTGAATTTTTACTTTACGTAAATTAATTCCAGAGAAAAATTAAGAAATTTGTTAGAAATGGATTAAAAAATTTCCAAAGGGAAATTTGTTGTCTTTTTTTATTACATGGATAAACTATCTCCATTTCAATTTTTAAAATGGTACATTTTCCAAAAGGAAGCTTTTTGAGTGATATGTAATGAAAAAATTTTTAAGCAAGGCAATCGACGATATATATTTGTTCCACTCCCTCACTCAGGATCCATACGTGTTTCTATCTCATGTTATTTTTTTAAAAAAACTCCCAGTTTTGTGTTTTTATGTGATGACAATTTTAAATTAATTATGTGGCCTTTTCCACAATATATATTGTTAGACGCAAAGCGTAAAGCGTAAGAAATATTCTAATCTAATCTAAATAGAAATAACATAAACTTTGGTTCGTTTTTTTAAAATTTAATTCATTTTATATAGATATTGTTAAATATCACGAAAATTTGCTGAAAATATCTCATTCGTTTAAATTTCTTTATTATTATTATGTTCGGGTCTCTAATTTATACTTGTTATTATTGTGTGGAGGAAACATTATGTATTTTGACATATTAAGTAACAAAAAATTCCATTATTCTAAAAAAAATTTAAAAGATTAAATTTTTCAATCTATACGTATAAATGCGAAATACCACTCACTCATTCATTCACTCATCTATCAGAAAATCTCCAAAACTACAATACCTACAAACTTGAAATTTGGCATGTAGGTCCCTATTGGGTCGTAGGCGCTCGCTAAGAAAGGGTTTTGCAAATTTTTTTGTCTAACCGTCGAAATTTACGAAAAATCGTAAAATATTAATTTCTTATTACTGTAATACAGCAATCTGTGGCCAATTTATCAAAAAATTATACAATTTTTAAATTGTTGCTAAGTGTTTGGAAAAAAATTTAATTTAATTTAATTTTTGTAATTTTAAACTAATAGCTCAGGTTACTACATTTATATTTATTTAATACATATTGCTTCTTACTGACATTCTTAACTTGAATGTTTGTGATCTAAATTTATTCAAATTTAATTAATTATTTGTTATTATTGGTACTTTTACTGTTACCAATACAGTGTAAGTTTGATGCCTACTTTTTTTATATTATACTACAGTAAATGTGTTTTACAATTTTTTAAAATACATCAACAAATAAAATTAGAACATATCATTAAGTGAAACCTGATGATGATGAGATTGTCGTATTATCTCTATCGTATGTCAAATTAAGAAGATATAAAAACTGCATTCCGTACCGAGGAAGCAATTACAAAACAAAAAGGATATTTAGTTAAGTATCAAAACTTTAGTTATTAAATAGTATTGTTCAGTAGCAATTCTTAAATAATTTTTTTTGTCATTAAAATAAAACTTTTCAACTCTTTAAATTCTGAATAAGGTAGCCATTTTTCAATTGGAAATAGTTATTCCTATTATCAGTTATGGAAGAGGAAATTATTATAGTCAACCAAACACAAACCCATTGCCAAATAATAAAAATTCTTGTCGATGGCGCCTGCCTATTTTCCTCCCTTTCCTATTTGATGTACGGTCATGTCTTAATGGCTGCTCAAATTCGTGCTAACATTGTTAGTCATGTGTCAAATAACTGGGAAAGATTTGGACTTTTTACTCAGGAGCAATCGGGATCTTTTTATATTACAAAACGTCGGTACGTCACCGAAATGTCTAGACCTCACACCTATGGTAATACTTGCGAACTTAAGGCGGCGGGGGAGATATTCCAATATGAGTTTCAAGTGTTTTAGGGTGGCATTCTTCTTGCTACCTTTGGGGAAGCACTACAAGGATTTTGATGTTTTAATTACGTTGGCTGAATCCACAAATCCTGGTGCCGTCCAACAATCACATACCACCAGCAAGCCACCGGAATGTGAAATAAATTTCGCCTGCAATCTCTCACACATTTTACCTTGCGCTAATACCCTATGTTTAGACGAAGCTGCTCTCTCTACTAGCACATCATTTAACGAAAAAAGAGGGAAAAAACGGAGAAAAAGATTTACAGATGCGATCAAGAAAAAACAGTTAAAGCAAGCTACAGCAAAATATACAAAAACTAACCCCGAAATTAATAGAGAGGCTGTAAAAAGGTATACTCAAAGTCACCCCGAAATTAATAGAGAGGCTGTAAAAAGGTATACTCAAAGTCACCCCGAAATTAATAGAGAGGCTGTACAAAGGTATACCCAAAGTCACTCCGAAATTAATAGAGAGGCTGTACAAAGGTATACCCAAAGACATCCTGAAATAAATCAAGTTGCTACAGCTAAATATAACAGAAAGAGATCACAAGTAAAATTACTGCCTTGGACTAATAAGTGTTTATCTGGTTATAAATATGAGGACTTTTCAAATGTTATTGTAAATTTTATTCACATACCTACCTACCTATATTATAGAAACATCAGTTCGTTAAATTTTGAAATTTATTGTTGAAGATTATAGATTAAAATTAAATATTGAATTTCAGGTACGAATCGGAACGAAAAAAATAACAGTTTCGTTTCGGTTGACTTTTTTTAAAAAAAATAATTTTGTTCCAGTTAACGGTTACTCTCCAGTAAAATCAATAGGTTTTACCGATTTTCGGTTACGGTTACGGTTCGGTTCGAAGCCTTGCTTAAAAGATGAGATCGAAATTGATTCGCAGGACTATCGAATACGATTTTAATTAAACAGCTGGACCGATCTTACCTAATAAAATTTTATCAAAATAAATTATGTTATTGAAATATAAATAAGTTTAGAGTCTTTGAGCGAGCCAAGCGATGTACTATAAGAAACTGATTTATTATAAAATTTCAGAATATCAAATTTAAATGGACATGTGCTCAGAATTGTCCATCAGTGACACCAAATAGATTCCAAATTGAAAGGCTGAAGGAATTTTTGACAAAATTTTATTCAAATATTGTTGAAAGCTCTGGAAAAAATTAAAGTGAAGTAAAATTGTCCCCTAGAAAGGCCTAAAATAGAAATATTTCTAAAACTATTAACATGGGTATCTACATGACGGTGCCATGCTTTTGAAATATGAATATGGTTACTTTAAGGTCGTTTGACGAGCGGGACCAGGCAAAATAATTAATTGATTATATAGAGAATTTCCGAATATCTAACTTAAAATTTACGTAATATTTTTGACTCTAAATTCAAATAATTTTATGCGAGTGAAACCGCGGGTCGCAGCTAGTAAATAAGTAAGGGAAACAGGGGCTAGTATTAACGGAGGTAAGTATTAACAGGCCATTTTCCGCCAAACTACGGACGAAAAAATTAAGTACGTCCGGTTGCTGCCATCAGTAGATGACCACGGACGCGTTGTGACCAATCAGTCTTCGGCCGGTTGCCGCAAAACAAAGTTGTGAGTAAAGCGTAGATTTTATTAGGTAAAAGAACATTTTTAAGTCGACGGTCTTTTGATTTGAAACATGATTGTATACCTAAAAGAGACTAAATTTATTTCAAACGGTACCATATTCCATCTGGTATTGTATTTTGTTTAAATTTTACCGCATTATCAACGTATTCTTTTTAAAAATTTAAATTTGTAAAAAATTTACCTTCGGGGCAAGTATTAACATGTTAACATTTACCTCGTTTAAATATGCAACAGACTATGTTTTTAACTTCCCTATAAGGAGGTTATTGTATTCATCCCAATTTCAAAATCCAAATATGGTCATTTTCATGCTTCGAGGTTACCAAAATTTTTTTCGTGACATTGCCAAATATGTTTGCATGTATGTGTGTGTGTACATATGTGAGTGCTAAATTTAAATGGTTTTAATTTTTATATCTTTTCTGAAGTGAAGCAGAGGAAGAGTTTTGCTTGATCTGAGTTATCATATATTTCAAGAATTATAATAATATTAAATAAATAAAACGAAGACTAATTTTTTAACAAGTAAATATTTTTTAATATAGAAGATATTAAACGATTGTGGATGTCTATCGAAGACTGAAAATTTACCAATTTTTGTTTCGTTATCAAGGTCAAAGTGACGTAATTTGCTACTTAACAAGTACTCACTAACTATTGCCTCAGAAAAAAATTAAAATAATGATTAACTTTAACTAATTAAGTAAAGATAAATCTAAAATAAGAATTTTCTATGTCAAATTAATTCCTTTCTAATAATAAACACGTTAAATATGATACCTTGTTTTATTTCCTATAAGTACATATCTACAAAATATCATAATCATATTAAAACTCTAATGTTAATACTTACCCCAACGTTGTTAAAACTTGCCCTAAAAGTGGGGTAAGTATTAACAAACACATTTTTTAAGAAAATGGGTTTTTCCATAGAAAGTACAAGGGATATGTAAGTTTTTTTATCAAAAATTATAGACAGATAGTTGATTCTTCATAACGTTTACCAAAAAAATCGCTGTCGCAGCATCCCGCATACCCAAAATACCCCTGTCGCAGCATCCCGCATAACATAGCGAATTTCCATTTACAAAAGTACGTTTTTCTCGGAAACTAGTTGATATAGAGTAATTGCAAATAAAAAAACCTTCTTTATGTGATTTTTCCGCCTCATTCCGCCAAATTTTTTTCACGAAAAATGTCCAAAACACCGTAAAAGTTTTCACGAAATTTCTTAAAAATAAGATATTTCGTTCTTGAGTTATCGTGCGGACACATTTATATATATGTTTACTAAGTGTCCGCACGATAACTCAAGAACGAAACATCTTATTTTTAAGAAATTTCGTGAAAACGTTTACGGTGTTTTGGACATTTTTCGTGAAAAAAATTTGGCGGAATGAGGCGGAAAAATCACACAAAGAAGGTTTTTTTTTATTTGCAATTACTCTATATCAACTAGTTTCCGAGAAAAACGTACTTTTGTAAATGGAAATTCGCTATGTTATGTGGGATACTGCGACAGGGGTATTTTAGAATGCAATTTAATTAACCTGGTATATTTTCTTGAAAAATTCGGATATTTGGCAGAGCTTTTTTATCATTATTCACAAATATCTGTCAAAAAGTGTTAAACAGAGAAAGAGACTTCATTTAACATCATGTCGGCTATAATCTATAATGACAAAACGCCCAAATGGTACAGCATTTTAATAGCTAATACATTTTATATGGAATTGTAGACGTCATGCAACGTGATATGTGAGTTAGTAAGGTTTCACTTGACGTTTAATGACGTCAATAACCGTCAAAGTGTTACTATAGTATTTAGAGTTTTCAATTTATGTCATAAATTCAAAGTTGAATCTGCTAAAGGAGCTATTCAAAAAATTCAGGGTGTCAGGTACAAAAATTTTGTTATAAATTTCTTTCACTATCAATATTAAGTGTTTTCATACGTCATATTTCTTATTAAAATAAGTACTTTTTTCAAATTTCACTAAAAAATTTTAGCTGCTGAAAGTACAAAATTAGTACAAAATAAAATGTCGATGTCTTTTGACACCTCAGAAAACAGCAAAGATCAGTCGATTACACATGGGCCTATACATTTTACCTAGCACTCTCACCATAAAGTTACTACACCGTTGAAGTTAAAATAAGCGTGAGGGGAACTCTAGGTGGAGGAGCAAATTTTTTATTTTTTCTTTACGTCGATTACAAAGTTAAACATTAAAATGATAATTTATGACTCTAGTTAGTCTTTCAGTTAACACACACGTACTCTTTAACAAATAGATAATGGTGTCAACTATGTTCTTTTAAATTAAACTGCCCTTTTTACCGTGTTGATAGCTTATGTTTTGATCCATTCAAATTCTTCACACTTTGGCGATTATATGAGAACGTTTTATGACTAATTACGAACCAACTATTTATTTAAATATACAAAATGACTAGTGTTTAGACAGCCACCTATACAGGTATTATCATATGTTTATAAATACATTACACACACATTACAACTCTATTCCCAAACCTCTTTTCAATTTTAATACGTATGCGGGAGTATATGCACCTAGGTGTATCCAGGCTATCTATATACCCACATAAATAGAGTGAGTACAGTTGTTATGCTCGGTTGCATGTTTCATTTCAATAAATTTATAAAATGTCAACTATGGCGTGTTTATTTATATTTTCATTCCTATTACATCACATAGGTAATATATAAATAAAGGCTGTCCTGTTTAACTACTGTGATATTCTATTTTTAAATAAAACAAATTTTATTTATAATTTTATTTTGTTACAAAAGTTTATATTGCAAAGAAATAAAATTTGTTTTATTAATAGATTTGAGCGTTACTTTATGGTATTCCATATCTGTTTATTATTTACAAAATTTGTTTTATTTACATTATGGATTATCACAAAGTAACGCTCAAATCAGTGAAATATTCCATTTTTAGTCGAATTTTTACCGAAAAATTAGACTATTACACTGTAGCCGACAACAACAAATCGAGGCGAGAATAGGAACGCTATCCGTTTTCGAACACGTACAGCACGATTTTGAAAAATATACTATATATATATATATATATATATATATATATATATATATATATATATATATATATATATATACATATATATATATATATATACATAAATATATATATGTATATATATATATATACATAAATATATATATATATATATATATATATATATATATATATATATATATATATATAATACAGAAACTAACTTGGTATCTCTATACTAGCGATAGAAGCGCAGGCAAAAAATCCTAACTAATCCTCACTCACATGTTATCTACGCTTTTGGAAATGTGTGATATGTGTATGCGTATGTGTGCCTCGCATACACGTACATAACACCACGCACGCATACACGCCGCTGTGCATCCAACAATCATCAAAAATTCATGTTAGTCGTTCACTGCTTGTGAAACGACTGAATCTAAAGTGGTATGACATCCCACCAAAAGGCACCAGACGGTCCACACAATTTTGTATTCAGACTGAATCTATTAATCTACTGATTTATATATATATATATATATATATATATATATATATATATATATATATATATATATATATATATAAAAATATATATATATATATATATATATATATATATATATATATATATATATATATATATATATATATATATATATATATATATAGATGCACTTAAAAAGGATACACTCTAAGAAAAAGGGGTCAAAAACGTGTAAAATAACTTAAATTTAGAGCAAAATTACTCTTCGCACTGAAAATATGCACTATTATTTGTGTAATATGAAAAAAATTAGTGTATTTTTATATAATTTGTGTATAATTACTGTTTTTTGTTTAATATTACACAAATAATAGGTGTAACTTTATAAAATACACAATTAGTTTGGACATTTACAAAGTTTTTGGTTTGTATTTACATCAACAAATAGTAGAAGCTATGCGCGCGCATATGAATTTATGTGTTTTAACTTTATCTGGTATTGTATTACTTATTTTGTGAGAAATTTCATGTCATAGAACTCATAGATATTATTTACATAAGTAATATTCTAAAAGGTTAAAAATTATGTTTCCAGCTTAGTTAAACAAAAGTATATTTTGATTAGTGTGTATACTGTGTATAATATAGTTATTAATCTTTAAATGTGTTACGAAAACTGTTTTAGTGGTGCTTTGTTTAATATGTTGTTGTTTTGATTAATATGCATAGGAATAAATCTGTTTGTTTTCAAAATGTCGTGATGATACATTTCAAATATTTCAGGTAAGTTAATTTTTGAATTTTGATTCATACAAATAGTTATCTAATTTGATAAAACTTTTGTGAGGTTCACAATTTTTGTGAAAATTAAAACACTATCTTGTGGCTACAGACATGTTTAATTTTAATTTTGGTTTCTTTTTGAATTTACCGCGCGCGCGTGCCTGTCATTTGTGTATTAATTTTTTTATGTTGTCAGTTATTGTTACAAAAAAACATGATTTTACTTCGGTTGTTAGCACATGGCGCTCTTATATGTATATTCTTAATTACTGGCGTTTTAAATTTATTTTTCGAGTCAATCAATATTTTTTTGGCAATTATTGGTAGTAATCTAATTTGTAGTTCAAAGAACTTTATAAAACTGAAATTAATTTTGTCAACATTGCGCCATGTTGTTGTATGCGCAATTTAAAATAAAAGACAAATTTCTTTGTATCAACGATAAAACCTTCTCCTGAAATAAATTGTATGTGTAGTTTCAATGAATCACCTTGACTTCCACAATCTACAATTCAGATTTCTTTCATTCAGATATGTCTAAAAAATCATATAATGCTTGTAATTAGTAAAATCTATAGTAATAAAAGAATTATACATATGTTTTTTACTAAATTTTATTGACTTTGGAAACAAAATACCTGTTATATATACGTACTTCTAGCTACCAACTAAAATTATTAAATCTTAATCAACGGAAACCCTAATTAATGTAAGTATATAATATTTTGTTTTTTTGTTTTTTGATTAACAGTAATATAAGTTCATAAAAGGACTGAATTGAAACGATGCGATGTATGGATTTCTGTGACTCCATTGACTACTGCGACACACTGCGAATTACTGTGAAAATGTGATTCCATGGATTGCTGTAACATCATTGTTAGTTCACATTTCCTGTTCCAGAAGATCAGAAGAAATGCGCCACAATGAATTCCTGACAATGATTTCTGACATGACAATTGGTCTGGATTACTATGGTTAGTTGTATTTTTTTTTTTTTTAATATAAAATCAAGTTTTTTAAGTAATAATAATAATAATAATAATAATAATAATAATAATAATAATAATAATAATAATAATAATAATAATAATAATAATAATAATAATAATAATAATAATAATAATAATAATAATAATAATAATAATAATAATAATAAACATTGTTCCAATAGTACTCAGTGCCACCGGGGTCATTCCACACACACTACACAATAGCTTGAGCCTCTTGGGTCTCCCAAAGTACACATATGTCACTATGCAAAAGGCAGTGATCATAAACACATGTCGTATAGTACGGAAGTTCCTCAGCAATACGAATCCGACTGCGATATGTGAAAGCACAAGATCTGCTTGTACTCCATCTGAGCCATCTACAGTGAGTGAACAACACACTGACACTCATCTTACAGACACACAACACACATACATAAACACACAATACGCTAACACTGAAACACAAACACCTAACACACATACAGATCCAGATTCGTCTGATGGAGAGGGAGGATCGACCAACTGCCGCACTGTCACTGTTACCGCTCTGGTGCACAATCCTCCCCAACTCAATAACACACAAGGTCCGTCAACTTCTGTACCATCTAAACGCGCAATTCCAGGAACACCCGATCTTAATGAGCAATTTGTTGAACCAGAACACATTTACACCAAGAAACGAAAAATAGAACGACATATCCACACACATACACGAACACACACACAAACACAAACAGTCCTTTCCCTTCCCTCTGTCCCTAATCCTACCTATTCTCTGAGGACACGAAAACGAACTTGGCATTCACAGCCGTCTGTCATTGAGCCAACATCTACGCTCCCACAAAAGTCTCGTCGTACGAACCAGTATACACCAAAATAGACGCATAACACCTCGTTTCAAGCAACAACAACAACAATATAAGGAGTGATGTGACAAACCCGTCCGTGAATGTACTACGGTACTTTTACGGATTGTTTTGGCACATTACCCTTCCACAGAGCCTAATACCTTGCATAATGCCGGTATAGGTGAATGTTACCCAGTACTGTCCTACTGAGTAGTGAGCGCCAGGTTAGCGTAAAAGTCTATAATAATAATAATAATAATAATAATAATAATAATAATAATAATAATAATGAGATTTAACGTTCGTTTTTCAGACATTACTGTGTAATGGACGTTACTCATATCATTATTTCTCAAACTTTTTCATTGTGATATGGGCGAAGGACAAGAAAAGCGGTATAAAGATTTGGTAGGTGTCCGTTTGCAACCGTCTTCTTAAGGACGATGTCGATATTTATCTGGAATTGTGATGGGAGATTGCAGAAAATTTTCGCCAGCATATAGCCGGCTACGGAATTCAAACCCTCAATCTACCAGTTCGGAAATGCCACTGCCTAAGCACGCCAGCTCACTTTGCTGGTGAGTTTTTTAAGCAAAAATCTAATATCTGTACATTCATTAAAATAACCTAGAAGTAATTGTGTAGTAAAAACGAAATTTTCTTAATTTTAAATTGCTATGAAGTTGTTATTGAAAAAAAGAAAAAATAAATAAACAAAAATGGTTATAAAATTAAGTAACCCTTATTTTCTGATTTGTTTAGAAACCGAAATCGGTAAAGACATCTATGAAACCGCAGCATACATTTTCCCTGAAGTTCTAGTAATTGCAAGAGTCAGTAGAATATTGGGCGTAAGACAAGAAAAGCGGTATAAGGATTTGGTAGATGTCCGTCTGCAACCGCCTTCTTAAGGACGATGTCGATATTCATCTGGAATTGTGATGGGAAATTGCAGACAACTTTCGCCAGCATATAGCCGACTACGGAATTCAAACCCTCAGTCTACCAGTTCCTAGTGCCAGTTCCTAAGCATGCCGGGTCACTTTTCTGGTGAGTTTTTTAAGCAAAAATCTAATATCTGTAGATTCATTAAAATAACCTAGAAGTAATTGTGTAGCAAAAGCGAAATTTTCTTAATTTTAAATTGCTGTGAAATAGTTACTGAAAACAGAAAAAACAAATAAACAAAAATGGTTATAAAATTAATTAACCCTTATTTTCTGATTTGTTTAGAAACCCGAATTGGTGAAGACGTCTATGAAACGACAGTATGCATTTTCCCTGAAGTTCTAAGAATGGCAAGAGTCAGCAGAATATTTATTTTTAATTTTTTTATATTTAAGTATTGTTTTGTTAATTTCCTTAAACTATATTTTTGATATGATGTAACTACAATTTTAATCCATAAGTTTTACCTGTGCTCATTGATAAAAATACCTAGATGCTCATGAAAGCAAGTAAACGTTCATAATAAAACTTTTATAATCTTACCTTTTTGGAGTGTTTATTTTAAAATTTACCAAACAATTATTATTTTATCATATGACACACTTATATAGAAATGTAGACATAATAAGCAAAATATTTAACATTTCTAATCTTTTATATAATACCAAATTATTCTGTACTTTATATCATTATAAATATTTAAAATTTGTGAAAAAAACCATCAATAATCTTTTTGATTCGTTATTTTCAATTAAGTTGAATCAGTTTACTTTTTTCAGCACAACTGAATCACTCATACTGATTCAGTTGAACTGTATCAGAATGAGTGATTCAGTTGGATTAAAATTACACATTTCTGGGTGTAAACATTACTATATAAGTGTGTAAAATTACATTTTCAGGTGTACAGGCGTGGTTTAAAAATACACTAATTTTACACTAAAAATACACTAAAATGCAATTTTGCGTTTAGCTGCGTACTATTACGAACTGAATATGTAAAATTACATCTTGGTGTGTAGCTAATACACAAATAAAACGTAATCTATTACATACCTGAATGGTAATTTTACGCATGGCATGTGTAAAACTACACCACGATGGTGTAATTTTCAATTTCGTACACTACGGTTTGTAATGTTACTGTCATTATAGAAGGCATTTAATTGTCTCCTATAATAAGAGTAAAATGGATCATTTTTTTGTTAGAGTGTACCGTATGTAATATTTTGGTCTATATACATTTATACGTAAGTGTACATATGAAAAGTTTGTGCATAACAATCCAGAAATTTCAATATATTTATAGGTATACTCATACAAAAAAGTATTTATATCATGTATTGCAGTAACATTAAGAAAACTTTGGACGTAATGCAAGAGTTTGCAGACTAGATCGTATAAGAAATGTCCGAATCAGAATCATCATGAAAGCAGAAGAGAGTGTGTTGGAAAGAATCGAAAAAACAAGCCTAAAATGGTTCGGAAAGATGTTGCCGATGTTCAAGAAAATCCTGCAACTAACTATCGACGACGCCCAGGACCGTCAACATTGTCGTTTGAAATGGCGAGGCGGCGGTAAGGTAAAAGCGAGAGTGTACATAAGTCAAAAAAAAAAATTAATAATAGAGAAATACAATTAGGTGCGAAGACAAAGATCATTAAAATCATTACCTACTAAACAATTCATCAATGGAATGAAAACATTTTTGTACAAGATACTTCTTTAATACATTTTTAAATTTGATTAGTAGTAAGAATTTTACAGAGAAGGGCAACATATTATACATTTTCGGACCGTAATAGCCGACACCAAATCTAACTCGGTTTTTTTACAAAAATTAACGTAAATATTGTCTTTATTTCGCGTATTGTAAGTATGTACATTGTACATCTATATGCGTTAAATAATCAGTGTTCTGTTGCTTACCATAGACCAAAGAATTTAGAATATACAAACATGGGACCGTCGAAATTTTACCCGAAGCATACAGCTGTTTACAGTCTTCACAATAGCTCGCTCCGAAAACAGTTCTCAGAGTTCTACGTTGTAGCCGAAATATATGACTGTAAAATGACGCATGACTCCAAACTAAAATCGCATAGGATATATGTAATTGTCCAAAGCATGGAAGATACAGATTAAAACATTTTGTGAAACCACACGCATTAAATGACGTAGGACAAATATGCCAACAATGATCTTTTTAGCTACACAATTTATGTGTTGTTCCCAAGATAGTTTTAGATCTAAGTTAATCCCAAAAAATTTTACAGTAACCGGATTTTCATTAATAGTACCACAACGTGGAGAGAAATAGACAGTTTGGGTTTTAGCTAAATTCAAACTCAAACGATTTGTCAAAAACCAGTTATTTACTGGTTGATTGTGATTGACTCATTTTCTCCTTAAAATCTTCAAAATTGTTGTAATAATTAATGACAGTTGTGTCATCCGTAAAGAGGACGAAATTGCTTGTTTTATCGCAGAGAGGGAGGTCATTACATATATAATAAACATAATTGGGCCTAAGACAGAGCCTTGAGGCACACCATGTTTACCGACAATAGATTGGAATTTGTTTAATTTATTCCAACGTACTGGAAACGGTTACTTAAATAAGAATCAATCAGTTTTATACTATTAAATTAAAATCCATAATGGGTTATTTATTTAGTAAGAGACACAGTCGAACGCTTTGCTTAGATCACAGAAGTTCATCTCAACAAAGTTGTTCTCCGAAATATTCATTACTATATTAGAAATTAGGTCACAAACAGCCGACGTCGTTGGCTTAGCGTGTCTAAAGTAGGGTGTAAAATTTTGTTGTATTCTAGATAGTCACAAATGCGAACCATTAGAGCCTTTTCAAAAATTTTACCGGAAATCGATATTGAAGAAATAGGTCTATAGATGGTTATATATATATATATATATATATATATATATATATATATATATATATATATATATATATATACATATATATATACATATATATATATATATATATATATATATATATATATATATATATATATATATATATATATATATATATATATATATATATATATTTATGTTCACTCGTTCGCGAGATTGATTAAAAAATAAATTTAATTTTTCGTTTTATTACAATATTTATTGTAAAATATTTAATTGTTACAAATTTCAATAGTAGAAACCTCACGTCTAGCGAACTTTGAAATTGAATTGAATAATAGCGAAACTAAACTCGTTGAAATTGACTTAAACGCTTGTATTTATACTATCTCGTAATATTCTAGAAAAGTGCATTTAGCTGACTTAAGAAATGAGGCTTCTAATAACAATTCTTAGAAGTAAAAAGTTAAAAGCTGATATAAGCTGTAATTGATATTATAAAGTGATTACATAAGCATATGATTGAAATATGATATATGTGTGAATGGTATGTAAAGAATGTTAGGTAACTGATACATATTAGATAAAATATTATATAGGGTGTCCATAAGTTGTGTCCATTACTCCTCCCTCCTTAAGACGGAAGCGGTGGCCATAGAAGTTTGACTTCTTGGGACGGCGCTTTTGGTTGGTATTGTACTTGAATTGAAGAATCCTCTTGAATATGTGCTTGAAGTGATGCATTCTCTTGGAACGGCTTCCTTGTGTAACGAATAATGAATAGGATACTGATGATTAACATGGTTGCAAGAATAAAGTAAGTAGTAGATACGTGAATAGTGCCCTGTGTCCGCAGTAGCTGGATTTCTTCTCGATTTTCTAAATGATAGTTTTTCAATTTGTTGAGGTCCAGTTTTTCTTCAAATTTGGATATGTTGACCGGAAGATTGTATGTTGGTTGCAAATAGATTTTTTCCCATTTTCTTAATATTTTACTATCGTAGGTAATGTCGTTGATTTTTACGGAACAGTTTTCAAAGCGTATTAAAATGGTTCCCATGATGGTTCGATTTTTGATGCCTCATGTTGAACTAATAACAATTCCATATGAGTTCTTGATGATGATGTGGTTGTTGTAGATTTGTTTGATTTCGGTTATGTTGTTGTAGTATTCATAGATGCAGGTAGGCGATTGATTGGAAAGTAGATTTCCGATGCACTTTGAATTTTTCAGTTTAATTGCTGCAGTTTTGGGCTCGCATACGTAGATTTCCTCTATTTTGGGGCACGCATTATCGACCTCGTACAACTGATATTCATTGGAAATGGTATATGGTTTGGGAAATTTTATTGTTTTTAAATGAACATTTGGTAAAGGTTCTAATTTGTTTAATCGATAGGTAGAGGATTGGAAATTAGGTATCTGTATGTTAAAAATTATGTTGCTATCGTTGTAATAAGCCTGCAGTTTAAGGAACTCGTATATTTGTTCGTATGATTTGATGGGTATGCCTTGTTTGTTCAATGAATTATAAGCGTACTCTAGTTCATCTGGAAGTAGAATAGGCTTTGCGACAATATTAAGTTTTGCCAAATTAATGGATTGTATGATATCTTTAATGTGGTCATTAAGTGTCCCAATATTGAAATTAATTCTGTACGCGTATTGTATAAGTTTTAATTCGCTTTGTTCTTTTCGACCGATTTTCGTATATAAAGATTTCAAATATCTGTTAATAGAATTTTGCTGATCGTTTATGTGTTTGGTGATGTTTTCAAATCGTTCGATCATTTGGGAGTTAATGCGGACCTGCTTGTTTAATGGATTCACAACGTTATTTTGATTTAGTTTTAAATTTTCTATATTTTTATTAATTTCGATGGCATCGTTATGATCCATGTTGCCAGTAATCTGTTTAATGACTGTTCCTAAACCGTCTATCAATCCTCGCTTAGTAATTTTTCTTGGTAGTAAAATTTGGAGATTTTCTCTCAATTCTTTAAATTTTAGCCGAATAGTTTCCTCGAATTCTGTATTAGGGAGTTTTTGTGAAATGAGATTGATTGAGTTTTCAATATTAAATAGATTTTCTTTGTAATTATTAAGATTAATAATGTGAATATAATGGTCATAACTATTCACGACTCGTGCTTGGCCTAGGTTCATTACTAGGATCCCTGGATTGTTGGTCTGGTCTATTATTTATATTTTCTGTGCTGTTACCGACAGCATTATCCTGCAATTTAAGTGGACGTCTTAATTTTTGTTTGTTTAACTTTCTATTCTTATTATCTAATATGGTTATTTTATTATTTTTGGATACAGCAGTTTGTTTGAATTTAGCATGTAGTTTGTTATTATGTTTGTTTTCAGTTAGATACGCATTTGTGCCGGGTACGTAATTTAGGGGTTCATGTCTATCTCTATTTAATTTTACAATTTTTTCTTGTTTCTTTTCTAACACATAGTCATTAACTTTGTCGTACAAGTTTTGTTGTTTTTCGTTTATGTCGTTCAAGTCAGGTTTTAGGCTCATGTCGTATGTTCTTCCAAAGAAAAGTTCGAAAGGGGTGTACCTAGTAGTTGAATGAACGGAATTGTTATACGTGAAAATTGTAGATAGTAATTTTTGATCGGGTTCCATTTCTCTATTTTTGGGATCTTTATGGATAATTCTGTAAATTTCTAACAGTGTCGAGTGAAATCGCTCGATGGGTGAATTTGAATTTGAACTTCGTACCGAAGTAGTGTGCAAATTTATGTTATAGTTATCACAAAATTGACGAAATCGAATAGAATCAAATCCTTTTTCAGAATCTACAACTAGTGTTGTAGGTTTTCCATATGTGGCTATAAATTTTGAAAATGCTTCTATTAGGTGTATGCTATTTCTACTAAGAAGAATGTACCCTTGGGCAAATTTAGAAAATTTATCAATTATAGTAAATATTACAAGTTTATCGATATAAAATATATCTGCGTGTGCGATTTCAAGTGGACGGACTGGTGTAGGGGTTAACTGAAATTTTTGTTTTGGGGGTCTCCTATCATATTTATTTTCTTGACATGTTTTACAATTATTAATGTAATAAGTTATTTTACTTTTTAAATTTGGAAAATAGTAATCTCGTTTTAAGTGAGCCAAAGTTTCATTAATTCCACGGTGGTTACTAGTCTGGTGATAATCTGAAATTATGCGGTCTTGTTGTTCGTCATCTTCAATATCTTCTAATAATTTTGTGCATCTTATAATTTTGAATTGTCTACCATGAGAAAAGTATTGGTGATAGATTTCTTGTACTTTATTAAACAAATCGTCATCGGGGCAGTATATAGCTGTACGTTTGTTTGGTGATAAGAACTGTCTAAATATTTCAATTAAAATTTCGTCAGTATAATTTGGACCTTGAAAAGTTTGTCTACGTTTTGTTTAATCAAAATTTTTAATTTTCGACTTGTCGTTTTTAGTTCTGGGTTAATAAGGAGAATGACTTGTTGAGTGAAATCATTTAAAGGATTTTCAGAGATTGGAATAAATAATGTATCGTCATCGTCAGCACTATGTACAGTACTGTCTTCGTCGTCGGTGTAATTTGTTCGAGTAGAAGTATGTCGTGTTACATGGGTTGAAGTATTACTACTAGTTTCGTGTGAGTTAATTTCTGGAATAATAACGCGTGAAAGAGCATCAGCATTTGTATTACTCTTGCCTGATTTATGTATGATTGTATAATCGAATTCCTCAAATTTGAGGCGCCACCGAACCAGTTTACTATTCGGTTCCTTTAATGACATAAGACACGTAAGAGGCTTGTGGTCTGTTATAATTTTAAATTTGCGACCAAATAGGTACGGACGGAAGTATTTTGTGGCCCACACAATAGCCAGAAGTTCTTTTTCTATTGTGCTGTAATTTTGTTCACTCTTAGTGAGTGTACGGCTGGCATAACAGGTTGGGCGATCCTTGCCGATAGGTCCTTGCGAAAGTATCGCGCCTATAGCACAATTACTAGCGTCTGTTGTTAGGTTAAATTCTTTACTAAAATCAAGATATGCAAGTACTGGCTCATCAGTGAGTAATTTTTTGCATAGTTCGAAAGTCTTAATATATTCCGGGGTTAATTTAATTTCCTCTCCTTTTCTTAAACATTGGGTTAATGGCTTAGTAATTTTCGCGAAATCCTTAATGAATTTACGATAGTACCCTAGTAAACCGAGAAAGCTCTTAACTTCATTTGATGTTTTAGGTAATGAAAAATTTGTAATGGCTTTGATCTTATCCGGATTTGGTTTCACACCTTCTGAAGAGACTATGTGTCCAAGGAAAGCGACCTCTTTATGTAAAAATTCACTTTTATCAAGTTGTACTTTAAGATTTGCTTTTCTAAGTTTTTCAAAGACTCTACGTAAATTTACAATGTGTTCGTCTAACGATGTGGAGAAAACTATGATGTCGTCCATATCTACTAGACAAACAGTGCCCTGTAGTTCTCGCAAAACGTTGTCCATAACCCTTTGAAAGGTGGACGGAGCGTTTTTTAGGCCAAAAGGCATTCTCAAATATTCGCAGTGGCCATTCTCGACGCTAAAAGCTGTCTTGGGAATATCTTTAGGATGGAGTTCAATTTGGTGAAACCCGCTGGCCAAGTCAAGGGTAGTAAAGTACATACATTTGCCAAGTTTGTCAAGAATATCAGTGATGTTTGGTAATGGATATTTGTCATCGACTGTCTTTTCCTTTAAGCGTCTATAATCCACTACAAGTCTCCATTTTTTCTTTCCACTTGCGTCGGCTTTTTTGGGGACAATCCAAATGGGGGATGGCCAAGGAGAGTAGCTTGGTCGAATTATACCTTGTTTTAATAGTTGGTCAATTTGTCTCCTAACCTCTTCGTTATGAATTTGTGGATACCGATATGATTTTGTGTGTATTGGGATGTCGTCTTTAGTAATGATACGATGTTTGATTTCATTCGTAAAAGTCAGGTCTTGTCCTTCGCGATAGAAAATATCGTCAAACTGTTTACAAAGGTTGATAATTTTGGACCGTTCTTCCATATTTAAATGATCGACTCGAATCAAATTGTCGATGCTATTACAAAAACTACTAGTTTGTGAATTAACTTGGTTTTCCTTAAATTCGACTAATTCGTGATTTAGAATTTCTGCCTTAATTGGTTGTTCTATAAAAAGAATTTGTTTATCGTTTGTTAAATTTATGACTGTACAAATGAAGTGCCAGTCGTTTGCTTTATAGATACCTTCAGGTATCAGAAGTTTATTGTCAATAAAAATGTTTTTTAAAATAAATTCTCCTGATTGGATATCAACCGGTAATTTAACTATCATTTTTGAAAAAGGTTGTAATGTAAATTTTCCAGACATAAAATTTGGTTTTGATAATAATTTTAATGTAGCGTTTTTTGTTTTTAAAATTTGATTAACAACGTCAATCTTTGCGTTAATCTTTTTCAAAATATCTAAGCCGATTAGACCGTCAAAATATTGGTGAAATTGAAAAATTAAGAAATCAATCGTATCGTTTGGTTGTCTAAATTCTTTAAACATGGGTAAGGTTATTTTTTCCTTTAAGTGATAGGTGTTCAGTACTGCTTTAATTTCTATTGGTTTAATTTCTTCGCAATAATTTAGATCTACATGTTCAGGGTTTATAAATGAATTTGAAGCGCCAGTGTCAATAAGAAATTTTAGGTACTTGCCGGATGGGGATTGAATATGTACATAAGGAAGTGTGTTGCCGTGAGTGTTCAGGTCTAGGTAACCAAATTGTGGTCCCAGGTTGACTGAAAATTTGAATCGTCTAGTTCGTATTCGGAACTGACAACAGACATAGGATTTGTATTGTTTTCGTTGTCTTGTTCGTCATATACGTCGATATTTTCAACAATGTCAGTGTTTGCAGTTTCAAAGTTGTCTAAAGGGCATAGCCGGGTAAGATAGGGAAAACGGCCCTTGACGCAAAATTGATTGTTTTTATAGGAAATAATACTTCTTGGCCCCAGATACATTCCTGCCAAATTTCAACCCTCTGAGGCTAATAGTTTATGAATACACAACCAGAAAAAAATTTTCAAAAAAAATTTTTTTTGACGAAATTACTGAGCCGATTTATTTGAGTGTATGCTCCAAGTCCAACAGCTGTAGGTTCACGAAGATCTGCTGGTGTCCGTGTTCCCGTGAAGAGAAACCCTCGAGAGCCAAATAAACCGTTTAGGTCCGGCAAATGTTTCGATATGCCCTCGAACCACTTGTCCGCAAGTTTAACTACTTTACACGAAAACGCGTTACAGATCCGAACGACTGCGCCAGTTATGTTCACTCGTTCGCGAGGTTGATTAAAAAATAAATTTTATTTTTCGTTTTATTACAATATTTATTATAAAATATTTAATTGTTACAAATTTCAATAGTAGAAACCTCACGTCTAGCGAACTTTGAAATTGAATTGAATAATAGCGAAACTAAACTCGTTGAAATTGACTTAAACGCTTGTATTTATACTATCTCGTAATATTCTAGAAAAGTGCATTTAGCTGACTTAAGAAATGAGGCTTCTAATAACAATTCTTAGAAGTAAAAAGTTAAAAGCTGATATAAGCTGTGAAATATGATATATGTGTGAATGGTATGTAAAGAATGTTAGGTAACTGATACATATTAGATAAAATATTATATAGGTGTCCATAAGTTGTGTCCATTACTATATATATATATATATATATATATATATATATATATATATATATATATATATATATATATATATATATATATATATATAGAGTTGTAGATATTGACGGGGGCAACCGATTGCTATAGTCAGGAGCTTTATAGCTCTTATGGTTTTCGTGTTATGATACAAACTTATAGTTTTTTAAATGGAAACGTATGTTTAAGTTTTTCAAAAATTTGTTTGTGATTCAAAACTATCAGAAACACTCAAATTCTCATTGTTTTATCTCATATTTTTGAGTAATTACGTTTTAAAAACGACACTTTTAAATTTCGTACTCAAGTACTTGCAAACGATTAGGATTTTACGTAATTTAAAAAGATATTGACTCAATATGGTTGCCATTTTTGACAATGTAGTAACGAAAAATTAAACGATTATTACCTTTTCCATCGGAAATTAAAATTATTAAATAGATTAAATTATCATATAAAAATGATAACTAAGTACAATAAGGAAATAAAATTTCAGTTTTAATTCATTGAAAAATAAAAAATTATTTTTCTGAAATGTTACTGTTTGACAGATACATAGGCGTCTAAACATATTTTTGTAGGAAGTATTTTTAACGGAAATGAAAAGTTTTTTGTGGAAAAACTTCTCCTTTTTAATTTGGTTTGTAATAAAAAGAAAATACTATCGAATTTCAAATATTTTTACACTATTTGGGTACATTTATTAATAATATTTTCGTTCGCAATTAACCTCACTTTGCTACTATTAAGAAACGCCAATGTCATCTTTATTTGTATTGAATGTGTACATTAGAGTCATTTATTTCACTTGCCACCTGTCATTGGCAAAAATAAAATGAATAAATAAAAAATAAATAAATTTTTCAGTAAGTTAATGAAATACTTCAAATTATTTTTAAATTAAGTTACTTTAAATACTAATTTTTTAAAAATAATTTGATTTTTTATGCAAAAATGTTAAAAACTTGAAATAGAGCCCGACATCTATACTCCAAAATCTGAATTACTGCCATTCAGTATTCAATGCTGTATTATAGAGAATGATATATCTTTTCTTGGATATAATAGAAATTTTAGCCGTTAAAACTCTGTCGGTTGAAAGAGCCTCAAATACATATGCATATTTCTACCGCCTAATTGCTAAATTAAAGAAAAATTCAAAAAATAAACATGGGCAAAAAATGTTTTTTTCTTCATTTATATTTTTAATTGCTGCATTAGAACAGTTTTATCGAAAAATTAACATATAGTCTCATTTAAAAAACTTGGATGATTTTGTCCTGTTTTTAGGGCCCAAAACAAAAAAAGTGCATTTTTTCGTCAGCTGCATTCAGCAAAAATGATGCTTCTTTTTTGTCGTCAGTTGCACTGTTAGAGAAAAACTGTTACATTATTATGTGTGTAATAACAAACAACGGGAGCGCTGTGAAGAGAAACAAATTATTTTTCTAGATTTTTTTACACACATTTATTTAACAAAATAGTTGAAAACTGCAGTTCAGTGTTTACGGTTTATACACGTTTATACATTTTTACATAGTAATTTAAATTTATAATAAGTTATCATATTGATAACATAATTATTAGTACTCGTGGGGGTGCTGGGGACGTTAAGAAAATGTTTAACTTTTTTCTATTTAGGGTGTATTCGCCTTGGGACTTTCATCGCTTTCGTGGGCATCACTTCGGATCAATGCAGCATTCATGTTCGCGTTGCATAAGCGCTGCTCTCATGAATACACGCAGTAGTTGTTCGTGTAGCATACAAGAGTCATGCAAATTTTTTTTGTTGACATATTTGTTGACAATCTCTTAAAATGGTTGCAATTGTTAATGTAATGAAAAAAATTTTTTTTTAATTATTAATTTTAACGTGGCATAATACAAAAATTATTAAAAAAACAAACAGTTTGAAAAATTCAAATCTTTTTTAAGTTATGTGTCAACGGGAGCAACGGGAGCCATATTGCGTTAGTCATCTCAAAATATTTTTAAGCGTAGCTCTATTGACCATCGGAATCAATGGTTGTGAGTACGCGAGCATAAAGTAACGTCGCTCCTCGCTACGGTGGCCAGAACGCGAATACACCCTTAGTTACATAACAAAATATATAACATTCAACAAAAATGGAAGCGCTGTGTTTAACGTTTTTAACATTATTCGCAATTCTCCCATGATTTAAAATATTTTATGATTTTTCTTGAAATTTTCATCTTACACAAAATTTTTGTCTGCAGGGTCGAAAAACACCTAATATACCGCTGATTCTCCATACTTTAAATTACCCAAGGGACAGCTAGGTTTATGTAAACCTAACCGTCCCTTTTTTTCTCATGTTTTTTCGAAAACGGTAAAGACACCTAATTTTTTATTAGCACACCAAATTTACATCTAAAATACACTTACTTTTTATCTACTAGTTTTTTTGGATTTTGCAAATTTTTTTTTGGGGGGGCGGCTAGCATAATGGAGGTTCCGAAAAATTTATAAAAAAAAATATTATTATACTGAAATTTGACTACATTGGATTAAGAAATTAAAGTTGATATAGCAAGCCGTACAATAAAGAAAGAATTAAAATTAATTATGCTTCCAAAATTATCCTACGTAATATTTACATGTAATTTTTTTTAAATCATCCTACCTATAGCTATAAACATTTACATTTTAAAAAATCTAAAAATGTGTCTTCATTGTCATCGTTTGACTTCAATTACTTCAGTATTAGCGTTATTTTCTCACATCAAAAAAAAAAAAAAAAAGAAAAATTAAAATAACCACATAGGTATACATACCGAAATTCAATACCGGTACCTCAGTATCCATATATATTATGGATACCACCGATTACTTTAATCGCTCCTCTACAGGAAGATTGATGCAACACACTAAATAATTTGTATATATTACGTTATCTAAGTATATTTTTGTCTGAACTGTAAATACAAAATCTCTGATTGTAGATTTTTTATATTAATATGACACTCTACTACAGTTACTTTCAAAGTGGGGCTGCAAGAAATATTTGGAGGGTCCCAAATTACACATTATAAACCGATTTTCTACACATTTCTACCCATTTGGAGGATATTTAAAAACTTTTAAGTGCAAAAGGCGATCGTGGACCAAAAAATTTGAGAACCACTGCCCTACTAGTAAACGAAATTTAATTGAAATCAGTGAGAGACATGAAATCGCAATATTTAATTCATCCAAAACAACTTCAATCGGTATACCTACATACAGTCTGTACATGTTTCGATTTTGTAGCTCGTACCACACAGTAAAAAAATTTGTGTTCTGCGTAAAAAAAAACCAGTGGTTAAAATTTTTGTTAAAAAAGTAACACAACCATGCGTTAACGTAAAATAAATTTCTTTGTGTTAAATGAAAATATTAACACAAATTTCGATTTAACAGAATAAAAATGTTAACCTGTTTTGAACAGCAAGGAAGTAACACAATATTTGTGTGGAGCAAAAGAATGCTATAAGTAGCAAACTTACATTAGAATTATGGAGAGTAGAGGAAAGGAGGAGTATCTCATATGGGACTTGAATCCAAAAAGTGGCGCCTGAATTTGATGAAATAATAGTTCAATAAGTACCCAAAACGGCGCTGATAAGTAATCAGGGTTCGATCTGAACTTGGCGATTATAAGTGAAGTGAAGTATGCCAAAGGGAAATACTCTACTGTTAAAAACAATAAAAACTGAATTAAACATAAAACGAACAAAAATTGAATTAAATATAACAATTAAAACTGTTAAAAACAATAAAAACTGTTGTTTCAGTTTTAAAATTTTCAGCGCTTAATTTTAAATTTAAAAATTTTAGTACACTAGCGCTATCTTAATTTCATCCACTTTTGGGGTCACTTTTTATACACGGAGATACTTCTCCTTACCTCTACCCTCCATAATTAGAATATATATCTACCAAAATATAGGATATAATAAAAAAGATGGGAGTAGTTCTTATTATTAAACAAAACCGAAAAATTATAAGTTTTTTCAGTTATTGACGAATATAGTTTTAATAAACATTTAAAAATGAAACAATTTTCTTACATTTTAAGGTTATTTTGTTACAGATTCAGTTACAAAAAGTCATTTAAGATTACTTGAGATTGTATTATATAAAATACAATCTCGTAAGCTTACATGATTTTTTTGTAACTGAATCTGTGACAAAATAACCTTAAAATGTAAGAAAATTGTTTCATTTTTAAACGTTTAATAAAACTATATTCGTCAATAATTGTAAAAACTTATAATTTTTCGGTTTTGTTTAATAATAAGAACTACTCCCATCTTTTTTATTTTAAATTAAAAATTTTTCGGTTTTGTGTAATAATAAGAACTACTCTCATCTTTTTTATTATATATATTTTGGTACATATACACGTTTGCTCCGCAATAAGGTTACTTCACAAACTGAATACACAGAAAGAAATGGAACGTTATTTGTTTACCTTATCACAAGTTTTTTTTTGCTAAAATGTAGTGTATACATTTGTTCCTTTAGATATTTGAATTCGAAATTTTTACTTACAAAAATGATATCATTATAATGCAACTTTTTAAATAAAAGAAATACGTAGGTACATAATTTATGTATCCTCATGTAAGATATGTCATATGTATATTCTGATTTATTTAAACATTAATTGATAGGCTTTTAGTCACATATGTACATATTATTTTTAAATCTTCAAATTGTCATATGTTTATGTATTTTTTTTATACAAAATAATAAATTAATATATTAGATAATTAAATACATACATACTTAGTTTTGAACCATGGAACACTGGAAGGAATACAACTATCTCTTTTCTGCAATCACTTATGGGCAAGTATGTGCATTTTACAGAACTATGTTGTCATTCACTTACTAGCTTCCAACGGGTGTGTTTCAATTATTGTCATATTGTTGCCGTTGTGTTGACACGGTACGTTGCATGTACGTACCACATACATATTATGTATTTTTTTAGTACACATATGCGTATGCAAGATACGTATACACACAACCATATATCGCACTACCACGCACAACTCCGCGTGCACATACATAACATAGTGGTGGGGTATTTTTTATCCTTTAGCGTTACGCTGGTTTCAATAGTATAGAGATACTACCGTTCGTTCTGTATTCTGTGTTTTGAACAGTATATGTGCGTCTTTCACAATGTTTTTCCTCAGAACCGATATCATAACATGAACATTTAAAAATATTTTTGACTTGAAAAAAGTGGTATGGTTATATGTGCGTTTATTATTACGGATCTGATATGTACAAAACTTTTTTTACTTTATTTTTTATTTTTATCACACTTATGTTACCTTTATTGCCTTTATGTGTATATCTATATATGTGTACATTTTGAACATCCTATATATGAGCCGTTTATCTTGAAAGTGAGGCAAATCCATTTTTGAAAAAATGAAGATAATGGTAATTATAGATAAGACTTAGTATGATCTTTTCATCTGTCAACAATTTATAGTCAAAAAAATTCAGAAGCGTAATATATGGAAGATTGAAGTTTTAGCGCTTAACAGTAATGTAAATATGTTTATTTTGATAGTGGTGCAAGTCCATCTTACAAGTAAAGTTCCAGAGACCGGACCTACCGATTTTGATGAAACTTAGATATATTGTAGACCACAAAAAAATAACTAGCACGTATTTTCTTTTACTTGCGGAAAGGCGGTCTGAAGGGGTGAAATCGTCCTTCAAAAGTTGGGGTGCAAATTTAATTTTTCAAATATCTCGAAAACGGTAAGAGATACAGCAAAAGCTTAAATTAGCGATATTGCTCTTTCCTAAAAAGCTTTCTATTGATATGTAATTTTTTCAAATTACATATCAATAGAAATTTTAGCCCCCAACAGGGGTAGTTGGGGGCTAAAATTTGAGGGTTAATTTTACGAAAAGGGGTAAGAAATAAAATACAATAAAGTCTTATTTACAGATTTCAAATGTACGCAAAAAATCTAATCGACCTGTTTTACTCAATTTCCTAATACTAAATCTAGGGGTAGTTAACTATGGGGGTGACTGTGTCGACATAATCGTACTATTTGAGTAACTAAAAACTTCTTCACGGAAATAGTTTAAAATAATTAAAATAAATTTTCAAAATTCATTTTAAGCAACACTGCAGAGGGGGTGAGCCGCCCTTTTAAAATACATACTAATTTTCATACACTTACTTCTACTCCTAAGGCACTGGTAGGGGGTAATAATGTCACAGTACGTGTTTCTGAAGTTTAACTGTCGTATGAAAGGTTTTTATTATGTTTATTTTTAAATTATATAACTAAAATATTCTGCATTTAAGTTAACGATTAGAATAATTCATTAATTTTGAAAGTGAGGCATGTCCACTTATTTATAATAAAATCACTATTTTTTTTTAGCCAGCACTATAAACACTATTGGATTATAAGCTTACATTATCTAACACCACAAAATACAAAAAATATGTCTATTAATACTTACCAATATTTTTCAATTTATTGAAACGCAAACCCTTAAATATTTCGCAATAACAAAATATAGACTTGCCCCACTTTCAAAATAAACGGCTCATATGCTTCACTTATAGTAATATAGAAAGAGACAAACCTTTCTTGGTATACAGTTTTGCGCAGCATTCGTGTAGATGGAAACTAAGAATTTTTACAAAAGACTGACTTACTTTGCGTTCTTTGTGTCTCATTTATAATAATATATGAACAAAATCATTATAATTTTTGACGATTTTCAAGTATCTTAAGTGGAAGTAAAATATTGAATAAAAAGAGTTTAACAACTAACTCTGATAAATATGAAAAATTAACACAAAATGTATTCCTCTTGTGTGTTAAATCATTGATAAAAATCTTGTGTAAAGACTTGACACATATGCTTTGTGTTACAATAACAAAAAAAATTGAATGGACCGTTCTGGACATGTGAAATGTGTTAATATTAACACAAATTCCATCATACGGAAAGCTAGTTTTGATTCCTTGTTCTTATCACTTGCATCGCTTTTCTATATGGTCGGACACCAAAGGCATTTGGTGTCCCCCCCCATTTGGACCGCAGTCTTCTTGTCGACTTCGGAGTGAATCTTTTTGGTTTCCGATGATTTAAATACTTTCTCTATTACACTCCCGGGCTCAAGTCTCACCATGATATACGCTATAATAAAATAACTTTCTTATGGAAATTTGATAAATTGGTTATTATTATTATTAATGCAATATAAAAAAATTTGGGGGACAGGTCTACCCACACTGTCAACTTCCCATTGGGTGTCCTTAAAGACTAAAGATTACTGTACATAAATAATTCTTTCTTCATTTCAGGCGACTCCTCCCCTGGGCCCCCAATAGAGGCTTTGCCCCTTGTACCATACCGGGGGCTTCGCCTTCTGTACCTAAGGGTGGGGGCTCCACCCTTATCAAACAAATGATAACATTATTTGTTCTCAAGATATGCGAGATAAAATATATTTTGGCAAAAGCTAATTTTTAAGTTTCTTATTTTTTTTAATTTTGTAATAAAATACTGGCGTTTTTAACATCCAGGAAGGTTTTTAGGCCATTATATAATAATGTTATGGTGAAAAATCCATATAATCTATGTTATCTTAATAAAGTTAATTCCGTTTTTTTACCACAAAAAACAAACCGCTAATCCGAATTTGCTGAAAACTTTATCCTGTCTTCATTTTTTGATTACGTATCTAATGAAATTAGTCCGGAGTTGATATCATCATTTGTTCTCGAGATATGCGAGACGAAAAAAAATTCACGAACGAACGAACGAACTAACGAACGCATACACAGACATCACGCTAAAAACGATGGATTCGGATTCTAGTGACCTTGAAACGTGGAGATATGTCAAAATTAGCGATTCGTAAAATCGTACCCATTACAATAACTTCCTATGGGAAGTTAACAAGAGTACCCACGTCATTAGATTTTATTTAGGTACACATATTGCAATTACATTAAATTATAATGTAGCTAGTCAAAGTGATTACAGGGCTAGGATTTGGTGGATGAGTGGGTCTACAGCCGCCCTCTTACAGGAATTATGCCGATATTTATCGAGAATTGCGAAGAAAACCTGTAGAAAAGCAACTTCGCGAGAATAGCCGGCCGCGGCCGCGAGATTTATCAAACAAATTAATTTAATATTAAACCAATAAAATGTAATAACATGTATAATAAAAAAAAAAGTAAAAAAAAAAGAAAAGAAAAATGTATAACAAATTAACAACAAAAGTATAAAATAAGTATCTAGCATGTAAATCCCGCCTTTCACTAACTAAAAATTAATATTGCAATGAAAGACCGCTACAAACGTTTACAGAAATATATGTACATTAAGTACACACATGTCTGTGATACATACCAGTATCATGTGTGCACATATAAAACATGCTTACTCAAATAATACAAAGGTGTGTAAGTTACACTATATACTCTGTATTTTACAATGTAGGTAACATCACCGCTCATAAATACTGGAACAACTCCGAAAAACCATTCAATAATAATTATTCAAATAATGGTGAAAGTAGCGGATAGAGCTGGTAAAAACATAACTTTATCTCGCTCATGTGCAGGTATGTTGACATAGTTCCATTTTCTAACAGTTTTTTCTCTCTTTTTTTTTAATCTGTTCAATTTGAAGAGCTTATGAACGTTGCTGTACCACATATTGAGGTACTTATAAAACGACATACATACACGTAACTGAGAAAAATATTGTTTAAATACTTGTACGCCCCTCTCATTTATCGTCCTCACTCCAACTAGATGTTTTTATGACTAAAACGTGAAATTTTAAACCTTTTATCAGGCAATAAAGCAAACACATAATATGGTATGTTATAGCCATGTACCGTATATACGAAAGATAATAAACAGTAGAATGGAATTTTTTGTTTTAGAGGATGAGCAAGTGTCCCATAATAAAATAACGACCGACCGGTCCGGTCCATACCGATACCTAATATGTAGGTGGCAGTTATCCTTAGGTACTGAAAACTCAAAATGCTTTTATTAAAATTCATTTTCACCACAAAACATTATTACAACGTACCTAAATACAACAGAAGCAGAAGAGGAAAAGAAAGGTACATATGAACTAAAATTATCTATGGTTAGATGTCTCTGAACGTGTAGAGGTTATATAAACGTTAGAAAGAGTATTAGTTATCTATAAGTGTTTGTTTGACAACCATTCAGGTATAATGTATTCAAGGAATGATTCATAGCTTAAATATAAAATGGAGCTATTATTAATTACCTATTTGTTTGTAAATAAGTTTATAAATGATCATAGTAAAGTAAAAACACTCAAAGTTGAGAGAGCTTCAACAGCTGTCATGCTTTAATAAAAGTTCGCAAAGTGCGGGTTGCACACGCAGTAGTAAATCAGGTTTCTTTAGTAGCTGGAATTTTTCACAGCTTTCGAGATAAAACAGCACATCTAAGGCTAAATTATTAACTTAATCAAACAATTGTTCAGATTAGACTTGCAGCTACCGTTGGAGGCAATCGACTGCTATAGCCAGGAGCTACAGTATTTGCAGAAAGTATTGAAAGCGTGGAAATTAGCTATTCCGCTCGCATTAAAATATGAAATCATTAGAAAAGAAATGTCGTTCGAAAATAGTGGATCAAGTCGGGCCAAGAGGGCGCTATTTGACTACTTGAAAAAGGGGTTGACTTGCCTATTTGGAACGCGTGTAAATCCCGTATAAATTCAAGTGTCGGAGCATGAATCAGGCATATCTGAACAAGCATAAGACACGTGTCAGTCGTTGACTCTCACGCACAAACTATATATTATTTCATTTGGCATCATCTTGACGTTAACTCTGAGATAGGAATTCGAGAAAAAAAGAAATATGGTGCTTCATGGGGCGTCTCACCAAAACATACAAATAGGCAAAATTCAAAAATCTGTCGAATATGGCCAAAAACTAACAAACATGCTCTGTTAAAGACATCCTTTGTTTAACATGTAATAATTTTAAAAATAATAGGTACTATGTACCTACATATTAAGATACGGACTTGTACATAAATACGGAGTTGTCACTTACCTAAAAACTTTTAATTTTCACGATTATTATGGGTAAAAAATAGCCGATCTTTACCCAAATTTCATCAAAATCCACCCACTAAGATTCTGTGCTTGCTTGTGATTTGTGTTTAAAATTAAAAAACGTCGTGCGCAGCGGGGCCCCATCACGGAAGTTGAATTTTTCGCTACATCTTCGGTATTGAATGTCTACAAGTGAAATGTGATTGAAAGTCTACAAGCGAGGGACCAAGTGTCATTTTGGTGGTTTCAAAATTGATGATGAGTGTTCGGCTGATCGGGGCTTTAAGAAAAGGTTTTAAGTTTTTAAGGGCTGAAACTCAGTAAACTTCAATTTTGTGCCGATAGCAGTTAGCAGGAAAAAAGCCAACACAATTCGTACGAGGGTATTCCTACCCATGCTTATCCGAAAATTGCCTTTCTGTTTTATTTTTAAATATTAAAAAAGAACCTTAAATAGTAAACTGGAAGGCCTTTATGAAGATATTTTTTCTTTCCAAAAATATCGAAAATTTCTATTTTATAAATAAAAATTCAAAATTCCTACTTTATAAATAAATATTGACTTTAGTAACATTTTTAAATTACTTAATATGTATTAGCGTGGGCCGAAAAAAGTCGATTTCATCGGATCAAAAACATGTATGTCTTAAAAGTTGTGTAGTAAGTAGGCATAGTATGAAGATAATAAAATATTAGGCCTGAGAGATAATATCTTTAGAATGCGCAAACAGCTTAAAGTTTATTTTTTTGGCGAAAAGACTGCATTTTTGGGCAATTTTTTAAATATATTTAATTTTGTCGAATCGTAAACATGTATGTCTCAAAAGTTCCAGTATAGGTCCATAATAGGTCCATTTGCTCAAAAACTGCAAAATTTACAGTTTTTGGGCCGTCAAAATGTGTGCTAAATTACAACTTTAGGATATTCTGAGGCGGTTATAGAACCTTTTAACATGTCCCAGACCATTACCCCGACTATACGAGTTAATTATGACTTTGACCTAATATTTAAAATATTTGAAAAGAAATACGAATTTTTCAACAAAAAACTGAATTTTTAAGCTGATTGCGCAGTCTAAAAGCAATATCGCTCAAGGCTAATATTTTACGGTATTCATTATGGACCTATACTGGAACTTTTGAAACATACATGTTTACGATCCGACAAAATTAAATATATTTAAAAAATTGCCCAAAAATGCAGTTTTTTCGCCAAAAAAATTAACTTTAAGCTGTTTGCGCAGTCTAAAGATATTATCTCTCAGGCCTAATATTTTATTATGTTCATACTATGCCTACTACACAACTTTTAAGACATACATGTTTTTGATCCGATGAAATCGACTTTTTTCGGCCCACGCTAATATGTATGTATTGCATTTGTTATAAAAGTAAGTTCATTTTTTTTTAAATTTTTAAATTTACTATTCGCCTACTTGTCTTATAGTATAAATATAAAGCAATTTAAACATATTTAACAATACCATTGAATTCCGATGTAAAAATGCGAGAAGTGGAGGGAAAAGTAACGTGGAATTCGTAAAAGCACTAGCTGGATACCAACTCAATACATGTACAAAATTTCAGCCCTCTAGGTTTCCTTAGAAAGTCTCTAGATGTGTTAGAAAAAAAGCAAAAAAAACAAGGAAATATTGTGCGTAAAAATCGTGGGGGCAAGGTTTAAAAGTTGAAACCTTCAAAAAGCAGTGGCTGGCTATTAATTTGACCTGTACACAAAATTTCAGCCCTCTAGGTTATTTTTGGGAGATTTTGACCCGAACGAAACTGTCAAAAAACAAGAAAAATCATGTTCTTTTTGGTATAAAAATGGTGGGGGTAAGGGTTAAAAGTCGAGACCCGCAAAAGGCACCCCCTTGATACTAACTCAATTTGAATACAAAGTTTCAGCCCTCTAGGTTTATTTGGGTGACCTGTGCGATTGGTACAAACTTCGAAAACGTCGAAAAAGCATGAAATTGTAGCTTAAAAATGAGGGGAGTGGGGGTAAAATATTAAAACCCCCAAAAACCAAGCCTAGATATAAACTCTACAAACACACGAAATTTTGATCCTCTACGTTAATTCTGGCGGGCTCGGGGCGTGTTAGATCCAGCCAAAATCGTTTTTTCCCCCTCTACTCCCTCCAAATCACACCAGGAAGCTGAATTTTTGATATGTTGTAGATAATTGACCGAAACATTATTTCCAACCGATTTGGAAAAGTTTTATTGTTTTGTTGCCTTCCACCACCCCCCTAAAAGTTGGGTCGGATCCAAAATTTGCCCAAAATTTAACCCCACTTTGATAGTATGAGGTGCCCCGAAAATGAGCCCCACTTACTAAGTTTTAGCTCTTAACTTCCATAGGGGGGCCCTACACACACACACACACACACACCTATATATATATATATATATATATATATATATATATATATATATATATATATATATATATATATATATATATATATATATATTGAGAGCATCAAATTAATCAACATCACTTTTGGAAACTTGCATCAAAAATTTACATAAATATTAAATCCATGTGCAATAGACCATGACGCATGATTTTGACAAACAACAACGGAACTCAAAGCGTAAGAATGGGGATTTTAATTATTGTACATAGAATGTTTATCTATATGTATTCTGTTCTCTGGCGGTTTTTATCATACGTAAAATGTAAATAAAATAAGCAAATTCAAAGCAAATTAATAAAACGACAAATGAAAAAAATATTTTCTGAGATAAATAATTTTTAATTCTTCACTTCTTTTTTTCTTTTATTAGGTAATATCTAAAAATAAAAAAAATTAATTCAAAACATAATCTTACGATATTTCTGAATCGTCCCTGGTCAAAAAGCATCACTTCTCTCAAGCACCACTTTTGGAGACTACTTTTTCTTGACAAAACTGGTGCTCTGCTGTATACATATAAACGGATAGCACCCCTACTCTCGCCTCTCGTCGTTCTTATCGTATAGGATGTATAAGTCGAAATTTTTCAAGGAAAAATTCGACTAAAAAGATGACTTAGAATTAACCAGGTGCTTCGATATCTAAATCCACAACTGTCTACAGTCTCCAATACCAGTACCTACAAATGGTGATACTGAGTGTTATACTCAAAAAATATTTCATGTTCGACACGATCTCGTTAGTGTTTCATTATATATATACGTATATATATATATATATATATATATATATATATATATATATATATATATATATACATATATATATATATATATATATATACATATATATATATATATATATATATATATATATATATATATATATATATATATTTATATATATATATATATATAGTGCACATTCTGAATATTTCCGCTCTCAATAGTTCCACTTCCCCAGTTTGAGACTCGAGCATTACCACCACTCTACCACCTGCCCTGTTATTTGTTTATTTCATCAAAGCTAAATATCAAAAAGTTTGTTTTGTTTATATTAAGTGGAAGAAAAATTATCTAAATTAAATACAGTATAGCACCGATAATGGAAACATTAGTTTTGGAAATTTTTTGAGAGCATCAAATTAGTTAACATCACTTTTGGAAAGTTGCATCAAAAATGTCAAGTACATAAATATTAAATCCATGTGCAATAGACCATGACGCATGATTTTATCAAAAGAAAGAAATAAATATACCGAAAATAGTACACAAACAACAACAGACCTCAAAGCGTGGGGATGTAGATTTTAATTATTGTACATAGAATGTTTATCTATATATATTCTGTTCTGTGACGGTTTTTATCATACGTAAAATGTAAACAAAATTATATCAAAGCAAATTAATAAAACGACAAATGAAAAAATATTTTCTGAGATAAATAATTTTTAATTCTTCATTTCTTTTTTTCTTTTATTAATATTTAAAAAGCATCACTTTTGTCAAGCACCACTTTTGGAGACTACTTTTTCTTGACGAAACTGGTGCTCTACTGTAAATATAGTAAGACAACTTAAATTTGTAACATCATTATTCGACTAACTATTCAGCATTGCTTATATTGATCCACTGCATACGCTGATAGTGTATTCACTGGTAACCTCATTATGTAAACAATTAAACATAAAGTACTGGCATGGAAAAAACCTTCAAAGAAAGAACTGAACAATTAAGAAGATATGCAGAAAAAAACTTTCTTGGTAGGTATATTAGTTGTCAAAGTTTCTCTTTGTTCTGTTGTAAAATTTGTGAAAAAGTAATTATTAAGTTTTTTTCCTACACCCTTCGTTTAGTACGCACAATATAATACAATACATAAGTACACATAACACATGCATATAGATATGTAGCATATGTAGTACATATGTAACAACACACTTTTTTATTTAGGTATACGACAACATTATTGCTGATATAGCTAAACGTTAAGCTATAAAAGCCAATAGTGTTACGTCCATCGACCATCAAAGACCAAGTGTTGTAGATTATGATGAAAAGTTATGAGAGACAGTCGAAACACAAGTTTGTTACCATTAAAATCCGAAATTAGGCGAAATATAATTTAATGAGTTCGTTAGTAAGATTAAAATGTAAACGGAAATTGAGTAAGTGACAGTTATTTACTGTAAGATACAAAAATATCCAGGCTATTTGACATTGATTTTGCGATTAATAATAGCGTTTACATAACTATAATACCTTTTCCACTTAAAAAGCGGATAGGAATCTATTAGTGATGTCGAGATGAGCAGCAGTCGATTAATTGACTGAAGCTGTTTTCAAGACAACATTAGTCAGTTGAAAATAATATAAAGAGCAAACAATAGTCGATTAATCGAGTAAATCTTTCATAAACAGGGTACCTATGGTAATCTGTGTAACTATTTCAGTACAGAAAAAGTATGTAATATTATCTAGTATTAATGGTATGACAAAGAAAAATCATACAGATATATATTTTTAATTTCCATTTTCATTTACATTTCAAATCATACAGGAAAATTCATTTGGCCGAGAGTAAAAAAAAAATTAATCGGCCAATTATATATATATATATATATATATATATATATATATATATATATATATATATATATATATTCATGCGACAACCTGCATGAATAAGTTGTTAGAAATGTCAAGAAACAACAAATTTTCTACATGTTTCGATTATTTAAATAATCATATTCAAGAAAAGAGAATAAAAGTCAACTGTAATAACGACTGAAAATCAGCAAAAAGACATAACCTATTAAAACCAAATAATTGTGAAACTGACAAAAAGAAAATTAAAATAAAATAGCAAACCCCATATGAGACAACAATGTCACAAATAATCAAAACGTTGAATAGAATAGTTGATGTAACTCAAAACAGCAACCGTATAAGGAAACCGTGATTTAAGAAAAAGAATTCAATGGAAGATCATGGAAATTTCCACTGGTAGAAATAAACAAAAGGTTATATGAAAATCAAATGAAAAATTAATTTTAAAAAATAGAATAGCACCAAACAAACATTCAATATTTATAATGAAAACACAAATTTTAAGTAATATATTATTAAATTGTTTTAGATTAAAAGTTAAAAAATTGTAAATTTAATTGTTATGTGAAGTGTTCGAGGTTACACTACAAAATGGAAAATCAAATACCTCAGCTATTCTCGTCATGATGGAACGGCATTGTTCGTACTAATACAATTGCGCAGTCTCATTAAGGGTTGACTTATTTAAATTATTATAATGCGCAATATAAAATGTTTCCAGGATAAAAGATTAAAGGTTTATAGCATATATATATATATATATATATATATATATATATATATATATATATATATATATATATATATATATATATATATGCTATAAACCTGTATAAAATAGGAGAACATTAATATCCGAAATTACGGCGCGGCGTTCCCAAAATTTTATTAAGGTATGACACATGCACTAAATTTTTTTCAATTAAACTAAAATTGTATTTTTTTAAAGTCGAATCAACAAAAATAACGTTTTATAAGACTTTTTGCAAGAACAGTTCACTTTTTCATCCGTAAGCGTGGTGTTTTTTTCCTTTTTAGCTAAAGCCTACTGCAGTTGTATATTCATAACTTGCGCTACTGTTCTTGTGAAACTAACGCTATTATTATCTGTAATTATATATATTTATAATGTACAAAACTGAAACTGTTTTTCTGCTCTCTGAAAAATCACTAAAAATGAGATACGACCTTATGCCTGGAAGGCGACGATATATATATATATATATATATATATATATATATATATATATATATATATATATATATATATATATATATATGTATATATATATATATATATGTCGCCTGGAATGGACTTCTTAAACAAATACAAATTTAATCTGATTAAAACGTATTTATTGTGTATATAGTCACTTCAATAATGGGAGCGCGCAGCAAGCTAAAATGTTGTGAAGATTAATTTCGGATATTAATGGTACCTACTTGATTTTATACACATTCATTGCATATATATCTGTTCTCACGACAGTACAATGTTTTATTATGTAAATATCTGGAAATTTAGTGGCACCCCAACGATTTGTTATAATCTCATATGCCACTGCTTATATAAATTCTGATGAATCAGAAGAAAATTGTACCTAATGGCATCGCATCCTACGGTGTAGGTAGGTATACATATTGTAGTTAATATGAAAAATTCAGTTTTAAAACAACTGTATATGCAAATGACACACTTACTTACAATCAATAATTTGATCCAAAACGAAAGTAAGTGACAACATCATAAAACAACAAACAGAGCTTAACAGTGTGAAATAATGAAAGAGAAAGAACGTGCACACAAAAACGGCTAACGGTAATGAAAATTAAATTAGACATTTTTAAATTTATACATATATTGCAGTGAAGCGCCAACACTCAACTCATGATCAAGTTCGAATGACATTTGAGGATTTACAAAGGCTTAATGATGGCATTTCATCGTTATATTACCCTATTATCAATTAAAGCTTCAAAAAACTTTTCGTTCAGCTGATAAATATCGTGAAAAGTATAGCCAAAATGTGTTTAAAATTATAAATGAAGTTGCTTGTGTGGGCACTAGGCGGCCAGGCGGTGGTGGCAAGCCAACGCCACGACAGAATGAATAATTGAAAGGGAAACTTGTTTTTATATTTAAATAAAATTTTACCATTTTATTTCACCGCGTATACAACATTTGTACGTTTGTGAAAAAGTGAAGTCGAAATTAAAAAACCCAACACCTCCGAGGCAACTTGATAACACAGATGGTAAAATATATTGGATTAAATTATTATATATTATTTAACTGTATGTTTTTTTTTTTTAGAATTTCGTAGAGCGAGAGCGACTCTACGAAATGGTAATAAAATCGTGTCAATAATTTGCTGAAACCTCAGACACGTGGCATTTTTTTCTTTCTATGGCAGTACTTATGAGGTAATTTTTTTTTAAATAAAATAATTATTAAAAATAGGAATTTCTTAACTGTGATAGACCGTTGCATATTATAATATTATTAATAATAATAACAAATTAAAGCCTATTTTTAGAATCAAACACTGCTTGAAACTTTACTCCACTTTGAAAAATATATAACTGACAGCAATGAATGTAAACATCAAAAATAAAATTATGTGGTTCATTTTTGAGTGGACTTCAAAAATAATAAAGAATTAGTACAGTTACCAGAAAAATTAATTAATTCTGAGCAAAAGAGGACATACAGTAACCCTAAAATTCATTTTAAACTGAACCTCCTAATTATGGAGCGAAACTGACTTTGTTAATGTGCACAAAGATACTTTTTTGGGATAAATAAATTTCTTCTGCAAAACTAAACTCTCTATTATTTTTATCTTAGATAATATTTATAACTATCTAATCATATTTTGATAATTTTTGTTCAACTAGTGTCCTCTGTTTGTTGTTACTTAAAGCATATTACATTTGAATAAATGAATAATAATAATTATCACGAGATTAAAAAGAAAAAAATATATCTTTTTGTAAAAGTCAAAAATTGCTTCTAAAACAGCGATTATTTCAATTATCAAACTCAAAGAGCTTGAAAAAAACAAAATTATAAAAAACCACGGAAATGATAACTGCAGGGAATTGGTTCGACAAAGGGAGAAGTAGGAGAAATAAATTTATTAGGGCGAATTTTTATTAAAAAGTTATAATAGCAAAAGTAGTTTTTTGATTATTTTACAGTGGAGCTTCACTAAAGTTAACCCCTTATTGCATGAATTATGAAGGAGGTGAAGAAAAATATTTTTTTTACTGAAAATGTCTTTCATTTCTTTTATTTTAGTGTTCAAATTAAGAAAAAAAAATTAAATCTTATTGTTTAAAAATTACTTAACGAAGCCATATATGGCTTCGTATGCATTCTAGTATTATAATAAAATTATAATCGATATATGACTTCGTATGCGTTAAATAAAAAATACAATTATGTTTTATGAAAATCTTATGCAATTTTATTTGCCATTATAACATAAATAAACCTGACCCTTTTCACATTTGGCGAATGAATGGAATTTTGAGCATTTTTGACATAATTGTCAATTTAGTTTTGTCCATTCGGGGAAATGGTCACCTTATCTGATCGCACAGGATTCAAAGGGAGGTCTTGATGCCTAGCTGGAGTTTTTCGTGCTTTTTTAATGAGTATAGGTGAGTCGGGCAAGCTAGATGGAGTACACTTTCGGCTTGGATCAGTATGTTTTCTGGCCACCGAAGTTGATGGACTGCCTTGGCTGGTGGGAATAATACTGGAGAATCAAAAGCAAAATCATCGTCACTCAGGAAGTCATCACCAAGAATAAAACTGACATGCTGGGATGTATCATAAAAGCGATACGAAGCCATATATGCCCAATAATAATTTGGATTAAACGCGTACGAAGCCAAATATGGCAACTTCAAAATAAGCCCCAAAAATCGAAGAAAACAAGAAAACACACACGAATCACAACTATCCCATGTTCTTGAATATATAAAGAATGTGTTTTGAAAATTTTTGATTTTAGTACTTACCGTTTTATTGTTTAGTTTCCACAAATAAAATTAGCACCAATTATGTGCACTGCAACAGTCGGACACTCTGAACATAGCTTCAAATAATTTGACAACTCGCACTTACCAAAGACAACAAAAATTACGTTCCGTTACTCGAAAGAGTATAAAGTTAGGATTTAACATTAATTCCAAAAAAAAAAAAATTAATATGTTGAAAAAAAAAATAGTAAAACTTAGAATCCATATATGACTTTGTATGCGATAAGGGGTTAAGAAAAATTTGGTAAAATTTAGTGAAACTTAACTTTAGTAAAGCAGATTGAGGTCAGTGGCGGTTATTTAATACCTGATCGGGACTAAATAGTAATTTAAATCATAGGTGACATACAAGAGCAAACTATTTGATAATTTGAATTCCAGTGGATTAATTGGATTTAGTACCAATGTATAAATTTAATTAAAAATATTGCTGTTAAAAAGTTCTTCATTATACATATACCAGCTGTTACCCGCGGCTTTTTCTGGCGTGAATTTCGTAATTTAGTAAAGGTAATTCCTAATGGGTAGCTCGCTAAAACTTTTGCCCCTATTTTCTTATCATAAGCTTTGATAAGCTTTATTTATTGAGAATTACCTTTGGCTAATTATCTAGGAACAATTGGAAATTTTCAAAAACTAATTTATCATTTCTTCAAACATAGATATAACACTGACTAAAAATCTAAAGTAAGCCTATCAAGGAGATGTCAACCAATTTGGTATAGAAGTAAAAAAAGTATGTTGACTTAAAATACTCAAATATTATATATTTTTAAAATAGCTAATATTTGTACACTTTAATCTAAATAAGTATCCTCCCTTATCCTACTGGAAAATTTAAATCTCCTTAAATCTGCTTGCATTATGCTTGAATATTTCCAAAAATAACTCACTCATTGTTGGAGACGCCAGAACAGTAGGCGTTAAAAATGTAAACTTTAACCTCCCTCCATTTTTTTTCGTTTATTCCCTATTTTACTCTTTACAGGATTAATTTTCAATAAGTGTTGAAACATGTATTCATTAGTTTATTTCTGACAACTATGCCCTTCAGTTTCATTCGTGTAAAATTATGTTAACTATAAGTAATAAATAATAAGCTCCTTCAAATGAGTTATTCCGAAACAAAGCAGACAAATTTAATTCAAAAGTAGTTCTTTAAAGTGCTTCGCTTCGCTCGCCAATCAGTTTAAAATTCTATAAAAGGTTAATTCCATGTAATGCTTCGCTTTGCTCGGCAAACAACTCGAAAACAACCATACTAATATATTTAATTTTCAGACTTTGAAATCCTTTCATAGATTCCCATATTTATGGTTTTAAAATTAACTGAATTTTGGATTCTTTTCGAGATCCGAAAACCCTTTTGAATTTTTCAAAATTACGTTCAATTCCTTCGTAATTAGGCTTTACTACAATCCTTTTCTAAAGTGAAATTTTAATAAAAAAGTTCTAAAGTTAATGTTTAATCCTAGGTAATCTGTTGTTTTTCTTTCTTTTGTTTCCGTTTATTATTAAATGAGTATTTTTGATAGGTATATCAACTTTTGTCGTGAATATATCAACCTCCATAAAGAATATCGTGAAGATTCTGACTGGAGATGTTGAGATGATGAAGCATCTAAGGAATAAATTTATAATGTTTCACTAAAATCTGTCCAGTGGTTTTTGTGTCAACCGTGCCCATAGAAAACCTAACTTATTATTTTATTATATAAATTCGATGTAACTTCCAAAATATCAGTTTTAGGTGTAAGAATATCTGATATTAATAGATAGAGTTTACATTTTTTTACATAGTTATAATAAAAAATATAGGTGGTTCATTTAAAAAAAAAAAGTTTTCACAATAAACAAAAAAATATTTAAAAAATGCTTTATGTGACCATCCTGTATCATGTCAAGGAAGCTGAAATGCCACTGTCAGATAGAATATTAATAACAATTCCCAGCGAATTCACCAGTTGTAATTTGAAAAATTATTTTTATTTAATGCGACGTACGTTTCGGGGTTTTTGAAACATCCCCCTCATCAGGCCTTATCAATAAAATAAAATAAAATAAAAATTAATAATGTAGGTTATTATAGAAACAGCAAAGAGAAAAATGTTTTAAAATACTTACAAATAAATTTTTTTTTTAAATATCCTTTAACACGTCAATTTTAAGATAAAAGAAATAAAATTAAAATTAAAAATAAAATAGAATAAAATATTGAAGTTTACGGAAGTTAAAAACTGCACATAATTAGATAAAGACAATAAAATATTCTATAAAAACATGAAAACGAAGTAAAAATAGTAATTAAAAACAACCAAAATAAAACATCCTTCTTCTAATGATAAATGCAATGGAATTGTGTATGTTTTTAATGTAAATTCAGAGTATAATTTTTTATACATTTGACATTCACTGCGTTGAATGGTTTTTTAGAAACTTCTGCGCATTTTTACACATTGTTTGATAACATGTCAAATTTGACACATCAGTTTGATTATTACAATGTGTTTTTTGGGTGTTTATCCATAAACCTTCCAAGATTAATCTTTTTCGGTAAACTCTTTCAAATTGCAGTACTTTGGTGCCATCAAAAACAAAACGGTGGTCGTTTTCATTTGAATGTTGTGCCAAACCAGTTCGGAAGTCGGATTAAATACATTTTTTCTTTTCACTGAACGCGACTTACGAATATTTTGAGAACTCCGAAGTTCTCTTGAAACTTTTCTAGAATCACGTCCCATGGTAAATTACTTGAAAAATAATATATTTTAACACACAACTACCGACTGCTCAGTGCAACTACCAAAGGCATACTGGCAACGTGCCATCAAACAAATAATTTTCAGCACTTATACTACCCAAAAATTGTAAATATATATAGTAGGGTATATATAGGGATTATATATATATATATATATATATATATATATATATATTTATGTATAACTTTATACACATCAAAGTAGTAAGTCATTAGTAACAATAGAACCCGAAAAACCAGTTGCTTGCAGCTGCTACTAGCTACCTGCTCTCAAACGTTCCGGAGCGCTCAAGAGCTCTTTGTTAATTGCTGAATAACTCGGAAAGTATTTGTCGGATTCACTTAAAATTTTCAGGGAATATGCTTAAGATATTATACTTTAAGAAAATGCAAAAAAATCGATTTTTTTTTTGGAAAATTCTGACTACCCCTAACCCCTTAATTGAAAAAAAATACATAAATCAGTAGATAAATATATAACTCTTTCTATTTTTGTTAATAGATTTTCAGCTGGGTGACCGCCCCTCGTTTATTATTTTTTTTTTAAATAAAAATCAAACCGTGCCTTTCTTCACAGCCGATCTTCAATCAGCAAATGTCTGAAAAAATGTATAAATATAGGTACAATAAATCTGAATCCTTCACAATAAACAGACAATTGCAGATATTTAAATATAAGTTTATGAAAGTTATTTACTTTTTTCCATGTTTCCACAATTTGTTTCATATGCGTTTAATTTTTCCATCAATACGCACCAAGCATCACGTATTGCATTTGAATTTTATGATGTATTTTTATTATATAATAAAATCGCATTTATTTTTATTAATTTCCATTTTTATCAAACAGTTATTTATTACTAACTTATAGAAGCAGTATGTAGATGAAATAAGTAAAACCAATTCAATACGATATGTTAGCCATATGAACATGTGGGAACATAAATTTGTACAATTTAATCAAACATTTGAACAAAGTGAAATAAATATACATATACATATAATAAACAAGGTTGAAATATATACACTGAACTCTATTTCTATATGCAACAAAGGAATGTGTATCTTTTTTATAACACATTTGTACCATCTAACGGAAAAGGTTACTGAATACCAAATCTGCCAAATTCATAATAATCGTTATAAATATGATTGTAACGAAAACAACAGTTCAGTATATAACGATTGCTATAGACATTTTGCAGAATAGCTCTGCTAATAATAATATATGTATAGAAATGTTGTTGCCTAACATTACATAACGGAGCTTACACCGTTACAAACCAGAAGGCTTGGATTCAAAAAATTAATATGCATTAGATATTAAAACAATGATTACACTAGATATTAAAACAATGACGATTTCTAACAATGGGCCAATTCGTATCGGCGTAAGCGGAAGTGGCTTGCGCTCATTTGTAAGCAATATGCGCTTGAAAACAAGCATATTTGGTTTGCTATTAATATGTATGTGTATTCCTGTTTCACTTTCAATGTTCTAGTGAAAACGGTGAGAAATATATAGCCAACGCTAGTAGTTGATTCTAAACTATATACGCTTCTCATTCTTCTCACTAGAACATGGAAAGTGAGACAGGAATATACATACATATCAATGGCAAGCCAAATGTGCTTATTTTCAAGCGCATATTGCTTACAAATGAACACAAGCCGCTTCCGCTTACACCGATACGAAGTGGCCCATAGTACCTTAATTTGGGCTGAAACGGAATCATTTTTAACTTTCTAATCGATTTTCATACCTTTTTAGCGAATTTCGAAAACTCGAAATTCAGCTATTACAGTAGGTGTCATGACGCAATCTGAGTCCGGGACTATGGCAGAAATCTGTTTTGAGGTCCCTAGAATACGAAAATGATATTCACTAAAATTTGTATATATATATATATATATATATATATATATATATATATATATATATATATATATATATATATATATATATATTTATGTGTTCCCACGATAACTCTCGAACGAAACGTCTAACGCTTATGAAATTTTGTGTGCGGACTGGATTCTGAATTGGCTTGGCTAAGTTCGTTAGCCAGACACGTCGGATGCCTAGAAGTAGGTTTTCTGGCCATTTTTTATCATTCGATCCTATCATAAGGCAGTTCAATTTTTACATCGTTGAAAAGGAAAAAAAAAATTATGAAGAAAATATTCTTATAATTTTCTTTCTATTTTAAGTATTTTTCGAGAAAATGTAAATTTTCACTTTTATTCTTTCTTTGTTAGTCTAATAAGTAATTTATATTTATATCTCAGTTCTTTATAAAGTATAAAAATATTTCACTTTTTTATTAAAGAATTTTGTGAGAACAAGTGAAAACTATTCACATATATATGATATAACACACATACATGTATAGAGTTTTGTTTCTCATTTATTGCATTATAATTAGCATGGTTCTATCCCATGTTAAAAAATGTAAATTAAACAGATTTTCTAAGCTAATGTAATGAAGAATTTTTTTTTTTTTTTATTGAATTTTTAAGTAAACAAGAAATTGAAGATTATGTTATGATATAAATATTATTAAATATGAAACAAAAGAAAATATATACAATGTACATATGTATGTACGGAAAAATATTTTGAATCGATTTTGAAAATTTTTCCACTAATAATTAATAATGTTAAAAAATTAAACCATTTCAAATGGATTTAAGGTATTTTATGTGAGGTCAAGGTTTTCGGGACCTAAAAAGGCCAGAAATTAATTAACCAATCGATTTTAAAAATTTTTTCACAGTTAGTAAGTTAAAGTATTTGAATTAATTAATTAAATGATGTCCGCAAGAAGCTTACGGACTGCCATAAGTTATATGAGATCCTTAGAACCCTTTTCTTACTGTTAGAGTACTAGACTTGTATGAGTTTCGCCAGGATTTACTGATCCCATAATTGTAAAAAATAAACTAAACGACCAATTTTAAAAATTTCTTCACTGTTACAGAGCTAAACTATTTTAGATAGATTTAGAATACATTATGTAAGGTCCGCCAGGGTCCACAGGACCCAAAAGTGTCAAAAATAAACTAACTGACCGATTTTGAAAATTTTTTCACTGTTACAGAGCTAAACTATTTTAGATAAATATCGATTACGTTATGTAAGGCCCGCCTCGGTCCATAGGACCCAAAAGTGTCAAAAATAAACTGCCTGATCGATTTTGAAAATTTTTTCACTGTTACAGAGCTTAACTGTTTTAGATAAATGTAGATTCCGTTATGTAAGGTCTGCCAGGGTCCATAGGATCCAGAAGTGTCAAAAATAAACTAACTGACCGATTTTGAAAATTTTTTCACTGTTACAAAGCTAAACTATTTTAGATAAATATAAATTACGTTATGTAAGGTCCACCAAGGTCCATAGAACCCAAAAGTGTCAAAAATAAACTAACTGACCGATTTTGAAAATTTTTTCACTGTTACAGAGCTAAACTATTTTAGATAAATATAGATTACGTTATGTAAGGTCTGTCAGGGTCCATGGGATCCAAAAGTGTCAAAAATAAACTAACCGACCGATTTTGAAAATTTTTTCACTGTTACAGAGCTAAACTATTTTAGATAAATATAGATTACGTTATGTAAGGTCTGCCAGGGTCCATGGGATCCAAAAGTGTCAAAAATAAACTAACCGATCGATTTTGAAAATTTTTTCACTGTTGGGGAACTAACTATTTTAGATAGACATACATTACGTTATTTAGGGTCCGCCAGGGTCCATGGGACCCAAAAGTGGTAAAAATAAACTAACCGACCGATTTTGAAAATTTTTTCACTCTTACAGAGCTAAACTATTTTAGATAAATATAGATTACGTTATGTAAAGTCTGCCAGGGTCCATCGGATCCAAAAGCGTCAAAAATAAACTAGCCGACCGATTTTGAAAATTTTTTCACTGTTGGGGAGCTAAGCTATTTTAGATACATATAGATTACGTTATGTAAGGTCTGAAGTGTCAGTAGGACCTAAAAGTGTCAAAAATAAAATAACTGACCGATTTTGAAACCTTTTTACTATTACCGAGGTAAACTATTTTAGATAGGTACAAGTTGTGTTATCTGAGATCCACAACTGTCCTGCGGATGCAAATGCGGCGTAGAATGCTACACAACGGGTTTTGAATATATATATATATATATATATATATATATATATATATATATATATATATATATATATATATATTACATAAAGTACGCCTAGAATATACGGTCGAGCTGATTTTTTAATGAGGTCCGCCGGGATCTTGCAGATCCGAAAACGCTAGTAATAAGCTATCGAACCGATGCTAAAAAATTTCTCACTGCTAGAGAACTAAATTATTTTAGATGGATACAACTATGCTGCACAAAATTCGTTCGGGTTCTTGGGTCCCCAAAAATACCAAAACTAATTACCCAACCGATTTTAAAAATTCTTTTACTCTTAGAAAGCTAAACTATTTTAAATAGGTACAGGTCTAAGATGAGATCCGCCAGTGCCCAAGATTTGGAAATTCGCTATGTTATGCAGATGCTGCGACAGGGGTATTTTATCTACTAGACGACACAAGGTAGATTGATTTTATTTCCCGTAACTTATTTTTGATACACCAGTCTATCAATTTACGCGAATATCCACGTGGATTCGATTTACGCGAATAAAGATCGTGTAAACTGAATCTGTCATTATAAAAGAGAAATACCTACTGGAAATAAAAGCTACTAACAATTTTAGAGAATGTTATAATAGAAATGATAATGAAAACCTTGAATAATTGTAACTCCGACAAAACAGAAAACTATTCAATAATATTCGAGTACATAGCTCAACACATTTAAAAATTTATTATTAGCGACACAAAGATTACGCTAGCGCCTTTGGTTTTTTAAATTAGAAGCTGTATCAAGTAAAAATTTTTGCATACGTTTAATTGTCAATACAATTAATATTATGTACTATACAAATTATGTGCGGATTACTAGATTTTATATTACCAGTAAAACGTATACGTATATTTTTACTTGATACTAGTTCTAATTTTACTACGAGAGGCGCGAGTGAGAATTTTTGCGTCGCCAATACACAAAGGAAAATTAAATTTGGCGAACATGCCATTTTTGGGTGATCGGTTTATACATACATGAAATTGCTCACTGATTAAACTAATATTTAGCATAGAAACAACAATTTTTTATATACTTTTTTAATTGCAAAATCACGTGGCGCTAAAATTTGGATATATTAACAACAATCCACAATTGACCGTCTATACTTCTATAGGGTAAATCGGTAATAATTATTTCGTAAATAATTATATTTATACGTAAATCAAGTCAATAAATAAAACAAATTATTCAGTAATAACCACAATCATTTTTAATCATTTTATTTATATTCATTTTTTTCATTTCATTATCCATTTTAACATAATAAAATACTCTCTGCTGTGCGTTTGCGTGCACAGGGCTTTGCGGGCTCGTGAATCGGCAACTAATAGTAAACTACACCAGGAAGTCGTTACAGTATATGTAGAAAAAAATTTTAGTAAATGTCATTTTCGACTTCAACGGATCTCAAAACAATTTCTATCATAGTTCCGGGCTTAAGTTAAGTCATGACAGTGGCTGTAATAGCTGAATTTTCGATTCGAAAATTCACTAAAAAGAAAGAAAACTGTATAACACATACAAAAAGTTTGCTTACACTTTTATAGCATTGGAATTAGAATCAAAGTGCTTTTTACATAACACGTAATGAATTCCTCGATTACATATTTTAAATTTTCTATAATCGCTGGTTTATTCTAAACTGAATTTCAACGTTTTTTGAAACAAACCTTAAATCACAACGAAATCATTTTTCTTACGTAAATTTGTCTGTATATGAAACCATATGTGTTTTTAAACTGAGTAGCTGAACTGATTTCCCGAAAAATGGACATGACACCTAGTGTTGCCCTTCATGTAGCTGATGTTGCCCCTCAGATTAATGTTTTTCATAAATACCTCTAGACATCTTTAAGAATGAAACATCGGTTTTCCTAGATGACTTTATTGACGTATTCCAATTAAATAATCCAACATTGTTTTGAACGACGCAAAACAAATATTATATTGTATAGTTAAATTTGGTCACTTCCTGTATCATATCTTCCTGTTTTTTCTCTTGTATGCTTAAAAACTCTGGCTATTGACTACGAAATGATGGCATAGTGCGTGCTTACCACGCACTTGGCGACTTTATTTATTCTTTAAAATTACTAGAAACCTTGATCTATCATCTAAAAGTAATATTATATTACAACTCTAAGAAAAAAGTAAACGTAATAAAATTTTACAAGTTGGATTTACACTATAGCAAAAAATGAAATAAATTATTTTCAGTACGAAACTGCCCTCTTGCAGCAACATTTATAAAAATATTAGTTTTCAATTCAAAATAGAATATGACAATACAAAATATGATTTAGAAATGTTAAATTATAACCTAAATCAATAGTTTTAAAAATTATATACATTCATTTAACTTCTTGAATTATGAAGTTTTTTTTTAGCTATGTAAATCCGACTTAGTTTGTCACGTTTTTGTGTGAGAGAGATAAGTAAATTAAACTGTCACTGTACAAGCTGCTTTTTTATCCTTGTCATCTTTTTGAACCAATCATATTTCTTTCAAAATTTTATTACCTTTACTTTTTTCTTAGAGTTGTAATGCTATACAACTTGTATTGACAAAAAAATACGTATATTAACAGTAGAATTATATTCATGTTCATTTAACGCAAAATAAATTATGGTTACATTATAATCTCTGAATGTATTCGTATGTAGAGAATAAATTATCTCAAAAATTTTTTTACGTTGTCATAGAAACTAAATCAGGATTAACAAAATTAACAATTAGAAAGAAAATAGATACAATTTTCTAAATATAAAACTGACAAGATTCAAAAAATTGATAAGTTTTGATGGTTTCTATCATAATAATTTTTACACAAGAGACAAAGGTTTATAAAATTTTCAAAATATTTATTTCTTAGGCTATTTACTTAAAATAATTTATCAAAATTACAATCATACCTCATTTTCATTAGCCAAGGCCAGCCAGCACCTCCTAAAATTTCCAGAGGTGCTGACTGGCTCCGTCCCACGAGTATGTATCAGGTCTGACTGTAAGTCTCATGAATTCTGTTAAAAAGTAAATAATACGGTCCCAATAATAACTGTATTGTCGTTTAAGTGACACTGCAGGTACTTCATATGTATAACTTTCCTAGATCAAAACAAAATCATTGTAGAAATATAATAGGCAATTGTCAAAAATGTGGTGTAGTAGGCTTTTTTAACATGTTAAAAAATCCTATTACAGCACATTTTTTGACAATTTTCTGTTATATTTCCACAACGGTTTTATTTTGATCTAGGAAAATTATACATATGAAGTACCTGCAGTGTCACATAAACAACAATACAGTTACCATTGGGACTTTCTATCAGGGGCAGATAGCCTATATCTTAATATACCTCTTTCGATTATTCTTGATTATCTCGAAAACTATAGGAGTTAGGAAAAAACACTTTATGAGACACAACACTTTATTTTGAAAGTACTTTCGACTGATGTATATAATTCCAGGGTTGGACTAACTGGAGGGGCGGTTCAGCAGATTAGAAATGAAAAATATTTTTTTTTATCATGTTGTACCCCTTGAATTTTGATGAGACTTGGTACAGTAATTAAGTGCATTAGGGCACAGTTACTGAAATTTTTTTGAAGTGGTCGCTCATTTGGAACCCTATAAAAATAACATTGGATCGGATATTATCTTTGTTATTATCTTTAATAACGAGGACTGATACGATAATAAATATGTATAATATTCTTGAGAGTTTTTGCCTTCATGTGGATTTGGAATTATTTTCCTAAGTTGAGTAGTTACCAAGAAAAAAAATTTTGTAATTTTTTAAATTTTTTTAGTTATTTCCATAACTACTCAGTTTTGGACGCCAAAATTGTAGATATCAATTAATTACAGCCTTACCATACCGCTAATATACACTGAGAAAAAATTACGGTAATTTTTACGGAGCTTTCTGGTAATGCGCGCATAAGTGACAGGCAACGGGAAAATTATGGAGCTGTATAGGAAAAATGACGGAGCTGTATAGGAAAAATTCTTAAGCTGTACAGGAAAAATTACAGAAAAGCTTAAGAATTTTTCCTATACAGCTCCGTAATTTTCCCGTTGCCTGTCACTTGTGCCCGCATTACCAGTAAGCTACGTAAAAATTACCGTAATTTTTTCTCAGTGTAGTTATTAAAATAATTCGCTTCCGGGGCCGATTCACCTATACTTATCCGGCTATACCCTTTTAAAAAATTTGAACTTGTAATTTTTCAATAGTAGACGTGTCCTTTAAGGCCCATATTTCGGTACCATAGAGAAGAACTGATAGCACCACAGATCTATACAAAACAAGGTTTCCCTCTCAGTTGTCCATTTTTGCATTTACGAGAATATTTCTAACTACGGCAGACTTTGCCCTATTATACATATTTTGAGCTTTTTGATTGAGCTTTAACGCATGAGCCTAATGAAGTGAATAATATACCCAGGTACGTAAATTCTTTTACAATTTCAAGTTTCGCACTTAATTCATAAAATGAATTTTTCTACCTATATGGACTGTCGCATATAGAAACATGATCAATAAATAGTTAATTTAGTTAAGTTTTCAAGCTACATACATAAACTTAGATTGTCGCGGTTATTTAAAATTTTGCTAAAATATTTAACCCCGGTTTTTCTTGAGACTACTTTTCAACATGGTTGACACAAAAATCTGGAATTCTTTCCAAGTTTAAGTCATGGAAAATTATTTACTATATTAAATACCTAATAAAAAAGAACAATTTTACGAATTTTCTTTTCTGTATTCTCCTTTGATTCGGACTATAACGACATTAACTCTGATCAAGAGACTGTGTTATGAACTTTATTTCTAATTTATAAAGGAGCTGAAATCATGTTTACCAGCTCATTCTCTATCTTTCATTATGCAGCCATTCTTTTGAAACATACACCTTGCAATCAAAAGGTGTATGTTTCATACTAGTTCGCTCCCGCGGTCAGATTTTAATTTTATCTTGAAAAAGGGTTGTAGGTTAGTTCGTTCCTGACTTGTTATCTACTGACAAGTAAAATTAATTACCTAAAAATATTCAAACTGATACATATAAATGATAATGTTATGTATTTTATATTCAATAAAAATATTGTGTACACATTTGTCTATCTGCTTAGTATTGAAAATTCATAAGAAAAACATAACTTCTATTTTTTTCCTTATATGAGAAGGCATGTAAAGTGCGTGAAAATATCATATCCGTAACAAAAGAATGGCTGTATGATAAAATATAGCAGCTGATAACACCTTGCACTTTCTTTTTTTATCTTGAACAATTATTTTGTACATTTTCTAAACATTAGTAAACAAACACTAAAAAAAGAACGGACAATAAAGAGACTAGTAGGTAAATACATAACTAATAACTGAAACTCCAGATTTAAAAAATTAAATTTAAAAGTAAAAATATTTTGTTTAAAAAAAAAAATTATACTTGTAACATGCAAGTGAAATATTATATTGTGATTTAAATATATATATATATATATATATATATATATATATATATATATATATATATATATATATATATATATATATATATATATATATATAGTAAAATATACGATATTGCTAGAAATAAGTTTATTTACTTAAAAGAAAGAAAAAAGTCAAAAAATAGAACAAGTTATACGTAATATTGACAGTAAAGTTGAATCAATAGAAGAGAGACATTATTGGTTGACTGCATTACAAACTGAAAGCGAATATTTAAATTGTGCAGAGTGTGCAGACGTACGTACGATGAAGCTGCTTGCGAGGCTTTAGCGAAGTATGAGTGAATTGACTGTTCGTCGTACCAACCAAGATATCCACGAGGTGGCAGTACTACTATCAACTTTAATATTATGTATCGTAATAACAGGAAAAGTTTTCGCAATTTAATATTGAGGCATTAGTAGATAAATGTGAAATGTACATTTTATATCCTTTATCGAAATGTTAGTTGCCATTTATTTCTATATCAAACCATACTTATACACATATATAAATATAAATGTACAGTACTTTAACACTGAATTAGAGACACTAGAAAAAAAACAGATATTGTACATATTATGTAGAAATGTATTATTATAGGTATAATCAATAAAACTAGTAGTCTCTTCAAGAAACATTCAATGACCGCCGAAAGTTACTAGACAAAAATTAGATATGCCTTAGGTATAAGTATAATTTACGTTTGCTAATAAAAAATTGATGTTTGAAAAAATATTCATAAAAGAAATAAAATAGTATTAACCGTATCTAGAAAATTAAGAAGAAACCTTCTGATTTCCATTTCCAAAATATTACTTCAGATGCGCCAGAAGAACATAAACGAGAAAAAAGTAATTTTAGAAATACTACCCTTGTAATATAATATTATTAACATTTGCAATAAAACAATTTCTGCCGGACACAAATCCACTTCTTCGATCACGTGCTCGGTGGTAACTCCTAGCTGGCTAGCAGGGTAACGGGGCTTTGGTTTATTGGAGTGATTAAGACACTCACGAAATCTTTTTTACACATAAGTTGTTATTTATTTTTTGCTATTGTCTTTCGTCCCATGTTTGTATTTTTGCCACTGGAGGTCCTAGGACCTCCAACGGTGTTGTTATGGTCCTCACTGTACCCCTGTGCGGTTCTAAGCCGCCAGCGATTCACTGTGATATTTACTGTTTTTTACTCTGTGATATTTTGTTATTATTTTCTTGATGTTCTTCTTTCTTGTTAAGTCTTTTTTTTGGTCTTTGGCTAATGGAGGCTCCTGAAGCTTCCGGTAGCGTTGTTACGATCACCACCACTGGGTACGATTGTACCACTGCATTGGGTGGTTCCAGGCCCCCACGAGTGCACTGGTTTACTGTGACAATTTATTAATATTCTAAGAGACGTCAATCAGTTTGGCAAATTCTATACAACTTGATTTGCTTCTACTTGTCCACTACGGATTTTAAGATTTACACATAAATAATTTTTAACTAATACTTCTAATTCAGTGGCCAAGTACTGTGGATACACAAATTCGTATTGGCAAGCGTAAATCTGTGTATAGCATCTATCTTCTTTATACAGTATATTAGTATACACCTACTTGGCCCTCTCGATACTAGGTATAGCAGCTGTATATGCACTTGATTTCAAACAGATGCAATAAACACGTTTCAGTATAATATGTGTGTAACTGAACATATGAAAAAGAAAACGAAAACATATACTTATCAACAAAAAATAAAGGAATCCAAGAATTTTGAAAATTTTTGCCATTTCTTTGAACAAAGGCGGTGATTAAGGGTACCCAAAGGCCACGGTGCGGGCGGATACTAGACACATTAGGGGCTCTCAAAACAGAAGAGAAAAATGATTAAAGTAATTAAACATAAATTTTTTCACCCTTTCAAAGCGCTGTCGATAAAAAAATACGTGTCGCTTTTTTTTAGTGTTCTACAGCACACGTAAATTTCATTAAGATCGATAAATCCGGCCTCGGGACCTTTACTTGTGATATACAATCCCTTGAAAAAAGGACAAAAATTAACTAATTTGAATATGTGATTCATAAAGACGATTGGTAGGTGTTACGAATGTTATTGTCATTTTTAAAATGATTTTTTCTTTCTTATTTATCTTTTTCTGTTCTCTATTGCAATTTTGGTCTTCAGTTGTTTCTTGTTTCATATTTTCGTTTTCGCATATTATCTGTGGTGATGTACGTATTCTTTTTTGCAACCAACGAGTTGCTATATTTGACATTTTTTGTGATTTGACTGTTTTTGGATCCAAACTAAAAGGTTTATTTCATTTTCTTTTCGTTTATCGTTTTTTGTCAAATGTTTTTATTTTTATTGATTTGATATTCTCGTCTTGATAATGGTGTTTTGAGACACCGAAACCGGTCGACATGTTGAAGATTGGTTAAAAAATTCATTGGGTTTTTTGCTGATCTTAATATTGAGATTTATCGCCAAATAAAGTCAACTAATGAAATTACAAGTCCGAAATTTTTTGGCGAAAATAGAGGTAGCAATTTATTTAAGGACAAAAATATTCAAAATTCTTGGTATTCCTTTAATTTTTTCGATGATTATATTTATAAATTTGTGTATCTAATTTAAACAAATAAGTTTCTAATATTGTCTAATTAACAAAAGTAATATCTTCTCTTGGTGTATCTGATCAAGCTGCACTTGGTTCAATTAACCCAATGCACAAAATTAGTGTTTTGATTATAGTAGAACACTAAAATTAACTTAAAATTTAGGTAAAAATCACTTAAAGACCTGAATATAAAATTTATGAACTTTTAAAAACCTAATAAAAAACTTACTTTTATAAAAAGTAATTTTTTCTAAATTTTACCATTAACCCAACACATCAGTATATATTGCAAACACATAAAATATTTACACTGCTAAAATAATAAAATAAAAAGCCAAACTGATAAATTATTTTCGTCACCTTTACTAATAATTTATTTATTTTATAATTTTTGTCCATTTGTATCCGTAGCCCGACGATTTTCAATTTTAACTAAATACGATTTTTTTATAAAAATAAAAAAAGAAAAAAACGTCTGCTTGATACCCAATAAAATATTAACTCTCATAATTTTCTCACACGAAGTAACGTGTATATGTAGAGTTTGTTTTCAAAAGCCAGTTTTAGATTTAGATTATTTTTAGATTTATGTACATATATCTGATACAAAAATGAAATATCAAAAATTTAGGTTTTGATATTTTAACGCCAACCATTGCGGCGGCTAAATTTTGCAGTTTTAATAAAAAAAAAATGTATTTAATAAAAGAAAGCAAAATTATTATTTTTATCTCAGTGTAAAAATTATGCAACACATAATTACCTATCACGATATACCTATATTTTAGCGAAAAAAACCTAGGCACATAAACAAAATTTGTTTTCTCTTTAATTTTTTATTTGCTTTTTTTTAAAATTGGTTTGCTCGAAACCGCACAATTTGACTAAAAGCTTTGGTTGTAATTTTATGTAAAGCATAGATCAACGAACACCATTATATTATACTACTAGACAAAACTAACAGGGTGAGATGGATGAGATATAAGGCACATAATGTGTTGTCTATTTTTCTGTAAACAGGACTATATTTATTGCAGGACATAATTTGTATACGTATATATTTTGAAAATAAAACGAATACCACTTTCTTTTTTTTAGTCGAATTTTCTCCGAAAAATTAGACTTATACAGTCTATAAGATAAGAGCTGCGAGAGGCGAGAGTAGGGGCGCTATCCGTTTTCGGACCCGTAGAACACGAATATGTAGAAAAAAAATGTCTGATATATATATATATATATATATATATATATATATATATATATATATATTCCCGCCGCCTTTTAATTTGTGTAGGGCCCCCCTATGGAAGTTAAGAGATGAAATTTGGTAAATGGGGCTCATTTTCGAGGCACCTCATACTATCAATGTGGGGTCAAATTTTGGCCAAATTTTTTTTCTGACCCGACCTTTAAGGGGATGGTGGGGGGCGGAAAAGCAATAAAACTTTTCCAAACCGGGTTTAAATAATGTTTCGGTCACATATCTACAACATATCCCAAATTCAGCTTCCTAGGATGATTTGGTGGGAGTAGAGGGGGGAAAAACGATTTTCGCTGGATCTAACAGGCCCCCAGCCCCCCAGAATTAACGTAGAGGGTTGAAATTTGGTGTGTTGATAAAGTTCGTACCTAGGTTGTGCTTTTTGGAGGTTTTAATATTTTACCCCCACCCCCCTCATTTTAAGCTACAATTTCATGTATTTTCGACGTTTTCGAAGTTTGTACCACTCGCACAGGTCACCCAAATAAACCTAGAGGGCTGAAATTTTGTATTCAGATTGAGTTAGTATCAAGGGGGTGCCTTTTGGGGGTCTCGACTTTCAAACCCTACCGCCACCATTTTTATACCCAAAAGAACATGATTTTTCTTGTTTTTTAACAGTTTCGTTCGGGTCAAAATCTCCCCAAATAAACCTAGAGGGCTGAAATTTTGTGTACAGGTTAAGCTAATAGTCAGACACTGTTTCAACTTTTAACCCTTACCCCCACGATTTTTACGCCAATATTTCCTTAATTTTTTTGCTTGTTTTCTAACACGTCTAGAGACTCTCTAAGGAAACCTAGAGGGCTGAAATTTTGTACGTGTATTCAGTTAGTATCCAGCTAGTACCTTTTAGGGAGTCCACATTACTTTTCCCCCCACTTCTCCCATTTTTACATCGGAATTGAATGCTGTTGTTAAATGTGTTTTAAATGCATTACTTTTATTCTAAATACAAGTAGGCGAATAGTAATTTTAAAAAATTTAAAAAAAAGTGAATATAATTTTTTAACAAATGAAATACATACATATTAAGTAATTTAAAAATGTTATTAAAGTCACTGTTAATTTATAAATTAGGAATTTTGGATTTTTATTATTTATAAAATAGAAATTTTGGATTTATTTGGAAAGAAAAAATATCTTCATAAAAGCCTTCCAGTTTACTATTTAAGTTCCTCTTTTAATATTTAAAAATAAAACACAAAGGCAATTGGCGGATAAGCATGGATACAAATGCCCTCGTACGAATTGTGTTGGCTTTTTCCCTGTTAACTGCTACCGGCACAAAATTGAAATTTACTGAGATTCAGCTCTTAAAAACTTAAAACCTTTTTTTAAAGCCCCGATCAACCGGACACTCATCATCAGTTCTGAAACCACCAAAATTACAAATCGCTTGTGGACTTTCAATTATATTTCGCTTGTAGACACTCAATACCGAAGATGAAAGGAAAAATTCGACTTCCGTGATGGGGCTCTCAATACCGAAGATGAAAGGAAAAATTCGACTTCCGTGATGGGGCTCCGCTGCTCACGGCGTTTTTTTTAATTTTGCATTTTTTGCTTAAAAAAATTAAATTTTATTATCAACTAGCAAGGAAACCCGGCATTGCCCGGGTCAAAATACATCGCACACACAATGGTTATAAATTATCACTTGAGCGTGGCTGAAATCTGACTGACAAAAAAAGCGCCGACTCCCGCGTATAGAGAACCTGCCTGATCTTTGAATTACGACACTAGCGCGTATGGTGGCTATATTTAGCATTTTTTAAATGAAAGAGTTTAATTAATATAAGTAGGCTATTTTGAATTAAAAGTTTGTTATTTTTTTATGAAAAATGTCAAATTGCAAATAATTATTATACAAAGCGGTTGTTGAGCGATTTATGTGATTTTTGTTACAAAAAAGGAAAATACTTGTGTCAAAATGGTCGTATGTACACGATATTTAAGAACTATTTATTATATGAATATTTGTGTCCGAAGTGGAATAACAGTTATGCGACAAACAAATATAAAACTTCATTGTAATATAACTATTAAAGTAAGTGGCTAATTATACATTTTTGAAAAGATTTAATTTAAATTTTTAGTAATAAATAAATATTTGTCTGTGTGGTTACAATGTTGCATTGGACGTAGCCAATTTATCTGTTGTATTTAAAACAACAACAATAACTTATAAATTGACTTATAGAGACGTCACTAGTGACAATGGTGACAATGCAAGTTCTCTGTATTTACTTTATTTAATATTTATATATTAAAATTATAAATATTAAAAAGTAATAATTAATACAAAAGTATAAACTTGTTAATGAATTTATGTGAAAATCTATGGTTACAAAAAAATTGCGCTGACATGCTCACGCATGTACTTATAAAATTATTGAAAAAGACGCCACTAGTCTTTATTCAGCTTCTCTATATACTGTCAGCAATCAACATTTCCAGAATAGAAATATCTAGCTTGTTCTCTTTACTAAACTGTGTAAAATCATTTTTTAATTTTGAAAATTTAAATATATTTTAGAGCTTTCCTGATCAATCTCAAGATTTTCAAAATAATCTAGAATATTTTAGCCCGATAATAATTATTTTTTAATAATTTTCAGTGTTGGATATATGACGAAATTCCCTAGATCATTCATGAAATTTTGAGAAAACTCCAAAACCTCTTAGATCGATTAAAGTTATTTCCAATCGATTTTAAACATAAATAAATTTTAAATAAATTTTAGAATGTTTTTGTTTAAAAAAGTTTAAAATAATCTAAAACATTCTAGACCCACTACAATTATTTGAAAATATTTTTGAACAATTAAATATATTTCAGAGCTTTCCTGATCAATCTCGAAATTTTTAGACTAATCTAGAATACTCTAGATCGATAACAATTACTCTTAATAATTTTCAGTGTTTGGATTTATGATCGAATTTCTCAGATCATTCCTGGAATTTTGAGAACAATTTAGAATATTCTGGACCAACTACAATTACACATGTTCATAGTTCATTTTAAAAATTATAAAATATCCTAGAGTATTCCAGAACATTCTGGAAAAATTTGGAATATTAAAATATATTTTAAATATATTTTTCGAACTTTCCAGATCAATCTAGAAATTTTCAGAATAATCTAGAATATTCAATCATTTTTAATAACTTTCTGTGTTTGAATACACCACAGAACTTCCCAGATTATTTTTGAAAAACATTTTAGACTAATTAGAGCGCATTTTCAATCGATTTTAGGCATTTAAAGATATATATATATATATATATATATATATATATATATATATATATATATATATATATATATATATATATCAGAAGTTTTCAAAACGTACTACAAATTTTTAATACAATTCAGAACGTTCAAGACTTCTAAAATCATTTTTAAATAATTTGAACATTCTAATATATATTTGAAGTTTCCAGATCAATCTAGAAATTTTTAAAATAATCTAGAATATTCTAGACTAATGGTAATCATTTTTTAATAGTTTTCAGTGTTTTAGGTATTTGATATATTGCAGAATTTCCGAAATTATTCTTGAAATTTCGAAAACAATATAGAACATTCTGGACCAACTGCAGTCACACATATTTGTAGTTCATTTTAAAAATGAAAAAATATCCTAGAGGATTCCAGAACATTCTGGAAAAATCTAGAATATTCTACAACATTCTGGAAAAATTTGGTATATTTTGGAAAAATTGTCAACATTGTCACTCACGCACGCATTTTAAATAATTCAGCATAATCTCAAGCTTATATAAGTCGTAAAATGCGTTAGAAAAGGATAGAAGTATTCCATCACACATTTTTACCATCCACTTCCACCAGCTGCAACCAAACTTCCTTACTTGCAAGTGCAAACCAAGGGCCTTCTATTCTACGACTGCGACAACCATGAGTGGGTGGCAGTGGGTGGTCATGGAGAAAAGGCTGGACATACTAACGAACATTTTCCTTTTATATATATCTATATATTGATATTAGGTATATATATTTTGACAATAATTATTTGAAAACGTTTTTACGGATACCACGGTTTATTGCATTGATTACAATATTACAAAATATTATCTAGTCGTATTTTCAGCGTATGAGGGTGTTTCATTTATACATTGATACATTAAGCTATAGAATATATATATATATAGTTGTATACATATTCAAACTAGTGTTTAAAATTAAGCGCCACTATATCTAGCATTTCATATATTATACTGAAATGAAAAAAATAAAATAATTTTTCACGTTATAAAATAGTATTGAAATAAATGTACATACATTGGACCTCTTCTTCCACATATCAAATCATTTTCATATTTTATATGTTGGTTGGGAAAATATGGTTTTCTGAAAATTGATAGTACAATATTATACATACGTAATATGTATACTTATTGATTTTTTTTTTTTTTAAATAATTTATTCATAAATCACAGTTCCATTATGCTCGAATCAAATTTATTTTATTTTTACTACGATAAAAAGTTTTCACTGATAAGTTACCATACATCATAGTTAAATAAAATGTTGATGTAATATGGTAGATATACTTTCTAACATAATATAGCTTTTTCTATTATTATTCTGTTTTACTGATCATACCAAATTTTTATTGATTGATTGCCTACAAATAGAAAGTTACACAAATATGAGTAAAAACTGTCCTATCATTGAAAATCTGATGTATCAATCAAACGTAAGATGAAAAGTCAGTAACGCTTGTGTGCAATTATAATAATAAAACGATCAACCATGAAAAAGGAAAAAATGAGCCTAACGGATTCTGCAAATCTATACATATATGTATAATACAATTTTTTTGTCATTTCTGTTTATTTGTTTGTTTAAGCACGCATCGCGTAAAAACTACTGATCCAATTTGGATGATGTTTTTAGAAAAACAAAAAACAACTTGAAGTAAGATTTAATTCGTTCAAAATATCACTTTATTTTCAGCCAAAAAGTCTAACTGTCAGTGGCATTAGTGTGTGGACAGACCGTGACGGGCGCCCGTCCCATTGCCCGTGCGGCTTCCCGCACGAACAATTCAATACATGTATTTAAATGTACGTATTCAGGCCAATACAAACTGGTTTTTGCGGGCAAAGTGACGGACAATCTATCTGCGGGCATTTTACGAACTGTGAAGTGGGTAGGTAATAAAATACTTAACAAAAAAAAAAAAAATTTCAAGTGGTCACCTATTTCAACAAATAGATGCATATATAAAGTAGGGTCGTGTAAGATGGCGCGGTCGGTAAGAGTGCGCACTCCTGTTTTCTCGAAACAGGAACGAAATTTGTAACCAACTTTAATCGTGTTTTGAAGTGTTCGGGTATCTGCAATTACTCACCAAAAAATATTGGTTTACGACATAATTTCGATATTCTAGATAAGTTTAAAATTTTTAGTACGATGTGATATTATTTTTCTCAAATTTGGATGTGTTGCTATGGTTTATGTCGAAACAAGTTAAAAATTATAAATGTTCCTGAGGCTAGTAAAATTAGTCACGAACTAGCTTTGATCACTTTAATTCGTGTCAGGACGCGTGGATGGTTTCCACAGGATGATTTTATTGATAATAGACAGGCATGTAAGATGGCGCAGTACAAAGGCGTGTAAGATGGCGCAGTCATTCTTACACGACAATTCCTTTTACAAAGTTTTTCTTTAACTTTTCTAAGAAATTCTATACAGGAAACTTTCGACCAACGTAAATTCGTGTAACTCAAGTTCCTACATCAAAATTTTACGACTACGAAAACTAACGATAACGAAATGTAGTTTTTTTTGTAAAAATATTCTATTGCTAATAAAATCAGTGGAATATTATTAACAATAGAATTGGTTAGTGGAGCCTAAAATTAAAACAATTATAACCAATTTATAAGAAGTAATTCGATATCGATAATTCTCGATAGCGAAAACTACATTTTAATAGTCGCAAAATATTTGGAATACGGACAACTTGCTTTGCTTAAGTCTTAAAAAATTTCGTTATTTTTTCAGTACGATGCATCGTTCACGAGATATTTACGATCAAAAGTTTATGATTACAAAAAGTAACGAAAATTAATTTTTTTTAAAATGTGTTATTGCTGACCCAATCAATCGGACTAATGGAGCCTAAATTAACGAGTTGTAATCAATTTATGATAAGTGATTCGGTATCGATAAGTTTCGATAACGAAAAGTAGGTTTTAATAAATTACAATACGTTGGAGTGGAAGAGCTATGACAGTACGGCGGTACAATACGTCGTCAAAAGTATGGGGACACCCTGGCCCAAAATGTACCCACATTTTTGACACGGTAGTGTACCATAGAATTAAGTACAACGACGTAGTGTGCCGCCGTACTGTCATAGCTCTTCTACTCGTTTGGAGTATCCATAACTTACTTCACTTAAACCTTCAAAAATTTCGTTATTTTTTTGCTACGATCCGCCGTTACTTACGATCAAAGTTCAGAATAACGAAAAATATGAAGAAGTGTTGATGTAAGAAATTCACCTGTTACGTAGGTGCCGGATTGTTTAAATGTGATTTGTGCTAAGTTCCAAGTTTCTTACTAAGTGCGCCATCTTACCGACCTCAATGCGCCATCTTCCACGACCGTTCTTGTAAGAGTGCGCATTTCCCATTTTGTGAATTTTTTTTCCCATTTCCCATTGAGTTTATAATAAAAATCCTTTATCACAGCGTTAACTAATCATTAAGGTAGTACAATAAATACAATTTACTTCTATAACATTTTCCGTTATTTTTTTATAGCCATCTAAATGTTAAGTGCGCCGTCTTATACGACACTACCGTACCAGTTTTTTTTAGCGAATTTCGAAAACTCGAAATTCAGCTATTACAGTAGGTCTCATGACGCAATCTGAGTCCGGAACTATGGCAGAAATATGTTTTGAGTTCCCTAGAATACGAAAATGATATTCACTAAAATTTATATATATATATATATATATATATATATATATATATATATATATATATATATACATATATATATATATATATACATATATATATATATATATATATATATATATATATATATATATATATATATATATATATATATATATATTTGTGTTCCCACGATAACTCTCGAACGAAACGTCTAACGCTTACGAAATTTTGTGTGCGGACTGCATTCTGAATTACCTTGGCTAAGCTCGTTAGCCAGACACGTCGGATGTCCAGAAGTAGGTTTTCTGGCCATTTTTTATCATTCGATCCTATCATAAGACAGTTCTATTTTTACATCGATGAAAAGGAAAAAAAAATTATGAAGAAAATGTTCTTATAATTTTCTTTCTATGTTAAGTAGTTTTCGAGAAAATCGTAATTTTCACTTTTGCCTTATTTTGCTCTCTTTGTCACTGTAATAAGTAATTTATATTTCTATCTCAGTTGCTTATAACATATACAAAAATTACATTTTTTTTACGTGAAACAAACGGTAGTTATTCAAAATCTATGTATTATAAATACCATATCTCTGTCTCATTTTTTTAAATTAAAATTAACCAGATATTTTAAGCATGTGTAATGAAGATTTTGTTAATTTTTTTATTTAATTTTAAATGAACAAGATAATGAAGGTAATGTCATGATATAATATTATTAAATATTATAGAAAGATAACATAATAATAATGTTTATACGCCAGGAAAAAAATTTTAAAGAACTAGATCGATTTTGAAAATTTTTTCACTGTCAAAGATCTAAGTTATTTTAGATATTTTAGACAGATATAGATTACGTAATGTAAGGTCCGCCAGGGTCCATGGGACCCAAAAGTGTTAAAAATAAACTAACCGACCGATTTTGAAAATTTTTTCACTGTTAGAGAGCTAAACTATTTTAGAAAGATATAGATTACCTCATGCAAGGTCCGCTAAGGTCCATTGGATCTAGAAGTGTCAAAAATAAAATAAGCGACCAATTTTGAAAATTTTTTCACTGTCAAAGAGCTAAGCTATTTTAGATAGATATAGAATACGTAGTGTAAGGTCCGCCAAGGTCCATGGGACCCAAAAATGTCAACAATAAACTAACCGACCGATTTTGAAAATTTTTTCACTGTTAGAGAGCTAAACTATTTTAGATATATATAGATTACCTTATGTAAGGTCCGCTAGGGTCCGTTGGATCTAAAAGTGTTAAAAATACAATAACCGACTGATTTTGAAAATTTTTTCACTATTACAGAGGTAAACTATTTTAGATGGATTGGGCTTATATGTTGTATGAGTCCTGGGATCTTTTAAGCACCAAAAATAAACTAACCGACCGATTTTGAAAATTTTTTCGCTGTTAGAGAGCTTAACTATTTTAGATAGTTATAGATTACGTTATGTAAGGTCCGTCAAAGTCCATGGGACCCAGAAGTGTCAAAAATAAAATAATTGACCGATTTTGAAAATTTTTTCACTATTGCAGAGGTAAACTATTTTAGATAAGTACAGTATGTTATCTGAGATCCACAACTGTCCTGTGGATGCAAATGTGGCATAGAAAACTACACAACGGGTTTTAAAAATAGTTTTACTGTTAGAAAGGTAAAATATCCTATATTATATAGGATAGAAATAAGCTACCGAACCGATTCTCAATATTTTCTCATTGCTAGAGAACTAACTTATTTTAGGTGGATAGCACTATGCTGTAAAAAGTCCGTTGTGGGTCCTGGGTCCCAAATATACCAAAAATAAATTACCTAGCCGATTTTGAAAATTCTTTTACTTTTAGAAAGCTAAACTAGTTTAGATGGGTATATGCGCCAAGCACCTTTTGCGAAAAAGCGCCAAAGATTAACTACTCAACTGATTTTGATAATCTTTTCACTCTTAGAAAGCTGAATTATTTTAATTGGATACAGGTCTTAGATGAGATCCGCCAGTGCCCAATATTTCGAAATTCGCTATGTTATGCAGATGCTGCGACAGGGGTATTTTTACTTTTAACAAACTGTTAGATAAAAAATTTAAACATAAATGTTTTCACTACCGTAACTTGGGGTAAGATTGGCCCATTTTTTGCGTTTTTTTACGTAAACTGCCTTATATTTCTCTTATATATTTAGGTAACTTCCTCTTACTATTAGCTATTGAACTCTGCATATTTCAAAGTATACATTGACTAGTTATTAGAACTCAGAACTTATTTAATTTCTATTTTAAGATGTTCTGAAAATTTAGGACAATCTTGCCTTTATTTTGCCTTTATTTGGGGTAACATTGTCCCAAATACAAAATGTCATAGTAAATAATGCCAAATATTATTTGGGACAATGTTCGACATTTTTAATTGTGGTTGTACGTAAGCAGATAGTGTACAATATTTTAGGGACAGGGTCCGCTCCAAGGGCGGGCAACCCGGGCATTTGCCCGGGGCGGCAAATTTTAAGGGTGGTAATTTTGTAAATTTTTGTAAAAAAGGGTGGCAATTTTTCAATTATATAAGTAAAAAAGAGATTTGCTCGGGGTAGAAAATTTAAAGGGTGGTAATTTTGTAAAAAAGGGGCGGCATTTCACAGGTGAGGAGCAAAAGAAAAAGATCGCCGGTACAAAAAAAGAGAAAGGAGGGCGCGATTTTTACACCCAGCGACCAAAGTAAATGTCACTAATTTTCGTGCAGGGGCGGAATTATTCCCTCTTGCCTGGAGCGGCTTAAACGCTAGAGCGGGCGCTGTTAGGGATCAAATAAAGTGATACTTGGAAAGTAAACTTTCCGCACGCAAATTGATAATCAAACACGCAAAACCGCCTCCTGATTTTTCATTTAATAAATATTTCATAATTATTTCTATAGAAACCACCAACAAAATAATTTAAACTTTTTTTTAATTCAAAAAAAAAGACAAACACTCAATAATATTATTTTAAAAAGGAATAAAAAATAGTAATAATAATGGAAAAAAGTATGTGAAATTCGTAATAAAACATAGTGTATGCAACTCGTGCAGGATTGTCGATTGCCCACTTGAGCGAATGAGCGCACTCACTACGATCGTGCGCTCAACTTCGCTCTCGTGGGCAATCGACAATTTCCGGCACTTATTGCATAATATACTGTTCTTTTAATGGAAATTTAAAAAAAACTGGGTGGGCCAATCTTGCCCCAATACTTGGGCCAAGGTTACCCCAGCTTACAGAATCACATTTTACAAATAAACAAGGTAAGTATCAGAAAAAACAAACTTAAAATATTTTGTATATATATTAAATGAAAGCTGTTATACACTTACCAATCAAAAATCTTAAGTAGTTCTGGATGTGTAAGAAAAAGTTGGTTTGCATCAAAACATTCACAAGAAGTAACAGTGAAGTTGGAGCAGCACTGAGCAGTGGCAAAAGATGGAATTAAATCAATCTTAGCATTCGAGTATAGTCAGTCCTGCTACGTGTCATTTACCACAAGAACCAAGTTGATAGCTGTATTTGCTAACTAATAGTAAATCAAACTGTCTTTTTCCAAGACTTGGGCCAATCTTACCCCAAGTTACGGTAGTGCAATTAAAATAACACACAATTTTAAATCTACTGTACGGGTCACGTATTCAATTTTGTTTCATCTTTTGGGTATAACATTAGGTATATACAAAATTATTAAATAGGTAATATTTAAAATTTAGCTTATTAAATGAAAGTTAAATATATTTAATATTATTCAATATAATACCTACCATATGCTTTTGTATTCTTACCAATTATTTTTTAACCAAAAACGCGGTTTATTTCTAAATCAAAAAATTTATTACAAAGCATTTGAACAGCAAATGAAAGAGATTCCTGCTTCTTGCCGAACATTTATTAGCACTTGTAGACCAGAGAACTTTCGCAGAAATAGGTATAAAAAATATAGAATATGAGTAACCAAATATACACACGGCTAAATTACCAATTAGGTAAGTACTGAAAAATACATGAATCATTGTCGGAAAATAAAAATTTATGCTTTTTCATAATGAAATATGCATAAAAATAAAAAAAAATGGAAGGCATTTGCAGTCAATATGCAATAAAAAGCATCTTATTTTTTTCTTCCAAGGTACCATCACAGTGTGATTCTGCCGAAAAGTAGTCAATTTTCACAATTTTTTTTCGGATGGATAGGATGGGGGAATGGAGAATTTTTTTTTACTATTAATACCATTATTTGACAATACAAAAATATTTTTTTATTTATTTTAATTTATTTTTTATAATTATTATAATTTTTTGAAAGAAGTGTCTTTAAAAAAGGCCGAAATTCGGTCCCTATGGGAGCTTTTTTTTCTTTTGAAATATGAAAAAATGGCGGTGTTTTAAATAAAAAGTACAAAATTTTTTCCAGTTTTTCCTGTGAAAAAATAGGAAGATAGCGGTTTGGACATAGCGGTTTACCTACAGATTGATAATCTATTTAAATTTTTTTTTGGGATAAAAACTGCGGCCGCAATCGTGGGCACCGAATTTCGGCCTTTTTTAAAGACACTTTTTTCAAAAAATTATAATAATTATAAAAAATAGATTAGGGTAAAAGCCCCCTTTGTGGAACGGTATCTAATTATGAACATTTACATATTAATGAAGTTATTTCTGAAAGAAACGTCTGATAACAAAAATTATTATTAATAGAATGATTGCTTTTCAATTTAAATTCACCTCGCATTTAAAGTTTCCTTACTTAATTAAAGAAATAAATATGTAAATGTCAAAACTGTTCCAGTATTAGATACCGTTCCACAAAGGGGGCTTTTACCCTAAAATAAATAAAAAAAAATTTTTATATTGTCAAATTTAGTGGTATTAATCGTAAAAAAAATTCATCCCTATTCCCCTATCCTATCCATCCGAAAAAAAATTGTGAAAACTGATTACTTTTCGGCAGAATCACAGTGTGATGGTACCTTAATATGTATTTTTATGTATTTACATATGCTTTGCTATTCAGAAAAGAAATAATAAAATTTTTTGGGAATTCTAGATTTTGCATTTAACTGTAAATAGACACAAGGTATGTTTACTTAAAATATAGATAATTTTATGGCCCAGTATGCTACAATTTCAAACCACGTTTGTCCACTTGTTGGTTATATTGCATTTTTATAAAAATACTTTTTATGAGGTGCCCGCATCGGTGTGACCGCCGAATTTGACCGCATTGTGCCACGTGCCATTTTGCGGGAAATTCCAGGTGTGTTACTATCGCCCGGACCGGTCGGACCAGTCCTTTACAGACACTGTTTTGTTTTAAGTCAAAAAAATAAAGTAACTATATAGGTCAAGTCAACTTAAACTGGTTAGAAGTTTAAGTTGCTGTAGTTGGTCTAATATAAAAATACCCCTGTCGCAGCATCTGCATAACTAACCGAATTTCCAAATATCGGGCAATGGCGGATCTCATTTAAGATTTGTACCCATTTAAAATAGTTTAACTTTCTAAGAGTAATAGAATTTTTAAAACCGGCTGGGTAATTTATTATTGGACAGACTTTGTGCAGCATAGTTGTATCCATCTAAAATAATTTAATTCTCTGGCAATGAGAAAATTTTCAGAATCGGTTTGGTAGCTAAATAAAGTTCCGGAACAGCTCCGCAAAAGTTCCGCAAAATCTCAGTTAATATTGACTTTATTGAAAAATAACCCGAACAAAAGTTTCATGGGAAGACATGAGGAACTAGAAAATGGCCTCGAATTTGACCTTTGAACATGACCTCGACCAACCAGTATCATATTTTTTTCGTTTTTATGACCTTCACACGACTTTGGGATATGAAGTATGAACATGGTTTTGAACGTAGAATTTCCCGCTTTTTCCGAATCCGCGGTCAAAAATAGGCCATTTAAAAAAACAAAGTTGACCTCCAAATTTTGGTCAAGGTCAAATTCGAGGTCATTTTCTAGTTCGTTATTTCTTCCCATGAAACTTTTGTCCGGGTTATTTTTTGATAAAGTCAATATTAACTGAAATTTTCCGCTGTTCCGGAACTTTATGAACGCTCTATATATATATATATATATATATATATATATATATATATATATATATATATATATATATATATATATATATATATATAGGATATTTTACCTTTCTAACAGTAAAAGTATTTTCAAAACCCGTTGTGTAGCATTCGATGCTGCATTTGCATCCGCAGGACAGTTGTGGATCTCAGATAACAAAACCTGTACCTACCTAAAGTAGTTTACCTCTGTAATTGTGAAAAAATTTTCAAAATGGGTCAGTTATTTTATTTTTGACACTTTTGGGTCCCATTGACTCTGTCAGACCTTACATAACGTAATCTATATCTGTCTAAAATAGTTTAGCTCTCTAACAGTGACAAAAATTTCAAAATCGGTTGGTTAGTTTATCTTTTACAATTATAAGATCAGTCAACCCAGGTGAAACTCATACAACATAATCGTTATTCATCTAAAATAATTTTCATAAAAAGTTTATCTCTCTAACAGTAAAAAAGGATCCTAGGAATCTCATAAAACTTATGGCAGTCAGCGAGTTTCTCTGGGACATCATTTAGTAACTAATTAATTAAAATACTTTAACCAGTGAAAGAATTTTCCAAATCGATCCATTTAAAATTTTTTTCCAGTCGTACAAACATATTGTTATTTCTTTTATAATATTTAATAATATTATATCATATAATATATCGTTAATAATACAATACCGTTTAAAATTCAATAAAAAAAAAAATCTTCGTTAGATAAGCTTAAAAAATCTGGTTAATTTTAATTTTTCAACTTGAGACAGAGATATGTATGTTCATTATAATACAATTAATACATAAATGTTGAATAGCTATCAATTGTATTACGTAAAAAATCGAGAAAAAAATTGCTAGAGATCTGTATTTTATAAAGAATTGAGACAGAAATATAAATTACTTATTACTATATATATATATATATATATATATATATATATATATATATATATATATAATATATATATATATATATATATTAGGGTGGCGCAAAAGACCATATATTTTTTTTTTTGTCTCATAGGAAAAAAGTTAATTTAGCTCGATTAAAGAATGCTCACCAAAAATTAGCTCGATAAAAAATTTTTTAAGGGTCGCTCAAACCTTTTTAAAATTTGAAAATGAGCCAAAAATTGATTTTTGTTTTTCATCAATTTTTTTTTCTCATCCCTGCATATGTTTGTACATTGAATAATAAAAAATTCCTCCAAATTTTAACTCAAAAAATTGATAATAAAAGTTCGCTCAAGAGTTCTGAAAATTTTTCAAGTCAAAATATTTAACATTTTTTAGCGCTCCTAAAAAATATTAAATGTTTTGACTTTAAAATCCTGAGCGACCTTTTATTATAAATTTTTTGAGTTAAAATTTGGATGATTTTTTTATTGTTCAATGTACAAACATATGCAGGGATGAAAAAAAAAGTTTGATGAAAAACAAAAATCGATTTTTGGCCCATTTACAAATTTAAAAGTTTTGAGCGACCCTTAAAAAATTTTTTATCGAGCTAATTTTTGGTGAGCATTCTTAAATCGAGCTAAATTAACTTCTTTTCCTATGAGAGAAAAAAAAGGAAAATATGTGGTTTTTTTGCGCCACCCATATATATATATATATATATATATATATATATATATATATATATATATATATATATATATATATATATATATGTTTTAGTGAATATCGTTTTCGTATTCTAGGGACCTCAAAACATATTTCTGTTATAGCTTCGGTGCAGGTGTCGCCATGAGAAGGACCGTAATAGCTGAATTTCCCGTTTTGGAACACAAGGAAAAAGAGACGGAAAATTAGATACATCCAATTTAGCTTTACTTATTACATTTATTTGATGACATCAAATCAATTGAAGTTTATTGAACATATACCTCTGAAGTAAAATTGTGTCTTTATTATCAAAATTAAAATGGAATATTTTAATACAAAATTTACTTTTAAAGATAACCCTCCAGTCTACCGAATTTGAAACAGGTTTTCTGGTGTGAAAAGGGCGCACAAGTTACAAGAATTTCTGAGAAGTTAGGTAGAGCTTAGGTGAAACGAATCTTTTACATGGCTTTTGTATTCGTATTATTGGTGTGAGCATTGTAAATATTATAATACAAAGAATTATTCTTGTCGGAAGAGATTAAATGGTATTGATGTACAGATTACTAAACCAAATCATGCTAAGATATGTTAGATTAGTTACTGAGAACTGATCCATTAATATTCAGATTTGCACTTAATTTCCCATGATCTCTCCGAAACTACTGGAAAAATCATTAAGAAATAGTTTGTAGTAGAGAACTGATTTTTGGGAAAATGGTAGACTCACAAAGAAAATAAGCTATTCCATATATTGGGTCATCCGGAAAGTTCGTGCCGTTTTTGGTGTAAATGACCATTCCGATTTTCTTCAAATGGCCAAAAACTGTAAATTTTGAATGTCCAAAAGTTGCCACTAATTCTTAACATTTTGGTTCGGGTTGCGCTTTATTTCTTGACGCTTTGTTTCATCGTCAATACACACAGGTCGATCGAAAGAACCTTCATCTTCCAAAGAAAACTTACCCTATAGAAATCTACCAAACCACTTTCTACCATTTCTGTCAGAAAGTGCATCATCCCCATAAACACTATAAATTTTCTCGTTGCGTCAGCTACATTAGTACCTTTTTACACTCGTATGACATGACAAAATGCTCCTTAATATCTAAGATTGCTAATTATTACTGACAAAAAAAATTTAAACACTGTTTAAAGATGTATGACACATAATTAAAAGCACCACTATCGGCCTAACACCAACATGTTGTTGCATGTTTTGTTTGCGGTTGCTACTTGAAGAAATATGAATTCATCCGAGCGATACTTAAAAAGCTGAAATAAAACTATTTTGCTTCCATTTAAAAAGACAAAAATTGATACTGATTTATTTTATTATGCGAAAAATAGTATACAAATAACTTTTACATATTATGTAAATAAGTAGGCATAGATAATTAATTTAGATACAAATATTAACGCGTCAATGTATATCTATCGTTAAAAATTTAAACGTGTCATTCGATAATATAAAATATGTGTAAGTAGGCATATACTCGCATGATAAGAAGCTATAAAATAGTGATTTGTACAAAGCAAATACAGTCAGAAGACTGTTCCACTTTATGTTATTAATAAATACTTTAGAAGTTAATTCTTTTATTATTAAATAAAATATGTAGTAATTTTTAGTTATTTATTTCCTTTATTTACTTACCAACTTACTCTTTTTATAGGTAAGTATGTACACATATAAATAAATGCCGTGAGCAGCGGAGCCCCATCACGGAAGTCGAATTTTTCCTTTCATCTTCGGTATTGAATGTCTACAAGAGAAATGTAATTGAATGTCCACAAGCGATTTGACATTTTGGTAGTTTCAAAACTGATGATGAGTGTCCGGTTGATCGGGGCTTTAAAAAAAGGTTTTAAGTTATTAAGGGCTGAATCTCAGTAAATTTCAATTTTGTGCCGATAGCAGTTAGTTAGCAGGGAAAAAGCCAATACAATTCGTACGAGGGCATTCCTACCCACGCTTATCCGCTAATTGCTTTTATGTTTTATTTTTAAATATTAAAAAAGGAACTTAAATAGTAAACTGAAAGGCTTTTATGAGGATATTTTTTCTTTCCAAAAAAATCCAAAATTTCTATTTTATAAATAATAAAAATCCAAAAATCCTAATTTATAAATAAACAGTGACTTTAAGAACATTTTTAAATTACTTAATATGTATGTATTTCATTTGTTATAAAAGTAAGTTCACTTTTTTTTTAAATTCTTTAAAATTACTATTCGCCTACTTGTATTTAAAATAAAAATAATGCATTTAAAACACATTTAACAATAGCATTCAATTCCGATTTAAAAATGGGAGAAGTGGGGGGGGGGGAAAGTAATGTGGACTCCCTAAAAGGTACTAGCTGGATACTAACTGAATACATGTACAAAATTTCAGCCCACTAGGTTTCCTTAGAGAGTCTCTAGACGTGTTAGAAAACAAGCAAAAAAATTAAGGAAATATTGGCGTAAAATCGTGGGGGTAAGGGTTAAAAGTTGAAACCTCCAAAAAGCAGTGTCTGGCTATCAGGTTAACCTGTACACAAAATTTCAGCCCTCTAGGTTTATTTGGGGAGATTTTGACCCGAACGAAACTGTTAAAAAACAAGAAAAATCATGTTCTTTTTGGTATAAAAATGTCGGGGGTAGAGGTTAAAAGTCGAGACCCCCAAAAGGTACCCCCTTGATACTAACTCAATCCGAATACAAAATTTCAGCCCTCTAGGTTTATTTGGGTGACCTGTGCGAGTGGTACAAACTTCGAAAACGTCGAAAAAGCATGAAATTGTAGCTTAAAAATGAGGGGGTGGGGGTAAAATATTAAAACCTCCAAAAAGCACAACCTAGGTACGAACTTTATCAACACACCAAATTTCAACCCTCGACGTTAATTCTGGGGGGCTGGGGGCATGTTAGATCCAGCTAAAATCATTTTTCCCCCCTCTACTCCCTCCAAATCATCCTAGCAAGCTGAATTTTGGATATGTTGTAGATAATTCACCGAGACATTATAAAAGGTGGCGCGAATATATATATATATGAGCAATTCCATGTATAAACCGATCACCCAAAAATGGCATGTTCTCCAAATTTAATTTCCCTGTGTATATAATAAGTTTAAGTGGTGTTGAGCTATGTACTCGAATACTATTGAATTATCTTCTACTTTGTCGGAGTTATAATTATCCAAAGTTGCGTTCAAGGTCACAAAATGGGGATTCCCCAAAATATTTTATTAATTTTTTCAGAGTCTAAGAATAATTAAAAAATGATTACATGTGGCATTGAATGTACTTTACATACACTTTCAATCAGACCGATTTCCATTCCAATACATGCACATATATTGAAGTAATTGCAAGTTTTATTTTTTTCTTTAATCGCTTATACTGAAAATACCTTATCTTCGATTTTTGATTTTCTTTTTTTAAATTAAAGTACTCAGTCCCCTCTATAACGTGGTACTCGATTTTCTTTGTTTTTTTGAGTTTTACGGATTTTACGGGGCTTAGTTTGAAAAATACGTGAAATTTTTAACTAATTATTAAAATAAAGTATTAATTATAATATTATCCCACCTTTAATTTTCGAATTTCTTTCTTCAAGTTAAAGTACTTAGTCCTTTCTTTAACGTGGTATTCGATTTTCTTTGTTTTTTTGGGTTTTACGGATTTTACGTGGCTCAGTTTTAAAAAAATACGTGAATTTTTTAACTAAATATTAAAGTAAAGTAATAATTATAATATTACCCCACCTTTGATTTTCGATTTTCTTCTTTCAAATTAAAGTACTCAGTCCTTTCTATAACGTGGTACTCGATTTTCTTTTTTTTTTGAGTTTTACGGATTTTACGGGGCTTAGTTTGAAAAATACGTGAATTTTTTAACTAACTGATAAAATCAAGTATTAATTGTAACATTACCCCACCTTTGATTTTTGATTTTATTTCTTCAAATTAAAGTATTCGGTACTCTCTTTAACGTGGTATTCGATTTTCTTTGTTTTTTTTGGGTTTTACGGATTTTACAGGGCTCAGTTTTAAAAAATACCAGAATTTTTTAATTAATTGATAAAATAAAGTATTAATTTGAAATTTACCCCACCTTTGATTTTCGATTTTCTTTTTTCAAATTAAAGTACTCAGTCCTTTCTATAACGTGGTACTCGATTTTCTTTGTTTTTTTGAGTTTTACGGATTTTACGGGGTCCAGTTTAAAAAAATACGTGAATCTTGTAACTAATTTTTAAAATAAAGTATTAATTTTAATATTGTTTCATCTTAGATTTTCTTTATTTATATTTTAAATTGGAGTTTAGAGTCCCCTTTAAAACGTGTTATTCAATTTTCTTAGTTTTTTTTGAGTTTTATGAATTTTACGATACTAAATTTTAAAGAAACACGTTCATTTTTTTACTAAGTGATAAAATAAGGTATTAATTTCAATATTACCTTAACTTTGATAAACTCAGAAAAACTTAGAAAATCGAATAACATGTTATAAAGGGGACTCTAAACTTCAATTTAAAAGATAAATAAGGAAAATCGAAGATAAAACAATATTAAAATTAATACTTTATTTTAAAAATGTTTTTAAAACTGAGCCCCGTAAAATCCGTAAAACTAAAAAAAAAAAAAAAAACAAATAAAGTCGAGTATCACGTTAAAGAGGGGACTGAGTACTTTAATTTGAAGAAATAAAATCGAAAATCAAAGGTGGGGTAATGTTATAATTATTACTTTATTTTACCAATTAGTTAAAAAAAACACGTATTTTTTTAAAACTGAGATCCGTAAAATCCGCGAAACTCAAAAAAACAAAGAAAATCGATTATCACGTTAAAGAGGGGACTGAGTATTTTAATTTACTGAAAGAAAATCTAAAATCAAAGGTGGGGTAATGTTACAATTAATACTTGATTTTATCAGTTAGTTAAAAAATTCACGTATTTTTCAAACTAAGCCCCGTAAAATCCGTAAAACTCAAAAAAACAAAGAAAATCGAGTACCACGTTATAGAAAGGACTGAGTACTTTAATTTGAAAAAAGAAAATCGAAAATCAAAGGTGGGGTAATATTCAAATTAATACTTTATTTTATCAATTAATTAAAAAATTCTGGTATTTTTTAAAACTGAGCCCTGTAAAATCCGTAAAACCCAAAAAAAAAAAACAAAGAAAATCGAGTACCACGTTAAAGAGAGTACCGAATACTTTAATTTGAAGAAATAAAATCAAAAATCAAAGGTGGGGTAATGTTACAATTAATACTTGATTTTATCAGTTAGTTAAAAAATTCACGTATTTTTCAAACTAAGCCCCGTAAAATCCGTAAAACTCAAAAAAACAAAGAAAATCGAGTACCACGTTATAGAGGGGACTGAGTACTTTAATTTAAAAAAAGAAAATCAAAAATCGAAGATAAGGTATTTTCAGTATAAGCGATTAAAGAAAAAAATAAAACTTGCAATTACTTCAATATATGTGCATGTATTGGAATGGAAATCGGTCTGATTGAAAGTGTATGTAAAGTACATTCAATGCCACATGTAATCATTTTTTAATTATTCTTAGACTCTGAAAAAATTAATAAAATATTTTGGGGAATCCCCATTTTGTGACCTTGAACGCAACTTTGGATAATTATAACTCCGACAAAGTAGAAGATAATTCAATAGTATTCGAGTACATAGCTCAACACCACTTAAACTTATTATATACACAGGGAAATTAAATTTGGAGAACATGCCATTTTTGGGTGATCGGTTTATACATGGAATTGCTCATATATATATATATATATATATATATATATATATATATATATATATATATATATATATATATATATATATATATATAAAATTTCTTTTCTACATATTCGTGTTCTACGGGTCCGAAAACGGATAGCGCCCCTACTCTCGCCTCTTGCCGTTTTTGTTGTATAGGCTGTATAAGCCTAATTTTTTCAAGGAAAAATTCGACTAAAAAAGGTGCACACATTTATAAATAAATTGTAGTAATAAAAATATTATGTACGTCACGAGAAGTGTTGGGCAAGATATCGAAATTAATTATCTAGATAACAGATAATAGATAACATAATTTAAAATATCTAGATAAAGATAACAGATAGTTAAACCGTTATCTAGATAAAATTTTAGATAACAGATAAGATAATATTTACAGAAATAATGCACGAGTTGAATGTTTATCAAAAACCGATACGCGGACCGGTGCCGGACCACGAAGGTATCTCTCTGGTCCGTAGAAAGATGTGTGAATTACAACAAATTACAAAAATATTTAAATGAATCTTTTTGGCGATAAAAATCACATGTTTTGGAATTAAATTTTTTTTAATTGCGGATCATGATGCCACACGTCTAGCCTAACAGAGAATAACAGTTTTTGTTTAAAAAAAGAAAACGGCGAAGCTAATTTTATACAAAATAGTTTTGAATATAAAATTTCGGGATTTAGCTTCCATTATTTACGGCACATGATAACACACGACTAGCGCAATATCGCACAACCATTTTGTTTGAAAAAAGAAAATGACGGGGTAAACTTGATGGGAATATATTTATGGTCAACCTTTCATAAACCATGACCTAATAATTATATTCCATCTAATGGCGGGAATCATTCCAAACTAAATGAATTCTGTTTATATTTAAAATTAAAGAACTGGTAAGTGTCGATATTTATCTGAATTATATGATCGACCAAGTGGTCGGAAAACGACATTTCATATTACATGACCTAATGTTATTCTAATTAATAGCGGGAATGATTCCAGGTCTATCATGTCACTTACAAGTAAACGTCCCGAGGCCGGACCTATCGATTGTGATGAAACTTAGATATGTTGTAGAACACTAAAAAATAAGCGACACGTATTTTTTTTATTGGCGGAAAAACGGTTTGAAAGGGTGAAATCGCCCTCCAAAAATTGGGGTAAAAATTTAATTTTTTAAATATCTCGAAAACGGTAAGAGATAGAGCAAAAGTTTAAATTGGCGATATTGCTCTTTTTTAAACAGCTATCTATTGGTACTTATTGGTACTGACAGTGGGTAATGTCACAATAAGTGGTTCTGAAGTTGGACTGTCGTATGTAAGGTTTTCATAAAAACCCTACATACGATATACAATAAGTGGTTCTGAAGTTGGACTATCGTATGTAAGGTTTTTATTAGGTTTCCATTCATTTTCAAATATCGTTATTTTCGGTATCGATAACTTTCGATAACGAAAACTATAACATCCATTAAGAAACAAACCTTATGAAAACCTTACATACGACAGTCCAACTTCAGAAGCACTTATTGTGACATTACCCACTGTCAGTGTGTTAATATTAAAAATGAGTGTATGTTAACTAATATGTAATTTAAGAGGGTGACTCACCCCCTCTCCAATGTTGCTCAAACTGAATTTTGAAATCGAAAATTTCATTTCTACGTTATTCTAAATGTCTTAAACTATTTTCCATAAAGAAAAACTTCTTAAACTACCCAAGTAGTACGACTATTCGACACAGTCACCCCCTAGTTAACTACGCCCAGACTTAATATTAGGACATTGAGCAAAAACAGGTCAATTAGATTTTTTGACGTAGATTTCAAATCTGTAACCAAAATTTTTATATTGTTTAATTTTCACCCCCTTTTTGCAAAATTAACCCCTAAATTTTAACCCCCAGCCACCCCTGTTGACACAATTTGAACAAATTGCATACCAATAGATAGCTCTTTAAAAAAGAGCAATATCGCCAATTTAAACTTCTGCTCTATCTCTTACCGTTTTCGAGATATTTAAAAAATTAAATTTTTACCCCAAATTTTGGAGGGCGATTTCACCCCTTCAAACCGTTCTTCCGCCGATAAAGAAAAATACGTGTCGCTTATTTTTTTATTGTTCTACAACATATCTAAGTTTCATCAAAATCGATAGGTCCGGCCTCGGGACGTTTACTTGTTAGTGAATACCTATATGAAAATGTTAAATATGTCAGCTAGTGAATATATAAAAATGGTGAATTTAGTTTCAATTTTCTATTTTTTTTTTTTTCAAAAAAAATCAAGAGATATTGTCGTTATCTTATCCTTTTCCTTCGCTTAATAAAAAGATAAAAGATAACTTACTTTAAAAATATCTAGATAAAAGATAATAGATAACGAAAACGTTATCTACATAAAATTTCAGGTAACGCTATCTAGATAAGCACAACACTGGTCACGAGTACTCTAATTAACACACGGACGGCTGATCGATGTAATTTCTTTTCCAAAACGGTTTGAATATCGTTAGTTGAACATACCTGGAACAAAGAGAAAAATTACATTAAAACAGTGGTATACTAGTCATAACATAAATTTTCAAATTCATGCCCTTTATTTTTAAATAAAATCGAAAAAATGAAAAATTAATTGTATATAAAACAGCACGGCCGAAATTCAAATTCCTGTAACCATTCTATCTTTTCGGCATGTAAATGTAAAGGAAAGTGGCCTTAGTATTTTATTTGAACTTACTCACAAAGTACAAGAATTACAGAAACTACATACTACATAGCAAGAATATTTACAAAAAAATTTCACTTTTTGTTCACTCCAAAAAGTGCAACAATAATATCAAGTGAGAGGGGCAAGCCACACCTAGCTCACACACATACGTTGTGTACTTAAGTATGTGTGCAAGTTCATGCAACGCGTCCCTATTCATCACGGATGGCCCGGCCGTATACACTCAAGTCAAGTGAAACTCCCCCAAAAGCCTGGTCAGAAGCTCACACAATTCTTATATACAAAAAAGATAACATATATTAGAACCAAGTAATTACCGACCAATCTCGCTCTTGAATAGAATCGCAAAACTGTTTACGAGTATAATAAGTAATCGATTACTGCCGTGGGCAGAATACGCTGATATCATACCAGAAACACAAAATGGTTTCAGAAAAGGACGAGGACGTGTCGATAATCTTTTTATTTTGACTGCATCCCCACAAAACAGTGTCCGCCTCAAAAGTCGCAAAGAGTTCTGTACTTTTGTTGACTTTAAGAATGCTTTTGACAGTATAAATCACAAAATACTTTGATACAAACTCTTTAAAACTGAAATAATTAGTCGCAAACTTATAACATTTTTCTCAAATCTATATAAAAATGCTAGTATGCGTACAAAATTAACAGATTCAGAGTGAACAAATAACTATAACAAAAGGTGTGTTACAAGGCGACAGTTTAAGCCCTCTACTGTTTATTCTGTTTATTGCCGATTTTGACAAATTTCTAGTAGAAAAAGACATAAAAGGTTTAAGCATTAGTAGCGATACAGAAATTCGTTCATTATTTGACGCAGATGATCTTGTACTCTTAAGGGCAGGGTAAGGTATTAAAATAATTTTCTTTTTGCAATTTTTTTTATTTTTTTAATTGAATGAACACATAATATCTCAAGAATATTGTCTTAAAATTTCAAGTTGACTGGAGCAAAATTGACGAAGTTATAAGCATTTTTGTTGTTACCTGTCAGATGTTTCGGTCTCTACATATCTCTCTCTCTCAGTTATAGAAATTTCAATGGAAGTACTAACGTGTTTATACCTGTACTGTCTATTTTGTCAGTGCAGGGTACAAAACTTAGTTTAGCAGTAAGTATTCTATATCAGTTTTATACAAGAATTTTTAAGTGATCAAAACTTTAAAGCGTTTTCCCCACAGCTCACGTTTTCAAAGTCGGTGCCCCTCATAACTTCAAAACTGCAGCACCGATCCATTTGAAATTTGGAACACTATTTCTGTACATAATTTACGAGGTAACGCTGGAGAGTTTTTTTAAAATTTATTAATAATTTTTATTTTACAATAACAAATTAGCCAATTTTTTTCGCAAAAATCGGGTTTTTCCGCTCTAAGTGTTTCAAAAAAGTGAAAAATTGAAATTTCGAAAAACCCTTCCAGCGTTACCTGAGGAAAACTATTATCTAACGAATGAACTTTAATTTTTTTATTTCGGATTATCCAGCATCAAGTTATGAGGGGAACCGCATTTTTACTTTTTTCCGAGACACGTTCGAATAACTGCTGCCATTACTGTATTTTTAAATATGTCTTCGTGAAAATTTTATACAATATTCTTCGAATGTTATACTTTAATGTACCACTGGTTTTAATAAAGAGATTTTAACTGTGTCGTCACAAAAAAATAACAAAAATATGCCTTCTTTTGTACGAATTAACCTTACCCTTTCCTTAAGGGATACTCCAAGTAACGCTCAAAAACAACTAAACGCGCTTCATGAATACTGCCTTCAAAAAAAAAATTGCGGTTAATATAGACAAAACTAAAATGGTTATTTTTAGAAAAAGCGACACAGTAAAGTATTCAAATACAATGGAAAAGAGATTAGCGTAGTAAATACATATAACTATTTACACAGTCAAAAAATTTGTGTTAAAATTAACACATTTCACATGTTCAGAACGGTCCACTCAATTTTTTGTGTCATTTTAACACAAAGCATATGTGTCAAATCTATACACAAGATTTGTGTCAATGATTTAACACACAAGAGGACATATATTTTGTGTTAATTTTACACAATTACTTAGTTATAATTTTACCAGTAAATATGTTAATATAACCATTATTTAGTGTATCTTTTTAACACAATGATGTGTAAAACTAACTGACTTAGAATGTAGAAGTTTACGCAATAAATGTGTTGGTATAGGTATTTTGTTATTTATTTATTATGTAAATGAAAGGAAATAGTAAAAAATAATTTTTCAGTACTCAAACTTTTTTTATTTAATATTGCTACAATTTTTGTAAAGATTTCGACGATGATATTGGTGAAATTCACTTGGTATTTTATGAAAATAATGTTGAAGCAATACCCAAAAATTGTGAAGATCGTTGTCAAAGTTAACGTGGAAGACAAAATGGAACGTACCACTTAAACGTCGAATATTCGATAATCTTTTAATTAATTGAAATAAATTCTGCAAACAAAGAAAAAAATTTAGTCTATAAAAATTCAATCCATAATATTTTTAATTAACTTACCTAATAATGAATATTTAATATCTGTATGATTTTTGTCGGTTTCACTGTTGTGACTTCTCTGGTTGTGACTGATGGAAATTAGCTGACTGCTACACTGGCAATGCGATATCTGACTCCAATTTGATGAAATGTTAGGAACAACACAATGAACGCATTTATTATTTAATAACAAAAATAACTTGTTTATTTGATGCTTCGAATTAGAATATTTATAATGTAATGACTATTAAGTCTATAAAAATACAAAATTATTAAGCACATATGTATGAACATGAAAAATATGAATGTGTGTGCTATATATTGTATTATTCTGCCAATATACCTCTTCCGTTGGAGGAATTTATTTGACTGGTGTTGTTGGTGCTCACCAACTCAGTATTGTCATAGCTACTCAACCATACGAAACCAGCGCGCAAAACCAGTTTCTTTGTGTTGAAACTACACAAATATGATGTTATCTTTCATTTGACACAAATATGATGTTAATTTTTGTTGTTTAAAACAGATTAACATTTTTTTTCTGTTAAATCAAAATTTTTGTTAATATTTTAATTTAACACAAACACGAAATGTTATATTAACACCGGGTTTTGTTACTTATTTAACACAAAGATTTTAACCACTGGTTTTTTTGTACACAAACACAAATGTTTTTTACCGTGTAGGAGTCACATTTTCTAGTTTTACACAATTAGAAAAACCGCCATGAGCAGCGGCCCCATCACGGATGTCGAATTTTTCCCTTCATCTTCGGTACTGAATGTCTACAAGCGAAAGGCGATTGAAAGTCTACAAGCGATTTGTCATTTTGGTGGTTTCAAAACTGATGATGAGTGTCCGGTTGATCGGGGCTTTAAAAAAGGGTTTTAAGCTTATAAGGGCTGAATCTCAGTAAATTTCAATTTTGTGCCGATAGCAATTAGCAGGAAAAAAGCCAACACAATTCGTACGAGGGCATTCCTACCCATGCTTATCCGCCAATTGCCTTTGTGTTTTATTTTTAAATATTAAAAAAGGACCTTAACTTGTAAACTGGAAGGCCTTTATGAAGATATTTTTTCTTTCCAAAAAAATCCAAAATTTCTATTTTATAAATAAAAATCCACTATTCCTACTTTATAAATAAACATTAACTTTAATAACATTTTTTAAATTACTTAGGGCGTTTTCGCGTTGGGGCTACCGTAACGAGGAGCGACGCTACCTTGTGATCGTGTACTCGCAACCATTGATTCCGGTGGTCATTAGAGCTATGTTTAAAAATATTTTGAAATGACTAACGCGATATGGCTCCCGTTGACACATAGCCGTGCACATAACTTAAAAAAATTTAAATTTTTCAAACTGTTTATGTTTTAATAATTTTTGTATTATGTCACCTTAATTTTAATAATTCAAATATAAAATTTTTCTTCATTACATTAAAAATTTTAACCATTTTAAGAGATTGTCAAAAAAAATTTTTGAATGACATTTGTATGCTACGCGAACAAATATAGCGCGTATCAATGGCAGCAATGCTTATGCAACGCGAACATGAATGCTAGGTCGATCCGAAGGGATGCCCACGGAAGCGATGAAAACCACAACGCGAAAACGCCCTTAGTATGTATGTATTGCATTTGTTATAAAAGTAAGTTCAATTTTTTTAAAATTTTTAAATTTACTATTCGCCTACTTGTTTTATAGTACAAAATATAAAGTATTTTAGACACAATTAACAATACCATTGAATTCCAATGTAAAACTGAGAGAAGTGGGAGGAAAAGTAATATGGAATCCCTAAAAGGCACTAACTAGATACTACCTCAATACATGTACAAAATTTCAGCCCTCTACGTTTACTCAGAGAGTCTCTAGGCGTGTTAGAAAAAAGGCAAAAAATCAAGGAAATATTGGCATAAAAATCGTGGGGGTAAGGGTTCAAAGTTGAAACCTCCAAAAAGCAGTGGCTGGCTATTAGCTTAACCTGTACACCAAATTTCACCCCTCTAGGTTTATTTGGGTGACCTATGCGAGTGGTACAAACTTCGAAAACGTCGAAGAAGCATGAAATTGTAGTTTAAAAATGGTTAGGTAGCGGTAAGATATTAAAACCTCCAAAAACCACAACCTAAGTTTTATTGTTTTGTTGCCACCACCACATCCCTAAAGGATGGGTGGGATCCAAAATTTGCCAAAAATTTTACCCCGCTTTGACAGTATTGTGCATCGGAATGAGCCCCACTTAACAAATTTCAACTCTTAACTTCCATAGCGGGCCCTACACATGCCACAAGGTAGCGGCATATAATATATATATATATATATATATATATATATATATATATATATATATATATATATATATATATATATATATGGCTTATTTCACGTACGATCACCACACCCCGAAATCTTGATGTCACCGATTTTGATGGTATTCTGTAATAATGTTCTACTATACCAATAGTTTTGAAATGTCATTTTTTTTTCCTCAATTTTAATAAATATGGAAGTTACGATGTAATGAAGTTTGCCTAAATTTTTACCAATTTTCGACACTTTCTTAAAAAGAGTTGAATATCTCCGAAGTTATAAAAGATAATTTAACCAAATTTGATACATACTTAGGGAACATTATAGGGAAGGTACGCGTATAAGAGTTATTACCGTATTTAATACATGATTAGATTTATAGGTATCCAAACATGACCAAATTTGGACATTCATAGCAAAAAAGCGCCTACTTTGATTTTCTTAAAATTTATACAGTATATGCACCATACCCTACAGAATATAATATATGAAAATTGTGATGGGATCTTCAGGACTTTCCAGGGGAATGACGATAATGTAACGGGAATCCATGAGGTACAAGATGATACGGGTCGAGTGTGGTTGTTGGATATATCGATTTTTCAAGTGAAAATAAGTAAAAAAGTTCCAGTCAACATATATTCTAAAACTCACCGTTTTCGAGTTATACGTTATCGAAGTTTCACTAAAGTGATAATATTGACTAGTAAAATGATATCATTACATTGACTTTTTGTTCATAAAATCAATTATACCTTTTTAGATCAATATAAAAATGCGTTTTAAATTAATTCCAATAAAAATTTTATTAACAGCTTGACGGTCGTAACACTATCCAAGTGACAATCGCCGATCTTCTTGAAACTTTTCTGGTGTGTAGAATAGGCCAAAATAAGGGACCCGTATTTTTTTTTATCGGCCGCAGTCCACTTTTACGGGGTGAAACCAGCCCTTAAATTTGGGGGTTCAAATCGTATTTATTAAGATATCTCAAAAACTATAAGAGACAGAAGAAAACTGTAAATTGATGAAATGTTCCTCTTTAAAAAACCTCTCCACCTGTATAGGTTAAGCCAGGATCGGGTTTATAAGAGGGACTGGAGGGGTGAAAATGGGGGTAAATTTTCTTGTACAGCTCGAGTGGTTCAATATATCAAATTTTTACCATCATAAATAGAAAGAGCATCAAAAATTATGGGATACGGATTTTTGCGTTTTTCCGAAATATGTGTGGTATTCAAGACATATACCTAAGAAAGAAAAAATAGGATAGATTGTATTATTATTTATTGCAAATATCTTCTATATTTTTTGTTTTTATGTTTATTTCATCCTGAAAATGTAAATTTTTACTTTCCGATAATGATTCATGTATTTTTCAGTACTTACTTAATTGGTAACTTAGCCATGTGTAGGTTTATTTGGATACTCTTATTCTATATTTGTTACACCTATTTCTGCGAATGTTATCTGATCTGCAAATGTTAATGAATGTTCGACAGCAGTAATCTCTTCCGTTCAACAAATCAACTACCTTTATTTCCAACAAACTTTTTTTTAAGGTAGTTGATCGACAAAACGATTTTTTCAAAGGATTTTAACGAAACTTTTCTAGATATTTATTTAATTCAATCCCAATAATACGAGTCTTTACCGAAAAAAAAAATTGACCACCCCCAATTTTGAGAAAAACAATTTCAAAATTTTGTAATTTTAACACGGTATTGGGGAAAACTTAATGGGAAAACTCAATTTTTTTTTTTGAGTAAAATGAAAAAGTGTCAAAGGAATTTGATATAAATTTGATAAAATACCAAGTTACAAACCATATTTAAAAAGAAATAAAAATTATTCACCACGCCCTTTTTGAAATATAAACATCATGTTACAATGTTTTTATATTGCTACACCATAAGTGCGAGGAAATTAAAAAAAAAAGTGGTATACAAATATAATCACTGAAGAATATTAATACATTATTCAATTTTTGATAACGGAATTTTTTTTGAGATATATTTTTGTACCTGACTATCTCAGAGCAACTACCTTAACTAAATAAACGCGTTTTATTTCTTTCTCAACATTTAAACTACTTTCCTTATTCTTTTTGTATGCTTTATAGCTGTCAACTCCATTTCCCAGATCACAAAATTTATTACAAAGCTCCTGAACAGTAAACGAAAGAGATTGCTGCTTCTTGTTGAACATTCATTAACACTTGCAGATCAGATAACATTCGCAGAAATAGGTGTAAAAAATATGGAATAGGAATATCCAAATAAACCTACACATGGCTAAGTTACCAATTAAGTAAGTACTGAAAAATACATGAATCATTATCGGAAAGTAAAAATTTACATTTTCAGGATGAAATAAACATAAAAATAAAAAATATAGAAGATATTTGCAATAAATAATAATGCAATCTATCCTATTTTTTCTTTCTTAGGTATATGTCTTGAATACCACACATATTTCGGAAAAACGCAAAAATCCGTATCCCATAATTTTTGATGCTCTTTCTATTTATGATGGTAAAAATTTGATATATTGAACCACTCGAGCTGTACAAGATAATTTAAAAAAAAATTCTCTTGAAAAATTTTTTTGATTTTACATTTTAAATATGTTTGACTTTTTTAATTGTTTTAAATTAAAGTAATTATTTTATAAAAAATTTTTTCGATTGACAAATTTCCATGTGAAATGCAAAAAAACTAGTTAAATTGTTTTAATGGATTGTTGGTATGGTTGGTTGTTTATCCAAGAATGACAATCTGAAATTTAGATAATTTCTGCCACTGAAGATGATATTAAACATATCGAAAATATTTTGGCAATTTTAATAAAGAAAAGCTATGAAATAGAAGATATTGGTTTCATTATGTCCATCCTTCTATAAAGCTAGTCCACGCAATTTGGGAGAAGGTTGAAAAAATTCTTCGTGATAATAAATTTTTCTATGCCAACTATATATAGAATAATTTTTTTATTTAAAGTTTAGACGCCAGGTTTATAAATTCGATTTTTAACGATATTTAGGAATTTTAGCAGTCGTATATAAAGCTTTGTATGCAACTTGTACATAATTTGACTTTATGAACTCGCCTTTTTTTATTGGCCTCGCTCGCAAGCTCGCTCAGCCATAAATACGGCTCGTTCATAAAGATCTTCATTACGTACTTGTTGCATAAATAGCTATTATGAACAAAAAGTCAATGTAATGATATTTTACTAGTCAATATTATCACTTTAGTGAAACTTCGATAACGTATAACTCGAAAACGGTGAGTTTTAGAATATATGTTGACTGGAACTTTTTTACTTATTTTCACTTGAAAAATCGATATATCCAACAATCACACTCGACCCGTATCATTTTGTACCTCATGGATTCCCGTCACATTATCGTCATTCCCATGGAAAGTCCTGAAGATCCCATCACAATTTTCATATATTATATTCTGTAGGGTATGGTGCATATACTGTATAAATTTTAAGAAAATCAAAGTAGGCGCTTTTTTGCTATGAATGTCCAAATTTGGTCATGTTTGGATACCTATAAATCTAATCATGTATTAAATACGGTAATAACTCTTATACGCGTATCTTCCCTATAATGTTCCCTAAGTATGTATCAAATTTGGTTAAATTATCTTTTATAACTTCGGAGATATTCAACTCTTTTTAAGAAAGTGTCGAAAATTGGTAAAAATTTAGGCAAACTTCATTACATCGTAACTTCCATATTTATTAAAATTGAGGAAAAAAAAATGACATTTCAAAACTATTGGTATAGTAGAACATTATTACAGAATATCATCAAAATCGGTGACATCAAGATTTCGGGGTGTGGTGATCGTACGTGAAATAAGCCATATATATATATATATATATATATATATATATATATATATATATATATATATCATAATGTTTTTCTACAGAATCGTGTTCTACGGGTCCGAAAACGGATAGCGCCCCTACTCTCGCCTCTCACCTTCCTTTTCGTATAGTCTGTATAAGTCTAATTTTTTCGTTGAAAAATTCGACTAAAAATGTATATGTGTCTATAAATAAAGCTAATTTGACAATAAACAGAGTAGAACAAATACTAGCAGGAGCAAAAACGAACTGATAGGAGTGTAAAGTTATTTGAAAGCACCGTAATAAGTACTTTAGTACACGCAGCTGACATTTGGAGTATAAAATATCTTAGCGAATTAGAGAAAGTTCAATCAAGATATTTTAAAATTATTCTCTGCTGGCAAAACTCTGTCCCGAACTATACTACTACCAAAGATTAAGGGAGCAAAAAAAAAATTGTTAATTTTTTACTGATTTTTGAAGGGCTGTGTTTACGTGAAAAATGGTCGTATCGAGATGACATTTTAAAGCTTCAAGATTCTAGTTTTGAGATCTTTCATCCCAAAATTTTTAGAAGTAACAGATATTAAGCAACTCTAAGGAATAACACAAAAAATTTTTGAAAATTTTTTGCTCTTTTTTCGGTCAATGGGCTTGAAAATTTTTTTTACAGTAAAGTCATGGTATTGACTTGATAGCCTGCTTTTTCGGCTTCAATTTTCTTTTTTAAATTTTTCTCTACGGTGAATTGTTCCGGAGATATTCAACTTTAAAGAATACAAAAGAAACCTTTTTACTTTAACCGTCGACATCTCAATAACCAGTGATCGGATAGAAAACTGAAGGGCAGTTTTGAAATCTGGAATAAATTTCCTACAAGGCTGTGCCGCGTACCTTAGGGAAAAAATTTTTTTTTCATCCTGGAATTTAACCTGAAAAATGTGAAAAAAGGGACTTTTTTTCTTGTTGCGAAAAATTATTCACATCCTTGGGGAATCTAATGTTTCGTCAAATTTAATGAAAAATTTAATTTTTTTTTAACTTTTTTCACATTTAGGCATGTTTTATCCATTAAATTTAAAAATTAAGAGAAAATTTTTTTTTTCAAAAATTGAAAAGAATTAATTCGATTCAAATACAGTATTATTATTATTATACATTCAAGTCAGTTTTATACCTACATATAATCATTTACGATTATTTACCCTTGATGTAATATAACAATTTTAGTCGGATTGTTGCCATTGCTATACACTGTTGAAGTTTCATTGTAATTAGTTAATGTTCATTATTATTAAAACAATATAGTATTTAAGGCGTATTATTGTTATTTATTTAGTTTATTTTAATTTAAATAAAATTTATAAAAATTATCTTATAAAGTTTGTTGTTAAATGTAATTTTATTTAGTAGACAGCGTAGCGCATAATTATTGACTCTAAAAGAACCGGAAAACAACAAATTTATTGACTCCAAAAGTACATAAGTAAACGCTACACGCTTGAATTTTACAGATAAAGAAAAATATATAAAACAAAATTCGTAGTTATCGGTTCTGTTTTTCAAAGGATAGTCCTTCATTCCAGTTTTCTGTGCTTTAACTTGTTAATCGGAGAAAACAATTCGCTTGCACTATTGATATATACTTGAATTTCGATAAAATTTCGTTCTAACTTAGAACGAAATTTTATCGAAATTCACCAAAAGGTATAAGAGTTATTAAAATTACACCCTGTATACATATATAATGATTTGTTTACATAAAAGAACTGTAATGTTTTTTTTATATCCGCGTGACTAATACATACGCATTTTTCTTTCTCTCAATCAGATCACTAGTGTACATAGGTACTGAAATATCAAAAGATCAAAAATAACTTCAACTCAAGAGCGGGTACAACAAAATTATTTTACATAAACTATTACAATTTGACTGCATGACAAATACTCAATTGTTTGGAATTCAAATGATTGGATAAGAACGCAACAAATAATTTGCCAGGACATCTGTAACAATTTCAAATAATTATTGATTTGATTTTTATGACCCACATTAAAAAATTTAACAAAAATATTGTTATCTTTTACCGTTTCATTTTTAAAAGTAGTTTATAATAGTACAAATTAAATGATATTTTTTGATGAATTTTACAAAAAAAAATATTTATTTTAGCATCACTGAAGTGTTATTTGTATGATCAATTACGTTCCCCAAAAACCAATCCATGTATAATGAAACAGATATAAATGCTATCAACCATAAAAATTAAACTAGGTACATTTATTTCAAATAACCAAATCACCTCTCAGTTTCCAATACGTAATTGTATTTATATGCTAAACCGATTAACAAATAAATTTAACTCTTGTGTACCACTACACAAAAATTTTGACTCATAGACTACTAATGAGGCTACGATTTTAGCGAATTTCCATTCTGGAAATTCAGCTTTTACAGATGTTTCAGGAATTACAGCTATTATATTTATGTGGATACGCGAGAGCTCTCGAATAAAACATCCATTTTTTTACGAACTTTGATGAAAATGTAAAGTCTCAAGCTCCTTAGTCAGTTCGTCAGATGATACGTCAGATTTTTGGAAGCCAAAATTTTAGCCATTTTGCGTTATGTTTGGTGGCTTTTTACAAAACTGACCAGAATTCAGAACGTTCTTAATTTTTTTACACCGTCGAAAAGAGCGTAAAAAATAATCTGAGATAAGCTTTTGAACCATTATTCTAAGTGAAATAGTTTTTGAGAAAAATTGAAAAATTTTCAATAAAAATGCTTCATTATTTAAATAGTTAAAAAAAAAACCTTAAATAGTTTTTAACGTAGGATTCGAATCTGTAATAAAAAATAGGGATATCTATTTAAGATTTCAAAGTTACCGCAAACATCACCCTGGCGGAATGGGGGTAAGAGGTTGTGTTTGGGGTCATTGAATCGAGTTTTTACAAATATTAAACAGGTATTTTTTATTTTTGATCAGATGTGTATTTCTTTAAATATTGCACCGTTTCCGAACTTTTCTTCAGCAACTAGGAATCAGCAACCATCTATTGCGAATAAAACAAAACGTTTGAGACAAAAGTTACGTATTTTGTCCCGTAGAATCCGAATTTACAATAAAAAATGGGGGGTTTTCATTTAAGATTTCGAAGTAGCTCCCCTCCCCGACTACACAGAGCAAGGGGGGGGGCATTGATTGAGAACAGAAAGATGCTCTCTTCAGAAATATTAATTTTTTTATCAAACAAATTTTTCCTACAATGCTTATTTTTTGAGATATTAAAAAAACCAGGTTAAATGGTATATATTATATAGAAATAAAAATGTATAGAAAATTATATTTCTTGTAAGACCAAATTATCAAATGTCAAATATTTATTCTCATAGTAATAAATAATTAATACAAAGCTGCGTTTTAGCTAATTTCCACAGCTGGAAATTCAGCTACTACGGTCGTTCTCATGATGCGATTTGCGCCCTAGACTGTAACAGAAATATGTTTTGAGGTACCTAGAATCTAAAAATGACAGTTACTAAAATTTATATATGCTAAAATATTTTGCCTTTATTTTCCTATCATAAGCTGAAATGATAGGCTTTATTTATTGGTAAGCTCGCTCGTCAATCCTCTCTAATTTTAATTTCTCCCTTTGGCTAGTTATCTAGGAACAATTGAAAATTTTCAAAACTAATTAATCATTTCTTCAAATACATAACATAGACTAAAAATCTAAATTAAGCCTACTAACAAGGCAATGCACCCAGAGTGAAATTCGGGATTTTGATGAAACTTCGCCGGTGCGTAGAATAGCCAAAAATAAGGAATCCGTGTTTTTTTATCGGCCATCTTCCACGTTTAGGGGATGAAACCAGCCCCTAAAGTTAGGGGTTCAAATCGTATTTCTTAAGATATCTCGAAAACTATAAGAGACAGAGAAAACTTTAAATTGACGAAATATTACTCTTTGAAAGGCCTATTCACCTATATAGGTTAAACCACGGTCGGGTTAATAAGAGGGGCTGGAGGAGTGAAAATGGGGGTAAATTTTTTTGTACAGCCTGAATGGTTCAATGTATCAATTTTTGCCACCAAAAATAGAAAGAGAATCAAAAATAGGGGATACGTATTTTTGCGTTTTTTCAAAATATGTGTGGTATCCAAGCCATATAAAGAAGAAAAAAATAGGGTAGATTATATTGCATTATTATTGATTGCAAATACGTTTTATATTTTTTAATTTTTATGTTGATTTTCATCATGAAAATGAAAATTTTGATTCATATATTTTTCAGTACTAACTTAATTGGTAATTTAGAAATGTGTACATTTAGTTACTCATATTCGATATTTTTTATACCTAATTCTGCGAAAGTTAAAGTTCTCTAGTGTGCTTGTGTTAATGAATGGTCGATAAGAAGCAATAATCTCTTTCGCTCATTGTTCAGGTGCTTTGTAATAAATTTTGCAATTTGGGAAATGGGGTTGACAGGCTGACACCTATAAAACATACAAAAAAAAAAAAAAAATAAGAAAAATAGTTTGATTGTTGAGAAAGAAATAAACCGCGTTTATTTGTTTAAAAACGAATTTGTAAGAAGATAAAGGCAGTTGTTGAACGGGAGATTATTGCTCTTTGTTGAACATTCATTAACATTTGCAGATCATAGAACTTTGGTAGAAATACGTATCAAAAATATCGAATATTAGTAACCAAATATACAAATGGCTAAATTACCAATTAAGTAAGTATTAAAAAATACATGAATCATTATCGGAAAGTAAAAATTTACATTTTCATGATGAAAATAAACATAAAGATAAAAAAAATATAGAAGATATTTGCAATCAATAATAACGCAATATAATCTACCCAATTTTTTCTTCCTTATATGATTTGGATACCACATATGTTTCGAAAAAACGAGAAAACACGTATCCCCTATTTTTTAGTGCTCTTTCTATTTATGATGGCAAAAATTTGATAGATTGAACCTTTCAGGCTGTACAAGAAAATTTACCCCCATTTTCACACCTCTAGTCCCTCTTATTAATCCGACCCTAGTTTAACCTATACAGATGAATAGGTCTTTTAAAGAGTAATACTTCGTCAATTTAAAGTTTATCTTTTAACTCTTATAGTTCTTGAGATATTTTAAGGAATACAGTTTGAACCCCCAACTTTAGGGGCTTGTTTCACCCCCTAAACGTGGAAGATGGCCGATAAAAAAACACGGATTCCTTATTTTTGCCTATTCTACACACCAATGAAGTTTCATCAAAATCCCGAATTTCACTCTGGGTGCATCTCCTTGTAAGGTGTCAACGAATCTGGTATAGAAATAAAAAAGTATGTTGATCTAAGGTATTCAAATATTATATATTTTTAAAATACCTTATATTTTGTATAGTCTAAATAAGTATCCTCCCTATTACTTATTTGAAAATTTAAGTTCCTACATCCCCTATAAGTCTGTTTGCATTATATTTAAACATTTCTTAAAGTAACTGACCATTGTTGGAGACGCTAGAACTGTAGACGTTGAAAATATAAAAAAATAAAATTTGACCTCTCCCCCATTTTTTTGCGTTTATCTATTTTACGCATTGATTACAGGATTAATTTTCAAAAAGTGATGAAACGTGTATTCATTAATTTATTTTTGACCTCCTTTGACTATGCTCTCCAGTTTCAATCGTCTAAAATTATCTTAACTGTGAGTAAGGCTACTTTGAATCAGTTATTCCGAAACAAATCGGATAAATTTAGTTTCAAATCAATTCTTTAAAGTGCTTCGCTTCGCTCGCCAAACAGTTCAAAATTCTATAAAAGGTTAATTCCATGTAATGCTTCGCTCCGCTCGCCAAACGACTCGAAAGTAACCATTAACATATCTAATTTTCACACTCTGAGATCTTTCTGTAGATGCCCATATTGATGGTTTTAAAACTAATTCAATTTTAGACCCTTTTCGGGATCCCAGAACCTTGGTGGACTATTTAAAATTATGCTCAGTTTCTCCGTATTTAAACTTTACTATTATCTATTACTACTTTCCAAAATGAAATTTTAGTTAAAAAGTTTTGAAGTTAACATTTTTAAATATTATTTTTATCGTAACCTAGGTAACCTTATGTTTTTCTTTCTTTTGTTTCCGTTTATTATTAAATTAGTATTTTTGGTACATCAACTTTTGTCTTGAATATATTGACCCCCGTAAAAGATATTGTGATAATTTTGATTGAGAATGTTGTCGATGTTGAGATGATATGCGTCTAAGGAATAAATTTATAATGTTCCACTAAAATCTGTCCCGTAGTTTTTGTGTCAACCGTGCCCATAGAAAACCTAACTGATAATTTTATTATATAAATTCTATGTAACTTCCAAAATATCAGTTTTAGATATTAGAACATCTTATAGAAATAGATAAACTTTACATATTTCTACAAAATTATGGTTAAAAATACAGGTGATTCATTTGAAAAAGAAAAATATTTGAATAAACAAAAATTTTTTTAAGAAAATGCTTTATGTGACCATCCTGTATCAACTCAAAAAGCTGCAATGTCACTGTCACATAGAATATTAGTAACAATTTCCAGCGAATTCAAATTTGCTGTCAAAAACACTTCAAATAACAAAATTGATGCCAACTTCCGGTATGACCGGAAATGGCAGCAACTTAAAAATATTTAAATTAAAACCTGCATAATTGAAAACTTCTATAACCAAATTTTCAAAAATCTAATTTACTTAGAAGACCATTAACTTTTAATGAAAATCTATTTGAATCATCCTCTACATAACCATTTGGGAGATTACATTAAAATATTTCTAAGATTGATAGGGAGGTTAATATCTATATTTCCTGTAAATTTCAACTCAATAGCTTTAATAGTTTTTGAGTTAAATCGATTCGTACGAACAGACAGACAGACAAAAATTTTTTAAAGTTATATTTGGTATATATGTCAAATTTGCTAACTGAAAAACATACTAATACCTAAAAATTCGAAAATCACGGACAGACACTTCTATTTTATTATTTTATCTATAGGTACTGATGTACATATATATATAAGTTTATATGTACATATATACATATATATATATATATATATATATATATATATATATATATATATATATATATATATATATATATATATATATACAAACTTACCATTCAGTGGTCCACAATCACTATGATCATACTACTCAGTGGTCCATAGTCACTATGATCTTACTACCTAAGTTCCGTCTAGCTGTTTATTTTAAGCTTTCTTTGGTCACTAATACACTGATGGACAATTTTAACCTCACGTTAACTTTTCTAATAATATTTCTAATAATAAATAGTATTTGAAAATAAACTATGGAATTTTGGGCAACAATATAATATATTACCCTGAAATTATTTAGCTTCCCAACAATAAAAAAAATTTCAAAATCGATCGGGAAGTTAATTTTGAAGCTTTTGGGATCCCAAGGATCCTGGCGGATAATACAACATAGACAATATTTATTTGAAACAATTTAACTTTATACGTATAAATATGACAATTTTTATTCTATTTAAAAATAAAGAAAGAACTACCACTATCACTATCGACCGATACCTCCTTTCTACAAAGAGTACTGCAAATTTCAGGTTATTTTGTTGATGAAATATTAAAATACTAACCGTATGAAACAGTTTGTGCACGCAAACCAACCAAATTAATAACATTTTCATATTTTTACTTTAAATAACAGAATAAAAAGCACAACATGAATATACACGGTGGGAAGCGAGAGTATTTTGTATCGTAAGATTGGGTCGTAAGATTTACGGTATAGTATTCACACTACAGCACTCAACAAATATAGCTTACGTTTCTTCTTTGTATCTGCTTTCTGTCTAATACATAACTGTTCTATCAAAAGTAAATAAACTTTTATCCCTATATACTATATATATATATATATATATATATATATATATATATATATATATATATATATATATATATATATATATATATATATATATATATATATATATCAATTTGTGTATATATTGAAAGGTACGAAAGAGTACTTACCGATGTAGTTACATATCGACTACAAAAACATTCATTAGGAAACCCTATTTTGTTTACTCTTACAGAACGTACAGTTTATTTCATTTTATGTCGTATGTAGACCATGCATGTACTGTGTACTAGATAGGTATGTATATATACTCAATGGACTTGTTTATTATCGTGAAAAATAATTAAATGTGTTATTCAATACAAATTACTTTCGTTTATTCGAAAAAAAAAGAAAAGAGAAAAAAGTTTGTGTAAATACCGAGCAACATTATTTTATTATTTGCATATATAGAGTGTTGCAGGCAACTAGGAATATATAAATTTTAACATTGTAAAAAGGAAATAAAATAAAATTGACCGTAACTACTACTTTTTCATACATTTAACAGTAAGCTTATATTAAAAGGAGAAATGAATTGGTAGGCACTCTAGAACTATCGTGAGGATATTTTTTTTTCGAAGTGATGCACCTATCTAAATCGAATGCACTTCTTAGCAATAATAGCCATACTAAGCTACATTATATATTTTTTCTGTGATTTTACCTCTGTGAGAACTGTAAGAAAGAAAAACAAGAATTTATTTAAAGAAATTTTTAGGTGGTAGAAATAGCTAGAAAATTCTGTAAAAAATATAGAATATGGTGCAACGTATTATCCAACAAAGAGTTTTAGTTTTATTAGTCTGACTGTAACAGTTTTCGAATAAAATAATTTTCAAAAATACCCACTCTGGCATATATATGATCAATTATCTCAAGATGAGAGAAAGATTAGAAGCTTAATATGTACCAATGGTATATTTATTACTGATATCATAACATAACTTATTTTGGAAATCTTGCTCTGCGGCTGCAAACCATATGTCTGCTAGATCCTTTTTTTGTAACCAAAGGTGCTATATTTTGCTTTTACTAGATATTTGGCATAAAATAATACGACGTTAAAATAAAATAATGTTTTAGAATAAATAAAAGTCAATAACAGCAAAATTATTATATAATAATTAAAAGTAAATATTAATCTTGGATTTTTAGGTATACATGTATTGATAAAGCTGATAATATATTTATCAATATTATTTACATTTATTTTAGTTATTTGTTTTTTAATTATTGGATTGAGCAATTAATAAAATGCTCTGCACGTACTGAGGATGTGATACCAACTACAATTTACCGGGGTGAAAGGGGGGGGGTATATTCCGTGAAAACTCAATGCAAAATTAGTTGTATTAGCACCTGCAAGATCTATTGAGATTTATAAGTAACCGTGAACAGTAGAATATACCATGGGTTGTGTGTATACTTTGGGTCCATATGAAGAAATGTTGTTAGTATCAATAAACCAGTTTTATATTAACATTAAAATCATTGAATTTTAAAGGTGCGACTGTAACATTATTGTAAATAAACAATGCAAATATGTAAATGCCATAATTTAGGAAAATGAATTAAATAGTATATTTTTATAGGATATTTGTAATTTTCAAGGGGCCAAGTTACTACATGATAGTTAGCATTCCGACTGTAATCAGAATTTTACTTCATAAACTTGGCAGAGTGGTGGCAGGGAGCATCTCCACTTTCTATGGTTCTATACCTATTTAGAGTTTGTGTTTGTATGTGTAGTGTAGTGGGTGCTAGTATGTGTGATGTTCGTTATGTATGTCCAAGGTGGGAATGGATACATACACACTCGAGAACCGTATGTACACATAATATCTGGTGTAATATCTATATATCTATGTATTCGTATGCATGCATTACATTGTTGCAAGTGGTTGATATACAATGACCAACAATCAATGTCCGCTATATTTGGTGCGCACGACTGAATCACCTAAGCTGTGACAGACAAATAAATAACTTCAAACGAACTACACATTTTAGTCGAATTTTTCCTTGAAAAAATTAGACTTATGCAGCCTATACGATAAGAACGGCGAGAGGCGAGAGTAGGGCCGCTATCCGTTTTTGGACCCGCAGAACACGATTCTGAAGAAAAAAATGTCTGATATAGATATATATATATATATATATATATATATATATATATATATATATATATATATATATATATATATATATATTCTCACTACCTGTAGAGCCCCCATACGGAAGTTACAGGCTGAAATTTGGTAAGTGGGGCTCATTTCCGATGCACCTCTTACTATCAAAGAGGGGTCACATCTTGGGCAAATTTTGGATCCGACCCAACCTTTAAGGGGGTGGTGGGAGCCGGAAAAACAATAAAACTTTCCCAAATCGATTGGAAGTAATGTTTCGGTCAATAATCTACAACATATCCAAAATTCAGCTTCCTAGGATGATTTGGAGGGAGTAGAGGGGAAAAAAGTACTTTGGCTGGATCTAACACGCCCACAGCCCCCCAGAATTAACGCAGGGGGTTGAAGTTTGGTGTGTTGATAAAGTTCGTACCTATGTTGTGCTTTTTGGCGGTTTTAATATTTACCCCCCCGCCCCATTTTTAAGCTATAATTTCATGCATTTTTGACGTTTTCAAAGTTTGTACCACTCGCACAGGTCACCCAAATAAACCTATAGGAGTGAAATTTTGAGTACAGGTTAAGCTAGTAGTCAGCCATGGTTTTTCGGAGGTTTCAACTTTAAACCCTAACCCCCACGATTTTTACGCCAACATTTCCGTGATTTTTTTGCTTTTTTTCTAACACGTCTAAAAACTCTCCGAGGAAAACTAGAGGGCTGAAATTTTGTACGTGTATTGAGTTAGTATCCAGCTAGTGCCTTTTAGGGAGTCCATATTACTTCCCCCCCCCCCACTTCTCCCATTTTTACATCGGAATGGAATGCTATTGTTAAATGTGTTTTAAATGCATTATTTTTATTCTAAATACAAGTAGGCGAATAGTAATTTTAAAGAATTTAAAAAAAAGTGAACTTACTTTTATAACAAACTAGTTTTTACCCGCAGCTTCGCTGGCGTGAATTTCGTAATTTAGTAAAGGTAATTCCTAGTGGGTAGTTCGCTAAAATTTTTGCCCCTATTTTCTTATCATAAGCTTTGATAAGCCTTATTTATTGAGAATTACCTTGGGCTAGTTATCTAGGAATACTGGAAATTTTCAAAAATTAATTTGTCATTTCTTCAAACATAGATATAACATTGACTAAAAACCTAAGTAAGCTTATCAAGGAGATGTCAACGAATTTGGTATGGAAGTAAAAAAAGTATGTTCACTTAAAATACTCAAATATTACTTATATATTTTTAAAATAGCTAATATTTGTACACTTTACTCTAAATAAGTATCCTTCCTTATCCTATTGGAAAATTTAAAATCCCTTAAGTTTGCTTGCATTATGCTTAAATATTTCCTAAAATAACTCACTCATTGTTGGAGACGCCAGAACAGTGGGCTTTAAAAATGTAAACTTTGACCTCCCTCCATTTTTTTGCGTTTATTCCCTATTTTACTCTTTACAGGATTAACTTTCAAAAAGTGTTGAAACATGTATTCATTAATTTATTTCGGACAACTATGCCCACCAGTTTCATTCGTGTAAAATTATGTTGGCTGTAAGTAATAAGCTACTTTAAATTAATTATTCCGAAACAAACCAGAAAAATTTAATTCAAAATTAGTTCTTTAAAGTGCTTCATTCGCCAAACAGTTTAAAATTCTATAAAAGGTTAATTCCATGTAATGCTTCACTCCACTTGGCAAACGACTCGAAAACAACCATATTAATATATCTAATTTTCAGACTTTGAAATCCTTTCATAGATTCCCATATTTATGGTTTTAGAATTAACTGAATTTTGGATTCTTTTCGAGATCCGAAAACCCTTTTGGATTTTTCAAAATTACGTTCAGTACCTTCGTAATTAGGCTTTACTACAATCCTTTTCTAAAGTGAAATTTTAATAAAAAAGTTCTGAAGTTAATGTTTAAATTTTTGAATATTATTTTTATCGTAACCTAGGTAATCCATTGTTTTTCTTTCTTTTATTTCCATTTATTATTAAATGAGTATTTTTGATAGCTTTATCAACTTTTGTCGTGAATATATCAACCTCCATAAAGAATATCGTGAAGATTCTGACTGGAGATGTTGAGATGATGAAGCATCTAAGCAAGGAATAAATTTACAATGTTTCACTAAAATCTATCCAGTGGTTTTTGTGCCAACCGTGCCCATGGAAAACCTAACTTATCATTTTATTATATAAATTCGATGTAACTTCCAAAATATTAGTTTTAGATGTAAGAATATCTGATATTAATAGATCGAGTTTACATTTTTTTTACATAGGTATAATAAAAAATGTAGGTGGTTCATTTAAAAAAAAGTTTTTCACAATAAACAAAAAAATATTTAAAAAATGCTTTATGTGACCACCCTGTATCATGTCAAGGAAGCTGAAATGCCACTGTCAGATAGAATATTAATAACAATTTCCAGCGAATTCAAATTTGTTGTTAAAAACACTTAAAATAGCAAAGTTGGTGTCAACTTCCGGTATAACCGGAAGTGGTAGCAAGTTAGAAATATTTTAATTAAAATCTTCATATTTGGAAACTTCTAAAACCAAATTTTCAAAAACCTACTTTATTTAGAAGACCATAAACGTTTAATAGAGATTCTTTTTGAATCATCCTGTACATAACCACTTGGAAGATCACATTAACTTAATTAACTTAACCACGGTTAAGATTGATCGGGAGGTTAATATCTATATTCCCTGTAAATTTCAATTCAATAGCTTCAGTAGTTTTTGAGTTAAATCGGTTCGTACAAACAGACAGACAAAATTTTTTTTAAAGTTAGATTTGCTATATATGTCGAATTTGCTAACTGAAAAAAATATTATTACCTAAAAATTCGAAAATCACAGACAGACCCATTTATTTTATTTATAGGTATTGATGCAATACACAAACATTAAGTTATTTAAATATGTTATTAAAGTTACTGTTTATTTATAAAGTAGGAATTTTGGATTTCTATTATTTATAAAATAGAAATTTTGGATTTTTTGGAAACACAAAGTCAATTGGCGGATAAACATGGGTAGGAGTGCCCTCGTACGAATTGTGTTGGCTTTTTTCCTGCTAACTACTATCGACACAAAATTGAAATTTACTGAGATTTAGCCCTTAAAAACTTAAAACCTTTTTTTAAAGTCCCGATCAACCGGACACTCATCATCAGTTTTGAAACCACCAAAATGACAAATCGCTTGTAGGCTTTCAATTACATTTCGTTTGTAGACATTCAATACCGAAAATGAAAAGAAAAATTCAACTTCCGTGATGGGGCCCCGCTGCTCACTACCGTACTCACTACATCTAATATAACTAGTGACCAATTTGATAACTTTAATCCATTCAAATTCCGCAAATAATGTTAATGTATAAAAATATATTTAGAAGGAATTGTCTCAGCTAACTTAAGAAATACCTTTTTTAGTTTGAATAATATTAAAGCAGTATATATAATTATCTAATATCAATTGTTTATTCATGTCCACCAAAATTGAGAATTTTGGTGAAAAGTTTTGAGAATCTGTAATTAAGAAACGAAAACGTAATTCAAAATTCGAGCTCCGACAGCCCTGGAGTCAATCTCTATTTTTAGACATCTCACTTGTTGAAATTCGTTAAACAGCCTTGGTTGGGGTAATTTTTACAAAAGTTTTCTTGATTCTATTCTTATAATACAGATTTTTGTATAAAAAATCAAAATTTCCGAAATAAAAATTTCGTAATCCTTATACAGAACTCTGTATTTTATCGATATCTTATTACACGTATTATAAATAAATTCTTTATATTAAAAATTGTCATTAAAGCTCCAACTCTTGCACTTACTGAGTTGAGTAAAAGTTTCTAGCGTAATACTGAGAAGTGCCTTACCCTGTCGTGTCCATAAAAATAATAATTTTTTTTTGTTTTAATAAAAATGGTCACATTAAGTGCAAGAAGCTTGAAAGTGAAGTAATTAATAATTTAATTAAATAATATAAAGACAAGTAGCAGACTATGGTCATCACAAAATTAGCTTCAATTATTATCCAAGATGATGATTTTAGCTTCAACTACATGGCCGTTAATTAACTAAAAGATTATGTCTGGGTATTATTATATCATATTTTACTGTACATGATGCTAGTTAATAGTATATATGATCACAATCATTATTATATGTAACCAACAACATGTAAACATTTAGTATCCACAATAGAGCTAGTCCAGGCCATTGTCAAGATGTACATATTTAGATATCTCATATATCCGTATCAGTTAATAAAGCTGCTAATGTCAGAAACATTGCACGTCACCTGTCAAATGCCATGATACGGTTGTTACTTGCCAAACCTCACCCAACACGTACATTCTGTTTTGCTACATTTTATCGCCATTAAATTTAAACAACATACGAGCAAGTACATGCATCCATACATTGAGTATAGTGGCATCAGCAAATTTTACTAGATGGATGGATTCCAATCACTCTAAAGTACCTACAGAAGGTAAAAAATATGTAATAGAACACATCTTATGGATGGACAAGATAACTCCAGCAATTTAAGTACCACTGACTTGAACTTTTACCTGTAGCTTTTTGGATATCTTATCTAAGGCCGTACATACGACTTTTAAAGTTGGTTAACAAATAATAACCTTTTCAACTTTGTGTCATTTATCGATAAGTTGACATTTTTTAATAATTTTGTATAAAACAAACCACGTTCGTAAAAATAATGTAAATGACAAAATTTTTTTTAAATATTTTCCTGCTACTGTTTAAAAATTGTTATGCTGCCCACCGCAAATTTGTTGTTTTAGATTTAAAATTTTCTTCTGTGTATCTCGTTTACTTTGTTCTCTTTTGCATTGATTGTATTATTACAGAAACAATAATTCTCCAGTAAAACCTTCTTTTCAGCTATTATTCAGCTATTACAGTCACTGTCATTACGCGACTTGAGCTCGGAATTAGGGATGGGAAAAACCGAGAGGTTTTAACCGAAAACCGGTTTTTCTGTTTCGATTAACCGGTTTATATCGGTTATTTTTTTTGACTCGGTTATTAAAGGTGTTCTGTTTTTTTTTTTTTTTAATCAATAACCGGAGGAAAAACCGGACAAATTATTTTAAAAAATTTAAAAACTTAAGTCATTATTCAGTGGCCGGTGATTTGTTTTTATTAAAAAAAAAATTAATTAATTTCTTTAAAATTCTAATACATTTAGTTAATTATGGTTATTATGGTATGGAAAAAATAATGAAATCGTGTCTTATTTTCAATATTTATTTTTATTTGCTTCAATAGATACCCAATAATAAAATCGATTGTCTCGGTCCAACCTGACAGACCAATACCAAGATTTAAATAAATAAAACAAAGAGGAAAACAACAAACAACTTCACCAGATATTGTTATCAAAATTTCACTCAGCTTTCAAAATGGCTTATTAATTAGGCAGTAATTTACTAGAATTTTTAAAAACTTCTAGATCATGAGAAATTTAGGAAAATGAATAAAATTTTTGTTTATAACTATCGAATATTTATAATACAGTACCTATGTTAGGACATTTATTATTTTTCATATTTTTGTCATTTAGAGTATTTAATTTTTTATAAGTTGTCATCAATGCGTACATGTATTCATTACCAACGTTCATTACATTACGTTACAATACATTACATCAGTAGACAACAGTCAGTAGTCACCACGATGCAGGCCATGCAGCCAGCAAATTAGTGTGTCCAAGCACTAAGCAGACTCACCGTACTCAACAGTAAGCATTGTATCCCGACCAAACGTGTCCCCAGCGCCTACACCTATAACCCGAGTCCCGAAATCCTTGAACTAATTCGGGAACGGAACAGACAAAGACGACTGTACCAGCGGACAAGACAGATACATTACAAGGACTTACAGACGGACCTAACTAGACAGATACGTGACAAAATACGCGACGCATGCGGACGACTATTTAACGACTACGTTGAACAGCGGATTGACTCCAACCAGGACTTTTGGCAGCTAATTTGCTCGTTCAAACCACGTGACGCGACAATACTAGCACTCAACAAAGATAATTTGTTAGTTACAGATTCTTCGGAGAAAATCGAACTAATCGTGGAATCATTCCAGGAGGCACACCGCACCGGAGAGCAACTGCCACATCCACGTGAAAGCGCGGGTATTGCATGAGCAGCAGCCGGAGTAGCGGATGCGTCTGTCCTGCCGACTACTATCAAACCCACAACTGTAGGGGAGATCAGTAAACACATTAGGAAAGCAAGGAATCGTAAGGCCGACACCATCTCCAACCGGCACCTGAAAAAGCTGCTGAAGAAAGCTCTTCTTCAGATGAAACATATCTTCAACAGTTGTTTACAACTCAGCTATACTTTCCGCAACAGTGGAAAGTGGCAAAAGTTGTTCTTCTTTCCAAACCGGGAAAATCACCCAACCTCCCTACCAGCTACCAACCTATCAGCCTGCTTCCCTCGATCAGCAAACTCCTTGAAAAAGTCATCCATACCCGCATTCTATCACACATAGAAGAACACAAACTAATTCCAAATGATCAAGTTGGTTTCAGATCCGGCCACTCGACAAGCCACCAACTCGGTAGGATTACCGACCACATCACCCGCGGACTGAAGAAGGTGAACACGACGCTGGTATCTCTGGATATCGAGAAACCTTTCGACAATGTATGGCACGCCAATCTCATCGCCAAGCTGCATTCCCGTGTTGTACCACTGTACATCACTAAAATCATTCAGGACTACCTCACCAACCGGAGCTTTTACGTCGAAAGCGGTGACGCTAAGTCCAGCGTCCTCCAGATACCAGCAGGCGTGCCCCAAGGTTCGATCCTTGGCTTAGTCTTGTTCAGCTTATACATCAGCGACATCCCCAAGATGTCACCCAACGTCCACATCGCCCTGTACGCTGATGATACTGCTGTTTTCACCTCATCAAACACAGCGAACCAGTCGACTGCTGAAAGACGGATAGAAAAGGCGCTCACCACCCTCCAGGACTACTTCCAGGAGAACCGCATCAAAGTCAACTCCAACAAGACGGAGGCGACAATCTCAACAAATTCCAGGCTGCTTCCACGTTCCCAGTTTCGATGCGGCGATTCCCGAATCACCACATCAGCCGTCATCAAGTATCTCGGTCTATACCTCGACTAGGGATGATCGATATTCATCGATGTTAGAAAAACATCAATGTTTAGGGGGAAAACATCGATGTAAAAACATCGATGTTATGTTCTCGATAACATCGACACATCGATGTTATGAGAATAATATCGAAACATCGATATTACTCTAACCTATCCAGTATTTATAAAGTCCTGTCGCTGATTTAAAACAAGATCCATTACTTTTATGGCAAGTTCTAGGATCCACTTATCCAAACTTGAAAAAAATTGGCATTAAATATTTGTATTTCACAGTAACTTCAACAGCTTCAGAAAGACTTTTTTCAAAAGCTGGGCAGCATTTGCATCAACAAGGGAACATATTAAAAGGGAAACTTCTAACAAAGTGACTTTTTTTGCAAAGTGTATCAAATAAATACTGGCAATGTTAATTTTTAATAAATAAAATAATAAATTATAATGGTTGTTTATTTTGCTACAGAAACATCGATGTTTTCGAACATCGATGTCTTTCTTTCGATATACATATATCGTATATCGATACTCTTGAATCGATGTTAACATCGATGTTTTTCTAATATCGATCAGCCCTAACCTCGACCGTAAACTCACATTCAAGACAGCTCTAACACGACGACGAATCGCCGGCGAATGTGCTGCTGCCCTACTGCGGCCCCTACTGATCTCCAATGTCATCCCGACGGCGAAGAAGATATAACTGTACAAGACGTGCATCCGGTCCATCATCACATACGCCGCACCTGTGTGGTGCACTGTTTCATCTGGTAATATTGCCAAATGGCAACTGTTTCAGAACAGGATATTTTGTCTTATCCTGAACGCCCCGCGACGTACCCCGGTACGTCAACTACATCAAGAGACAGGCGTCGAGCCTGTTCTTGACCACATCCTGTCACTAACATCACGCCACCTGGCCAGATGCCGTCTTCACCCCAACGACCGGATACTGACATGTTCCTGCCTTCAAAGACACTGTCAAAGCGGAGCAAGAAGTTCATCCTGCCGATGGATATCTCCCCACCGTGACTGCCCTCGGCCCCGGGGGGCGGTCAAATGTGTACGTGCGGACGGAGTAAGTGAAGAGAAAGTGTGCGCGTAAGTATTTTTAGGTTAAGTTTTATTATTTGATTTTTACATGTTTAAAGGTTTTTTGAAAATTTTCCTTTGTTTAGAGTCACTAATAATAATTAAGATTTTCATGTATTGTTATTACTTACAAGGAGATGCACCCAGAGTGAAATTCAGGATTTTGATGAAACTTCGCTGGTGTGTAGTATGGGTAAAAATAAGGGACCCGTATTTTTTTTTAACGGCCATCGTCCACGTTTACGGGGTGAAACCAGCCCCTAAAGTTGGAGATTCAAATCGTATTTCTTAAGATATCTCGAAAACTATAAGAGATACAGGAAAACTTTAGATTGATGAAATGCCACTCTTTGAAAGACCTATTCACCTGTATAGGTTAAACCAGGGCTGGGTTCATGAGGGGGGAGGGCTGGAGGGGTGAAAATGTGGGTAAATTTTCTTGCCCAGCTTGAATGGTTCAATATATCAAATTTTTGCCACTATAAATAGAAAGGGCACCAAAAATAAGGGGATACGTGTTTTTGCGTTTCTTCGAAATATGTGTGGTATCCAAGAATTATAAGGAAGAATACCATAGGGTAGATTATGTAGTATTATTATTGATTGCAAATACGTCCTATATTTTTTTATTTTTCTGTTTATTTTCATCATGAAAATGTAAATTTTTACTGTCCGGTAATGATTCCATGTATTTTTCAGTACTTACTTAATTGGTAATTTAGCCATGTGTATATTTGGTTACCTATTCATATTCGATATTTTTTATACCTATTTCGGCAAAAGCTCTCTGGTCTGCAAGTTTTAATTAATGTTCGACAAGAAGCAATAATCTTCCCTTCAACAACTGTCTTTATCTTCTTAAAAATTCGTTTTTAACCAAATAAACGCGGTTAATTTCTTTTTCAACACTCTAACTATTTTTCTTATTCTTTTTTGTATGTTTTTTAGGTGTCAACCACATTTTCCAAATCGAAAAATTTACTATAAAGCACTTGAACAGTGAATAAAAAAGATTACTGCTTCTTGTCGAGCTACACACATTAACACAGCCACACCAGAGAACTTGAACTTTCGCAAAAATAGGTATAAAAAATATCGAATATGAGAAACCAAATGTACACATGGCTAAATTACCAATTAAGTTAGTACTGAAAAATATATGAATCATTATCGGAAAGTACAAAAATACATTTTCATGATGAAAATAAACATAAATATAAAAAAATATAGAACGTATTTTCAATCAATAATAATGCAATATAATCTACCCTATTTTTTTCTTCGTTATGTGGCTTGAATACCACACATATTTCGAAAAAACTCAAAAACACCTACACGATGGCCGATAAAAAAAAAATACGGGACCCTTATTTTTACCTATACTACACACCAGTGAAGTTTCATCAAAATCCCGAATTTCACTCTGGGTGCATCTGCTTGTTAGAATTGTACATGTTAGGTTAGGGTTAAGCACTAGCTGTAGGTACCTATAATTAAGTGAAGTATTGTAATTATACCTCTTTTCAGATAAAATTGATCATGAGTTTTCGTTAAAAAATTAAATAATTCTTATATTCGAAACAAATCGATCTTCTATTCTTTTCTAAAAATAAACTGCAAATTTAAAATTTACATAAATGCAATAATAAAATAGATAAAGCCAAGAAAACGGAAATTATTTAAATTCAAAGTTACGAAGCATGGTTAAATTTAACTGAAATAGACCATACATAAAAATTTTGTAAAATATTGTACCGATTTTAGAAAAATATATCTCGTATTTCGTATTTCGTAAGAATTTCTACAAAGGACTGACTTACTTTGCGTTCTTTGAGTCTCATTTATAATAGAACAAAATCGTTATAATTTTTGACGATTTTGAAATATCTTAAGTGGAAGTCAAATATTGAATAAAAAAGTTTAACAACTAACTCTGATAAATCTGAAAAATTAACACAAAATGTATGTCCTCTTGTGTGTTAAATCATTGACACAAATATTGTGTATTGACACAAATCTTATGACACATATGCTTTGTGTTAAAATAACACAAAAAATTGACTGGACCGTTCTGGACATGTGAAATGTGTTAATTTTAACACAAATATTTTCACTGTGTATATACTCGTGAAGGATTTGGTGCAATTTTCCTTCAAAGTTCCAAATGAATATCGATGTAGATTTTATATTTTAGACAATGGGTCTAAAAAAGTGACACTAAACCCAGTTATTATTATTTTATTAGTACATAAGAATTATAAAAGTATGACAGACAACTTTATAAAGAATATGTAAGGGTTCTGAGATTTTTTTCGGAACTTTCAAAACGTATACGTAAGTTTATCGAAAAATAACACATTAATAATACTTCTATTAGGGGTTAGGTGTAGTCAGCGGTGTAAAAAATTGAATATTTTAAATAATTGTTTTTTTCTTTTTGACAGTAGTTTAACTGGTATCTGGAGTAGTAAAAAATACAGAATTCTTATATCATATTTTAACATTATTTGACAAAAATTAAAACAAAAATTATTGTAGACCAAGTTACCGCCATGTTTGTTGGACCCAGTCCCACATGTCGGTTTCTATTCTGACAGCTGGTATACTTTATGTGAAATCGTTGACATCGTAAGACGTGGTGTACGAGCTAGAAAAGTTTTACTTGACGTCTTACAAAGGAAAAAACTCTAACAAAAGAGAAATCAATATCAATTTTGTTCCAGATTCTGGCGAACCTCATATTATAACACAATTTATATTCATCTAAAATAGTTTAGCACTCTAACAATTAATAAATTTTCAAAATCGGTTGGACAGTTTCTTTTTGTGGTTCGCAATAATCTAACCGACCTCATATTACATAACCAGTGTTCATGTAAAATTGTTTAACTTTCAGACAGTAAAAAATTTTCAAAATCGGTCTAGTACTTTTTGAATTTTTTTTAATTAGGTACCTATGTAACCAAATGTTCTCCCTTTGTCGTTTTAAGTGCAGTATTTTAGAAATACAGTTAACATCCACATAAAAGCTGCATCGATTCTTGCAAATATAAAATTATTTCAGTACGCAACGAAGATTTATTTTAATTGGAATCGACTAATTCACAATGTTAATTATTTTTTATCCTGATTCTCTAAGCAATTATTTTCCTACTAATTCAGTTATATTATCATAACATAGGTAATTGATATCATTAGTATTGTGAAAGTTTACTTAAAAATTTCTTAATATTTTCGGTAATTGTATACTTTTACGATCACCTGGTTTTTTGGCTATGAATAAAAAACTAATGGTCGGCGGATTAACGGAAAAAAAAATACAAGAACTCGACACCGATACTGCAAATGGACGGCGGAGCATCACTGGAATCTCATTTTCGGGCGAAGGGTAATTACATAAGACTTCCAATTACCCTTTGCTCGAAATTGAGGTTCAGAAGTCGATCTAACAATGCAAAAGAATTTTATAAAGTATTATTGCCCAAAATTTGTTTTTTTAGCATTCTTTGTATTTTTAGTATGATCCATTTCACATAAATTTAACCATGCTTCATCACTTATGAATTTAAATAATTTCCGTATTCTTGGCTTTATCTCTTTCATTATTGCACTTATGTAAATTTTACAACTGCAGTTTGTTTTTAGAAAAGAATAGAAGATTGATCTGTTTTGAGTATAAGAATTATTTAATTTCTCTTCCGAGACTACTAAAGTAGCGGAAGCAATGTGATCATTTTGAATAGTAAAAAATTCTTTCCTTCCAAAACAAAATTTTTTAGGCACATTTTATGTTTTAGAGCTTCCTGAACATTTTTTGGTTTGGTCTATGTGTCACCAGTTTGCATCAAGTGGCCTAACTTCTGAAATCTTTAGTAAAACATCTTCAGGCCAGAAATTTTCACTGCATACAGCTCCTCCAAATTTTGAATCTACACCAATTCGATATATATATATATATATATATATATATATATATATATATATATATATATATATATATATATATATATATATATATATATATATATATAGTGAATATAATTTTCGGATTCTAGGGACCTCAAAACAAATTTCTATTATAGTCCTGGGCTTAGGCCCTGCCATGAGAGTGGCCGTAATAGTTGAATTTCCAGAATGGAAATTCGCTAACATTTAAAAGTTAACAAATATATGCAAATATATATATATATATATATATATATATATATATATATATATATATATATATATATATATATATATATATATAATATTCTTTATTAAACATCAGCTGTTAATAAAAATTAGTTTAAAACAACTAAGAAGCAAAAAAGTTTAAACTTTTTAAGATAGAATGGTACAACGTTAGATGAAAAATTAAGTGAAGTTGAATTGGATGCCTAGAAGTTTTTTAAGGAAGTAGTGAGAAATTTCCTAGGAAGCCATAAAAGTGCAAACTATGAAGATATTGTGAAGAAAATGATAGAAAATTTTGGAAAAATAAGATATTCAATAAGCATTAGATTCCACTTCCTAAATTCTCACTTAGACTACTTTTTCGATAACTTGGGAACTGTCAGTGAAAAGTAAGGGGAAAGATTTCACCAGGATTTGAAAGAAATGGAAGGTAGGTATCAAGGAGGGTAGAATACCCAATTGATGATAGACTATTGTATGTTGTTAAAACGAGATGATCCAGGCAGGAATTTTAAGAGGAAATCTCACAATCGAAACTTCAGCGAACGCCACAAAAGTACTCGATTATTGATTGCCATTTTAATGTATTTATCTCATATAAATAAATATATTTATATAACTATTCGATTGTTTTCAATGAAATTTTCAGAAATTATGCAATTTGGTTCCTAGATAGTCCCCTATGAATTTAATCGAAATTTGAACTTTTTAATGTCATTTCATTAATATACTAAATTGCATCAAGTGGCATAACTTCTGAACTATTCAATTCGTTTTTATGAAACTGTCAGAAATTATGCAGTCTGATTCCTAGATGGTCCCCTACAAATTTCATTGCATTCGAAGTAATAGTATCCACGGCGCTACCATGAAATCCCATTAAATGTCAATATCTTATTTACAGCAAGTCCCATTTCACTCAAATTTTTAGACTATTTTGGGGATTAGTTTCTAAAATATTTTTGCTATTATTTTATAATTTAGCCTTTAAGTATTTTGAGTTACAACAATTTTTTATGAACTTTAAGGCGAAAATATAATTTCACGGTATATATATTTGGTAGAATAGTGTTTTAAAGTCTTTTACGAGTACGAGGAAGCTGTGTGCTACACCCTGTTGGCAATGTGTTTTAACTTTGACTCATGATCAATTGTATTTGAAACAGGGTATAGTATAAAATCGAACAGTGTTTTTTTTTCTTTAATTTGTTTTGTTTTTAAACTGTTAATTTTTTTCATGCAGCTATACATTTTTCTCCATTTAGCTATAAAACTATCAAAAATAATCATTTTTGTTTATTTCCGTGACTCTTATAAACTATTGAATATAAAAATCTATTTAAAAAAATGATATTATTTCCCGCGTTGCGTTATATTATTATTATGATTATTTGACGCGCAACGACATCTGGCAGCTTAATACGCGGACTCAAAATGGCTGACACCCTTGTCTGAAATGAGTAAATGATGTTGTCAGTTGTAGAAAATGCAATTTACCTAATTAATTATATAAAAATATATTAATTACATTTATTATTTAATTCAGTGATAAGATAATATACATTTAAATCTTATGTCATAATATTAAAGTGTTCTAAAAATTGAATAATTGTAATTCTTTTGTGAATAATTTTTAGTTGATTTGTGACTAACATATAAAAACTAAAACAGAATTATTTTTATTTACTGTAATTTTTTTTTAACATAATTGTGTATTATTTAAGAAATCTTTAAAAAACATTTGGACAGATAAAAAAGCATAATAAATTTATCACAATGCATTTCATTCAATTGTGTAATTCAATTAATGAAAGTAAAATAAAAATTTTACGAATAAATGTGTATTATTTTATTACATTCTTATTTTCAGATTTTTTATACGATCAAGTGATTTCTAGTGATTAGGTAGGTATTACATATGACAATATTACATAATACGTAATAATGCCAAGTGGACCTATATTTTACTCAAATAGGAAAAAAATTACAGCAGAAAAACAATAGTTTAAGCTTCTGCAAAACAAAAATTTTAGACCTAAGATACTTTGGCTTGTGGCCACAGTAATATTATTAGGGTTTCCGATCTCTGGCCAAAAGATCGATCTTGTGGATCATTTCGAATCGTCAAACCAAAAATCGATGCAGGAGAAAATCGGCTTACAAAATATCGGTCTGACGAAAATCGATTCAATTTTTGTACTTACAGAAAATAAAAGGTATAGGTATAAAAGTTTTAACGAAGTTTCTTATTGGGTCATCACAAATCAGTTTCAAAAAAAATTTTAATTTCCTTTGAAGATGAATTGCTGAATTTAATACGAATAAAATGTTTGCACTAAAATTATCCCATAGATCCAAAATTTGACTCAATGTTCTATAAATGAATCATAAAAGTGGTAAAATTATTTGACAACATAAATAGTTAAACATATTTTACAATAATTCGTTACCCACGTAACGAAGCCAAACCGGATTCCAATACACACACCGAGCCAAACCAGATTCCAATACACACAGCAAATTTCATGTGCATTAAACGTTTCGTTCGAGAGTTTTCGTGGGAACACACACACACACACACACATATATATATATATATATATATATATATATATATATATATATATATATATATATATATATATATATATATACATTGATATATACACTGCTGATCTGATTAAGAGAAAGAAAAATGCGCATGTATTGGTTACACGGATATAAAAAAAAACATAATTTTTTTTAACGTAAACAACTCATTCTTTAATAACTTTAATCTTTTGGTGAAAAACCATAAGAGCTATAAAGCCCCTGATTACAGGAATCGCTTGCCGCTGTCGATATCTACAACTCTCATTTGAACAATTTTTCGATTAAATCAACGGTGTGGCTGTAACAAAAATGAGAACTCTCGAAAAACACACAGTATATATATATATATATATATATATATATATATATATATATATATATATATATATATAAATTTTATATATAAATATATATAAATTATTAATTATATATATATATATATATTATATATATAATATTAAATATATATATATATATATATATAAATTTTATATATATATTTTATATGTATATATATATATATATATATATATATATATATATATATATATATATATATATATATATATATATATATATATATTATAAAATTTAGTGAATATCATTTTCGTATTCTAGGGACCTCAAAACATATTTCTGTTATAGTCTCGGCCTCAGATTGCGTCATGCGAACGGCTGTAATAGCTGAATTTCGATTTTTCGAAATTCGCTAAAATGTATAATACGTATCCGGAGAATTGTTTCAAGAACTAGTTATCCGAATATTTTCGAAAATATGAGACTAACAGCAACACGTAATTCTTCATTTAAATAGCAATATACTATTTTCTTACAATTTTTTTTTTTTGAGATTCACTGTATAGCTATAGATATATAGATCCCAATTTTCTATTTCATTACTACCGTGCCCGCTGTCGCCGGCAAATGACGCGGACATCGCTACCCCTTCCAAACGATTATGATAATATATACAACAAAACACATCATTGTATCTACACAAACATGTAATATGTTGATGAATTACTACGTAGCTTGCATATATATAGTATATACTGTCATTGCCGACCTATGTAGCTAACAACCAACAATTAAAAACATATTTATTTATTTTAAGATAGATATCAATTTATCTTGAGAATTTTTTGTTCAGTAGAATTTTTATACTTAAATACGACACACTTCATATTTTTTTCTGTTTAAATTTCACGAGTTGATTAAAAAAACAATGACATAAGAACGATGTGACGAACAGTAACAGACTAAATCAGAAGCGGTGTAAATTGCAACTTACTGCACCTTACGAACGACAGATTTTTACATGTACACTGCTTCTATAATGTTCTGCGTGTATAGCAGTCTATACAGTCGAACCTCTGATTACGAACACCTCTCTTAGCCAAACCCCTCCTATAGCCGGACCAATGCATTCAGCACTCTCTTAAGCGGACCCCCTGTTCACCGGATATGGACACAATATTTTTGGACGAAGACCTATTATTTAGTACATTACTGCCTCCATTAATTAGACGCCAATACGTCTAGTGAATATGTCTAGATATACATAAGTATACATTAACAATCCATATAGGCTGTTCATGTTTGAAATGATTCTAGTGTGACGAAGCATTTGTAAACCTTATATTTTGATATAAGTCCTACCTAATAAAGATCGTTCATAAAGTTGATTTAAATTAAAAAAATTTAAAATTTTGAATTAAAAATTTAGTTATAAATACGAAATACTTATTTATTTATTTAATAATTATATTAATAATTATTAAATACTTATATTTTATACTTTTTATTAATAATTATTTAATACTTATTTACTTATTTAATAATTATGTATTTACTTATTTAATACTTATATACTTATTTAATGTTATTATTTACTCTGCCCCCTGTTATGGGGACACCTCTGTTAGCCGGACAAATTTTTGAATGACATAGCTGTCCGATTAACAGAAGTTCTACTGTATAACGTTAGTATAACTATTGATGTTAAAACTACTTGAGCATTTTAACTCAAACGTACTTAAAATTGGTAGTTAATAATGGTGGTAATATTATTGATGCTCGTGATGAAAAATATGAACCGTAACCTTCTCCTCCTGATCTAATTATAGGAACAAAACTTGGAAGAAAAAAATAACAAGAGCAATTAAAACTGAAATTTGATTTTAAACGTATATAAAGTTAAATTGTGAAAGTTATGTAAAAGAAAGCTATTTCATTAAAAGTTCTATACATATACTTTTACTTGCGAGGAAATATAATTAAATTTATCAAAGCTTCATGTTTCAACAAAATACTGATTCCGTTTTGTAAAAAATAAGAGCGTGTAAGTATAGTACACATATGTGAACCATAGCGTAACTTATAATCATCTCACTGCGCTAGCAAGGCACGTCACTTATATATATAATCAACATAATTTTAATGTTATAATCACATGCATGAATTTTTTAGAATCGAATAAAGCACAAGTATAATAGCCCTTATACAAAAGTAGCTATGTATTTTGTATTCAAAATAAAGTGAAAACTTTCATTAATTTTCCATTAATGTTTTATCAGGGTTCAAAAGAAAAATCTCTGAATCCTTAAAATTTAATCATCTTTGTCTGTCTGTCCAGCTGCCACACTTCCATAATTCCTACATCTTTTGATCTATATAGGTAAACGTGAAATTTTGCAACACGTGTCACAACAGATACAAGTCTCAATTAGCCTGCAACAAAAAAACCATTTGTCGCTTTTTTAAGGTAATTTCCCGCACTGGAAAGTGGGGGTAAAAATTTTTTCATGTACTACGTTGTGTGGAGTATCTTTAGAAAGAGTTCGTAAAATGAAACTAAGATTCTTTTACAACATTTAATTTTATATACTTACCATTTTCGAAATACTAAGCTTCAAAGCTAGTGAGTGTTTTCGTTTCCCTTGTCGTAGTTTTTGAACTGTTAATCCAGAGAATTTCGAAAAAATTACAAGTAGTACGTATTATGCACCTTGTAAGAACTTCAAAGGGAAATTCTTTTATTGTGATTTTCATCAGTAGTTTTAAAAGTTACAGGAGGCAAAAAGAGCACACAAATCCAGCAGCGTTTGTCATATGTTATTTACGAGGTCGAGATTCAATAAAAAATAGTAGGTATCTGAATTTTTAAAACAGTGTTTGAATCATAATGTTTCTAAGTAGGTATCTTTTCGGAGATACGTTGCTAGTCAAATTCAGCAATACAGTTGTCAGAAAACATAAACAAACAACAAAATATTTGCATAAATACCCTTACAACTTTTGCTACTTTCTGATGTAACATATACGTTTAAAGAAAAAAAAAACGTTTAACTTTCAAACAGACTCTGCTGTAACTTTTAAAAAATCAATAACAATGGCCCAACATAAAATGATCTTTGAAAGGAGTTCTACTGTATTTACACAAATTTCTACATTCTAATGTATTTACAAAGCAAGTAATTGAACTTTGAAGTACATATTTCTAATGAATTCAAGCAAATACAAACATAAAGCCTACTTAACTTACCAATTCACCTGTACAGAGATAGATGAATTGGCATCCCACCTATGTGAAGTGGTTTAACTTGTTTTTGTTAATGTGAATATTTTATAACGTTTTGAACCGCAGAATAGCTCCAACTCCAACTACACTTGGGGCGGCTTGCTATGGTGCGTAGAAATGGTGCATCCCAGATTGTGATTGTGAGACTCACGGATGAAATATAAATGAAAGTAATCTTGTTGTAAATGATGAATTAGTAATGAGAGCACATTATGTATAATATGTTTCAAATAAAACGTAGTGTGTAGGCTACATCAGAGTACCATATTATGATTTAGGTATGGAGGTATATAAATAGGGAGCACGTACAAATATGTTAAGACCACTAGCGTTCATTCGTAACACTAACTCATTTATAGGGTTGGGCGGGGTAAAAAAAAAGACAAAATCAAATCTTTTCATTTTTCAAGTAGAAAATATTTGAATTTTTAGACAAAAAAAAATACTGTAGGATGTTAAATTGTTTGTATATTAAGATTTTGCCTGTTTTTTCACTCAAGCTAATGGCATAAATCTATAAAAAAAAAAAAAATAAAAACCTTGTCTTTTCTTTACCCGCCAAAGTTTTTCTTTACCCGCCAAAGGGGGTAAAAAAAAGACAATGGGGGGTAAATAAAAGACAGACCTCTAACTAATAGGATACTGCAAGTACATGATTGGAAGGGTAAAAAGTAGACAGCTTGGGTAATTAGCAGTACAACACTTTTTATTTCACAACTCTATCTCTACTACAAAATTTTTTATAGATATATTTAAATTTTACGTATTTTACCAAAAACTTTAGCTAAGATTAAGCAGTACGAAAAGTCAGAAAAAGTTAACTGATGCAAAAGCTTGACTCACAGGAAATTTCTTTGAACTTTAAATATTAAAATAATTTTTATTTCACAAACGTACAACTAACACAAAATTTATTGTAGCTCATTAAAAAACCAAATATGTTAAGTTGAGGCTATCTTTTTTTTATACCACTTTACATAAAGTAAGAAAGTAAATCAAAATAATCTATGAATGAGTTAAAAATGCTAAATGTGTTGCAGTAAAGCATAGTTATACATTATAAAAACATAAATAAATTTTCATGGGTCAAAAATACAAATTTTCGAATGAGCTGAAATTGATATCCATGAAAACCGACTGCTCACTAACAAAAAAATTGTTTTATTGAAGAATCAGCATTTTTTTAATCCATAGACTATAAAATATACATAAACATGCCATTATCTAGTTTTAAAATGAAAATACTTGTCAATAATTTTTAATTTTTCCAAATGTAACCCCTTATTTTGTCTCTTTTTTACCCCACTCTTTTCTTTTTTTTAACATATAAAAAAAATTACAAGCAATCGGACCATTTAAATAAAACTTTGTACTATACATTACTAAAGCATGTAGAATAACAAGAAAAAAATACAGCACTCTATCTTACCAGATTTTTTATTTACTGAAAAAGTTTATCTTCGCGGAATGAAATTTTTCTCTCATGAATAAAACAGGTTTGGGAGAAAATTTTTTTATGTTATAAAGCCCGTTCCAAAAATTAATTTAACAGCTTTAAATACTAATGTATTTTGTTATAATATTTTTGTTGAGTTTAATATAAGTATGTCTTTTTTTACCCCGCTCGAGCAGTGTCTTTTCTTTACCCCACCCAACCCTATATGCACGGATTTATTTGGGTATATTGATTCTGACAGATTTTTGTATTCATAAAAATATTTAGAATATTCAATTTTGGTGGAGACAAATCTTTTACTTTTTGTTATTCAAATATCCGACACCAGATAGAAAATATCAAAATTCAAATAAATATTATTAACTAAGGTTGAAGAAATCAAAACAAAATATAAGATACAGAAAAAAGCATGATTACCGCCATTTCACAAAAATCAGCGAATTGGAGTGTTTGAGCTTGTTTACAGAAAAAAAAAGTATTAGCGCAATGAAACCTATGAGTGAAGTTTTATAGAGTGTTGAAAAATGTGTAATTACGAAATAAACTGCCTATGGAACTTACTAACACCAAATCGTTTTTAACGAAATCTGATGAATAGGTATGTTTAAATATGTTCAGAAAATCTTAGAAAAGTCACCAAAGATAGCAGTATTTACAAAAATTCTTAGAATGTTGCATTTGAAATTGATGCCATACCATGGTACACTTTACCCTCTTTATCACCTCATGCACACAGCGTAACAACTTCGAATCAACATATTATTGCTTCAGTCAGTCTATTTTAGAGGCAAGTGTAAAGATCAATACTGTGCATTAATCGGTTAGAAACTAACTGATTAGAACATGGATTTTTTTTTGTACATGCTATACATGCCAATGTATAGCGACCAATTATTCTTTGGTATACAGGTTAATAGGGCTGTGCAGAAAAATCTGGAGCTCCAGAGCAATGCGCACGAAAAAAGTCTCTCGCAAAATATATAGTTAAATTGCAAAAAAAGGTTCTAAATTTACCAACTTCGGCGCCCTTACCAATAAATTCCGATTTCCTTATTGAACTCGAGCATTGGGGCTCCAGCCCCGACTGCTCCCCCCTTTCTCTTCAAACCTATAGGTCATGTTTAAAAAAAGCAAATTTATTTTTTTTATTTTAGCATGACAAATAAAAAATAAATTAAAATGCCCCATTCTAAACAGAACATCTATATTTTGTTTAGCTAACATATAGTGAGCCATGAAATTTTATATTAGAGAACCACAGTAACCGATTAAAATATTAACCATAACAGAATTCAAATACCAGTGATTTGTCGATGTTAGCTAAAATGGTCACCATTAATCATGAACCAAATCAGTCTTAGTATTTCAGTCTTGTTTCAGCTTTATATTTCTTTGTAAGATCAAAATTAAGGTAAATAACGGTATAATCTAGCAAGACTGATACAAATATTACTAGTATGGTTGCAAGACCAATACCAAGACTCAAGTGAACAAGATTAAGAAAAACATAAGATTCTTGCTAAAATATAAGGTATACAAAAGATTTATCAAATACTGACATAAAAATTTTTAAGAAATCTCCAACACGGTTTATATATTCATAATTTACTTATTAAAATTTTTAAAAAATTTCCTTAAAGTCTTCATCTCATTTAAAAGTGTAAAGTGCACAAGATCAGTCCTGCTCTTGCAGTATTTTTGAACAAGACCAAAATTCTGTATGTGCTAACAAGATCAAGACCAAGACTTTTACTGCAAAATCAAGACCAAATTTAAGGTTACTAGAGTTTTGAATTTAATGTTGGTTTTGATCTCGGTATTTACTCATCACTAATCAATAATCGCCATCACCATGAACGTCTAAATTCTTACCACAGAATCCAATTAAACGTTAAGTCATCGGTATAAAATAAAATAAAAACTGACACCTATTTACCATGATTTTATTTTCACCTTTAATATTGTTAATTAACAAAACGTAATCAAAATGTAAATTAACTATTGACATCCACTGACAGTATCACAACTGGTTGTATGTATTATTTGAATTTTTAGATATAAATTCAGATTTAAACACGCGTCATTGCTTTAGATAATTATCGCTTGTTCGTTCACCATAATGGAAATTGTATTTAAGGTGCAAATTTTATAATTTTATTACTCCTAAGTATAGATAGACACGCAGAAAATAGATGTTACAAAAATTAAATGTAACAAAGCATAATATTTTAATGTTGAATAGATGCGTTCAATAGGTCGAACGTGTGTTTGTTCTGTTTTAATTATTGCAGTTTATTTTAATCATGAGTGTTTTTTAAGTATACCAAAATTGTTCTCTTTTAAATAAATATTTATTTTTAATTTCAATCGGGACCATCGTTAAAATTTACTTAAACATTTAAATTTAAAAGCCATTATTTGTTGTTTTTAATTTCATGCTTATCTTCATCTACAATCCAAATGATGTCGAGACAGTGAAGGGGGTGGGTGGGGTATATTACAATGTTATTGATCGGTAAAATATTATCAGGTAAAGGAAACCAGAAATGTATTTGAAAATCGGCAAACAACATAAAAAATATTAAAATTAAGTATTTAAAGAATATTAAAACTTCTCACTGAGAAGCGATGTTTTCAACATGGTAAGGTCGTTGTCATCTAGACCAGTATTTCCCAATCACCGGTCCGCGAAAAAATATTTTATTACATAATTTATTTTTGATAATGAACTAATTCACTTACAATTAGAAATAGGTATCATTTCAAAAATATTAAAGAATTTAAAAGTAACAAAACAGTTCAATTACTTTCACTGCCAAACAAATTTTTTTTTAGGAGTCAAATTTATCGAGTGGCTCTCTTATCGATCAATGGTGTGCAAATCATATACGTATAGCTCAAAAGTAATTTCATCTTGCATTAAAATTTTAAGAACTAAAAAGCTATAATAAAAAGTATGCGTGGAAAAGAGAACATTGTTTAACACCTTCATTGCCGTATCACGCGATATCGCGTGACATGGTTTCTTTACCATATGGCCAATCACGCGATAAATACAAGAACCTAATTATTTAACATAAACTATTTTGGCCATCTCACATCTCACAAAATTTTTTTAGCATGGCAATGAAAGTGTTAAAAGCTTCAAAATTTTTTGAACTATAATTTCTGTAAGTTCTAAAAGATCGCTAGTACTCTATCCTTAAAATATCTCAAATAACATTTCGAAATATTTTAAAATACTGGGAAAAACTTTTCCTTTTGAAAATCTTCCGCAATGGTTCAAGGATTACATTTTGAGGTATTTTAATTGAACTGTGACTGGGGTTGCCATCTTTTTTTAAGGCAAAAAAAGTATTTTTCGGTATTTTAGCAAAAAGAAAAAGTACAGTTAGTAAAAAAAAGTACGCGTTAAATTTTCATATTATTTATTTTTCTATAAATATTTTTTATTGATCTTAACTATATTCAGTCCTGGGTTTACACTAAGGCCACGCGGGGCACTAACCTCGAGCGGAAAATTTTAGACAGAGCACGAAATTTTGTAATTTAACAATTTTTTTTTTTTGTTCGTCACTTTATGTTTACTAAGAAATTTTTTCGAAATTTTCGTTTTAGGAAAAACCAGGGGGTGGCATTTTTCACGATACCCCGGGTGGCACTTAGGGCCAAATCCGGCCCTGGCTATATGGATATTTGTCTTCTTTAAAAACATTTACGGCATTCTTACAGTTTATATCTAAATTAAGATAAATATCTATCAGTAATTCATTTTTAGTGGAATTTTTCCTTGAAAATTAGACTTATACAGCCTATACGATAAGACGGCGAGAGGCGAGAGTAGGGGCGCTATCCGTTTTCGGACCCGTAAAAGACGATTCGGTAGAAAAAAATGTCTGAATATATATATATATATATATATATATATATATATATATATATATATATATTTCCCCGCTACTTTTAATATGTGTAGGGCTCCCCTATGGAAGTTAAGAGCTGAAATTTGGTAAGTGGGACTCATTCCGATGCACAACATTACTATCAAAGTGGGGTCAAATTTTGGGCAAAATTTGGATCCGTCCCAACCTTTAAGGGGGTCGTGAGTGCAACAAAACAATAAAACCTTTCCAAACCGGTTGGAAATAATGTTTCTGTCGATTATCTACAACATATCCAAAATTCAGCTTCCTAGGATGATTTGAAGCGAGTAGCGGAGGAAAAAACGATTTTGGCTGGACCTAACACGCCGCCTCCCCAGAATTAACGTAGAGAGTTGAAATTTGGTATGTTAATAGAGCTCATATCTAGATTGTGCTTTTTGGAGGATTTAATATTTTACCCCCCACTCCCACACCTTTTTTGGCTACAAATTCACGATTTTTCGACGTTTTCGAAGTTTGTACCACTCGCACAGGTCACCCAAATAAACTTAGATGGCTGAAATTTTGTACTCGGGTTGAGTTAGTATCAAGAAGGTGCCTTTTGGGGGTCTCAACTTTTAACCCTTAACCCCACCATTTTTATACCAAAAAGAACATGATTATTCTTGTTTTTTAACAGTTTTGTTCGAGTCAAAATCTCCTCAAATAAACCTAGAGGGCTGAAATTTTGTGTACAGGTTAAGTTAATAGCCAGTCACTACTTTTGGGAGGTTTCAACTTTTAACCCTTACCCCCACGATTTTTATGCCAATATTTCTTTGATTTTTTTGCCTTTCTTCTAACACGTCTAGAGACTCTCTGAGTAAACGTAGAGGGCTGAAATTTTGTACATGCATTGAGTTAGTATCCAGTTAGTGCCTTTTAGGGATTCCACATTCATTTCCCCCCCCCCCCCACTTCTCCCATTTTTATATCGGAATTCATTGGTATTGTTAAATGTGTTTAAAATGCTTTGTATTTATACTATAAGACAAGTATATATATATATATATATATATATATATATATATATATATATATATATATATATATATATATATATATATATATATATATCTTCCCGCCACCTTTTAATTTGTGTAGGGCCCCCCTATGGAAGTTGAGAGATGAAATTTGGTAAATGGGGTTCATTTTCGAGGCACCTCATACTATCAAAGTGGGGTCAAATTTTGGGCAAATTTTTTTTCTGACCCGACATTTAAGGGGGTGGTGGGGGGCGGAAAAGCAATAAAACTTTTCCAAACCGGTTTTAAATAATGTTTCGGTCAATTATCTACAACATATCCAAAATTCAGCTTCCTAGGATGATTTGGTGGGAGTAGAGAGGGGAAAAACGATTTTCGCTGGATCTAACAGGCCCCCAGCCCCCCAGAATTAGCGTAGAGGGTTGAAATTTGGTGTGTTGATAAAGTTCGTGCCTAGGTTGTGCTTGTTGGTGGTTTTAATATTTTACCCCCAGCCCCCCTCATTAGTCGAATTTTCTCCGAAAAATTAGACTTATACAGTCTATACGATAAGAGCTGCGAGAGGCGAGAGTAGGGGCGCTATCCGTTTTCGGACCCGTAGAACACGAATATGTAGAAAAAAAAAATGTCTGATATATATATATATATATATATATATATTTTCCCGCCACCTTTTAATTTGTGTAGGGCCCCCCTATGGAAGTTAAGAGATGAAATTTGGTAAATGGGGCTCATTTTCGAGGCACCTCATACTATCAAAGTGGGGTCAAATTTTGGGCAAATTTTTTTTCTGACCCGACCTTTAAGGGGGTGGTGGGGGGCGGAAAATCAATAAAACTTTTCCAAACCGGTTTTAAATAATGTTTCGGTCAATTATCTACAACATATCCAAAATTCAGCTTCCTAGGATGATATGGTGGGAGTAGAGGGGGGAAAAACGATTTTCGCTGGATCTAACAGGCCCCCAGCCCCCCAGAATTAACGTAGAGGGTTGAAATTTGGTGTGTTGATAAAGTTCGTACCTAGGTTGTGCTTTTTGGAGGTTTTAATATTTTACCCCCACCCCCCTCATTTTTAAGCTACAATTTCATGCATTTTCGACGTTTTCGAAGTTTGTACCACTCGCACAGGTCACCCGAATAAACCTAGAGGGCTGAAATTTTGTATTCGGATTGAGTTAGTATCAAGGGGGTGCCTTTTGGGGGTCTCGACTTTTAACCCCTACCCCCACCATTTTTATACCCAAAAGAACATGATTTTTCTTGTTTTTTAACAGTTTCGTTCGGGTCAAAATCTCCCCAAATAAACCTAGAGGGCTGAAATTTGGTGTACAGGTTAAGCTAATAGCCAGACACTGTTTTTTGGAGGTTTCAACTTTTAACCCTTACCCCCACGATTTTTACGCCAATATTTCCTTAATTTTTTTGCTTGTTTTCTAACACGTCTAGAGACTCCATAAGGAAACCTAGAGGGCTGAAATTTTGTACGTGTATTCAGTTAGTATCCAGCTAGTACCTTGTAGGGAGTCCGCATCACTTTTCCCCCCACTTCTCCCATTTTTACATCGGAATTGAATGCTATTGTTAAATGTGTTTTAAAAGCATTATGTTTATTCTAAATACAAGTAGGCGAATAGTAATTTTAAAAAATTTAAAAAAAAGTGAATACAATCTTTTAACAAATGAAATACATACATATTAAGTAATTTGCAAATGTTATTAAAGTCACTGTTTATTTATTTATTTAATTATTATTTAGGAATTTTGGATTTTTATTATTTATAAAATAGAAATTTTGGATTTCTTTGGAAAGAAAAAATATCTTCATAAAAGCCTTCCAGTTTACTATTTAAGTTCCTTTTTTAATATTTAAAAGTAAACACAAAGGCAATTGGCGGATAAGCATGGATAGAAATGCCCTCGTACGAATTGTGTTGGCTTTTTCCCTGTTAACTTCTATCGGCACAAAATTGAAATTTACTGAGATTCAGCCCTTAAAAACTTAAAATCTTTTTATAAAGCCCCGATCAACCGGACACTCATTATCAGTTTTAAAACCACCAAAATTACAAATCGCTTGTGGACTTTCAATTATATTTCGCTTGTAGACACTCAATACCGAAGAAATAATTTTTTATTTTTTATTTTTTTTATTTTTTATTTTTTATTTTTTTTTTTTGAAAGAAAAAATATCTTTATAAAGGCCTTCCAGTTTACTATTTAAGGTCCTTTTTTAATATTTAAAACTAAAACATAAAGGCAATTAGCGGATAAACATGGGCAGGAATGCCCTCGTACGAATTGTGTTGGTTTTTGTTCTGCTACCTGTTTTCGGCACAAAATTGAAATTTACTGAGATACAGCCCTTAAATACTTAAAACCTTTTTTTAAAGCCTCGATCAGCCGAACACTCATGACCAGTTTTGAAACCAACAAAATGACAATTCGGTTGTAGACTTTCAATCACATTTCGCTTGTAAACATTCAATACCGAAGATGAAGGGGAAAATTCGACTACCGTGATGGGGCCCCGCTGCTCATGGCGTTTTTTTTAAGCTACAATTTCATGCATTTTCGACGTTTTCGAAGTTTGTACCACTCGCACAGGTCACCCAAATAAACCTAGAGGGCTGAAATTTTGTATTAGGATTGAGTTAGTATCAAGGGGGTGCCTTTTGGGAGTCTCGACTTTCAAACCCTACCACCACCATTTTTATACCCAAAAGAACATGATTTTTCTTGTCTTTTAACAGTTTCGTTCGGGTCAAAATCTCCCCAAATAAACCTAGAGGACTGAAATTTTGTGTACAGGTTAAGCTAATAGCCAGACACTGTTATTTGGGGGTTTCAACTTTTAACCCTTACCCCCACAATTTTTACGCCAATATTTCCTTAATTTTTTTGCTTGTTTTCTAACACGTCTAGAGACGCTCTAAGGAAACCTAGAGAGCTGAAATTTTGTACGTGTATTCAGTTAGTATCCAGCTAGTTCCTTTTAGGGAGTCCACATTACTTTTCCCCCACTTCTTCCATTTTTACATCGGAATTGAATGCTATTGTTAAATGTGTTTTAAATGCATTATTTTTATTCTAAATACAAGTAGGCGAATAGTAATTTTAAAAAATTTGTGTTCTGCGTAAAAAAAACCAGTGATTAAAATTTTTGTGTTAAATGAGTAACACAACCCTGCGTTAATGTAACATTTCGTGTTTGTGTTAAATGAAAATATTAACACAAATTAACAGAATAAAAATGTTGAACAGCAAGGAAGTAACACAATATTTGTGTAGAGCAAAAGAATGCTGTGAGTACCTAACTTACATTACAATATATACTTATACATTACATTTATACCAAAATATATACAATAAAAAGAATGAAAGTAGTTCTTATTATTAAACAAAACCGAAAAATTATAAGTTTTTTTAGTAACTGACGAATATAGTTTTATTAAACGTTTAAAAATGAAACAATTTTCTTACATTTTAAGGTGATTAGAGCGCTAGGGATTAAATACTACTAAGTTCGAAAAAAGTCTGTCATTTATTGTCGAAAATTAATATTATTTAATTACTAAATTTGTTTTTCTTAATTTAGAATTGCATTGAGACAGCTCATTTTGTAATAAAAAAACAATTTTATCATAAAAAATCATAATATAATATAAATTTGACTAGTGGATTTTTCAGAGTAATAAAATTGGCAACATTGTGTAGTTAAAAAAATATAGTCACAAAAGTTACCGTTCAATGTTGATAAGAAAAATTGCTATTTCGCCAGGGTACACAGTCGATAAAAATGTTACAGTATTTGTAAGTTACAGTTTCGTGAATATTTATATTTTAATCACTTCAATTATAAATTAAGAAAATAGATTACAATGTGAAAATCATTTGCAAAACAAAAAAGGTCAGTTTGCATTGCGACAAGGTTGCTTGAACTATGCCATCTATGGCATGTGATATCATACTGATTGATAATAGATAGAAATCTGTTTTATCAACAATACCTATAATGTTACTTTCAACTGTATTTCTAAGTATGTTTGTTAATATGCTAATGTATGGCATGTATATTCTGGCGTATAACATGCAGTATTGGCAAATTGATTTAGTGACGAATTTTCAATGTGATAAATAAAATTGTCCGTACATTTCTCGGTTTTAAAATTAAATTACTAAAATACTGCACGTCAGAATTTGTTAATTGTATTTTTGGAATGTTAGTAAAGAATTAAATTTTTTTTATATAAGTTTTTTATAACTTTTTCATTAGCAGAAGGTATTAATTTATTTGAATAAGTGACTGTTTCCGCTTCATTTTGAAGCATAACCCTATTACTTGTGTGTTAAAAAAATAATTTTCAAAAGTTTTTATCTCACAAATTGGACGTCAGAAATTGGTTTAAGTTTTAGTATTTTGTGTATTAAGTATTGAAACATAGCATATCCAAAGACCATCCTTTTATTTTACCAAGGCTCTAGCGCTCCAACTACGTTAAGGTTATTTTGTTACAGATTCAGTTACAAAAAATCATGTAAGCTTACTTAAAATTGTGTTCTATAACATATAATCTGGTAAACTTACATGATTTTTTTGTAACTGAATCTGTGACAAAATAACCTTAAAATGTAAGAAAATTGTTTCATTTTTAAACGTTTAATAAAACTATATTCGTCAGTAACTAAAAAAACTTATAATAATTTTTCGGTTTATTTAATAATGAGAACTACTCTCATCTTTTCTATTATATATATATTTTGGTCCATATATATGGAAACAAATAAGAATTTTTACAAAGGACTGACTTATTTTGCGTTCTTTGAGTCTCATTTATAATAATATATGAACAAAATTGTTATAATTTTTGACGATTTTCAAATATCTTAAGTGGAAGTAAAATACTGAATAAAAAAGTTTAATAACTAACTCTGATAAATCTAAAAAATTAACACAAAAGGTATGTCCTCTTGTGTGTTAAATCATTGACATAAATCTTGTGTATAGATTTGACACATATGCTTTGTGTTAAAATAACACAAAAAATTGAGTGGACCGTTCTGGACATGCGAAATGTGTTCATTTTAGCACAAAATTTTTCACTGTGTAGCTCCGTTTTATCAAATGCTTACAATTATTACAGTTTTGGTCCACTAGGCTATTTTAACGTTTGAATTATTATGTTCATAAAAGTATTATGTATTGTGTTGATTTTGTCATAATTCTTAAAACAATTAAAATATATCTTATTTTCATAAAATTACTTAATTTTTCCCTTATTTCTTCCATTGCAGTGAAGATCACAAAAATGGTTGTAATTTGAAAAAAACAATTAACTGAGACTGCTCCGCATCAAATTATTCGAGATTTTACTGAACCTTTTCTAAAAAAAAAGGATTGAGAAGCGTTGGTCTCAATATTACCAAAATGGATTAAAAATCATCCAAAGGTTAATGTAAAACATTATCCAAAACAATTCGGAGACAAGTTGAGAATATAATCTCAAAAGTTCTTTAAAGTTATACAAAACAACTTGAGTTATTGTGAAGTCAGTTAAGATTAAATTAAGTTGACCTTTTTGAATGTGTGCATACAGACAGAAATTACACTGCGTTACAAAAAAAAAAAAAAAAAAAATTAAGCACCCACTTTAATTTTGCATGTTTATTCATTCATACACATCTCTCAATAAGAATATATGCATACTTTTTTTCTATCACGTACTGTTTTTTAGGTATGAATATGAACATATATTCCTATTAGTAAAAAAAATTAAAAGGTAACGCTTCAGTATACACATTATCTTAGTTAGCAATGAAAAATTATTATAATTTATTTAAACTATAATTCAAGTAAAACCAACAACAAAACTTATCATTAAAATATTTGCACACATTAAAATATAAAATATATAGTGGAAAGTACATACTGTACACAAAAATATAGAAAATATTTAACTTTTTCTTCTCGCTTTAAACGCCAGCAGTAATCTTCTAACAGAGCTGCATCCCAACGACCTTGAAACCGTTCTTCAAGCCTTTTTATATCCTAGTGAAACCGCTCCCCTAGTTCATCACTTACAGCTCCAAGATTTGAAATAAGAGAAATAGGAATGAAAAAAATGAATTTTCAGTGACATCCGGCAACCCATTTTGTTGTATGCATTTAACAAATTGTTCACAAAGGCTGCCTGTATAGTCGGTAATACTGTCAGTATTTAGAAATACTGATATTATTACTGATCGTGTATTAATAATACTGAAGTATTCGTATATATAATTTATAAAATAAAAATAATGATTCACTATTTTTGTCAGTAAATACTGACATTACTGATCGTGTACAGGCAGCCTAAGAGTTCTGCGTTTTTGGCTCTCTGATTACTTATCCGTGTGACCAATACAAACGATTTTTCTTTCTCTCAACCGAAGCAGTAGTGTACCAGTATGGACGCAATAAGGATAGTTCAAGAAAAGTTATCGGTGTGTACCTCAAAAACAAGACGTGATAGAAACAAAAGACAAACACTGCCAATATACTCTAGCTAACAGAAAACTATAAGAGCAATCAATTTTCCGGGTACCGAAATCGTTTCACGCAGTGTTATAGGAAAAAGTAGTTTTATGACTTTTGATATGATTTTAGGGTCAATTTTCTCATTCTTCAAAAAATTAAAAATAAGCGCGAGAATGCTAGGAAACTAACTTCCGTAATAACTGAAATAGCCGTTTTGAACGAATGTAGTGTATGAATCGTTTAAATACAAACATATAGTTAGCTTCGAATATGCAAATACTTGGTATTTAAATATAAATATAAGTAGATGGTTAAACATGATTCCACATATCGGCAAGCAAAAGCGAATAGTTGGATAGCAGCAAAAGCCTGCGTTATTCTACAGATGTATTTGACAGCTTTGTTGGTAACCCTTTTTAATCCGCTTGGAATTCAAGACAAATTACCTAATGTGCACCTAAATTTAACAAAGCATACATTAACTAATACTGAACAACCAACTACATATTGCTATCGGTTCGTAATTTTGAATATAAATCACTGGTTTTCACACAGGCCCATTTGTTACCCATTACTATACACTTCAATCCGTACGCCATTTTATCTTTATCTATATATATATATATATATATATATATATATATATATATATATATATATATATATATATATATATATATATATATATATATATATATATATATATATATATATATATATATATATATATATATCTACCGACTACGCAGCTAGTAGCCAAACACTAAACATGGAAATTTTTTTAAACAGCTATAATAGGTATAGCAATTAAAATATATAGAATCAGAATCTTTTAGAAAGATATAATTCAGCAAATCTAAACATTTCAAAAATTTTCAAAAAAGGCAACAATTTAATATACCTTAAAAGATCAGCCTTTTAAAAGAAATCAAAATTACAGGAATAAATTAAGGGAAAAAAAATCTCTTAAAATTGATATTTATTTTAAAAATATTGTATTTTTATACACTTTTAAAATAAGTTTGCAGAGTAAATGCCGCAAATTAATCACTATTTTTGTTATTGAACCATTACATATTTTAAACAATAAAAATAATCAATATCCTGGAGGCCGAGGAATTTACGTATAAAATTCATTTGGGGGGGAACGCGCAATTTTATTTATCTGTTTGTGAATAAATAAAATATTTTTTTTTTTTTGAATCATGTTACTTTTGTTTAAATATTAAGGGACATTCCATAGTGACCGGTGGGACAGTTGACTCCAAAATTCCAAATGTTTAGACCTATAATTTCCTATTTTGATCTAATAGTAAGATTAAATAGATATTTTAACATAGATTATGAATCAACTTATGAAACTAATACCGAAAAATATAATTTACGCACATATTTGGGTAATATTTTAGTGGTGAAAAGAGTGTTGGGAAAAGGGTGGGACAGTCAAAAATACCTCACCCTCGTCTTCTCCACTGTTAATCGAGATTTTAGCCCAAGTACTATACACAGTCAGATGTCTTTGACTAAGCTATTAAATAATTAAATAGACTACAACATGAACTAAAAATTAGCACCGAGTTTAATTTCTACAAGAAAATATATACAGTAGAAATTGTGACTGGTGGGACTAGTACGAAATCAGCTAAGCAATAAACTCGTTTTTATGTCATATTTAGAATTATTAATTAATTATTAAGACAATATTATAGCGAATTAACAATTTTTATTAAAATCTTTGAGAAAATTATCAAATTATCAAAATTAAAATTCTTGAGCAGTCTTTCACTTACAAGTAAACGTCCCGAGGCCGGACCTATCGATTTTGATGAAACTTAGATATGTTGTAGAACACTAAAAAATAAGCGACACGTATTTTTCTTTATCGGCGGAAAAACGGTTTGAAGGGGTGAAATCGCCCTCCAAAAATTGGAGTAAAAATTTAATTTTTTAAATATCTCGAAAACGGTAAGAGATAGGGCAAAAGTTTAAATTGGTGATATTGCTCTTTTTTAAAGAGCTATCTATTGGTATACAATTTGTTCAAATTGTGTCAACAGGGGTGGCTGGAGGTTAAAATTTAGGGGTTAATTTTGCAAAAAGGGGGTGAAAATTAAACAATATAAAAATTTTGTTTACAGATTTGAAATCTACGTCCAAAAATCTAATTGACCTGTTTTTGCTCAATGTCCTAATATTAAGTCTAGGGGTAGTTAACTAGGGGGTGACTGTGTCGCATAGTCGTACTACTTGGGTAGTTTAAGAAGTTTTTATTCATGGAAAATAGTCTAAGACATTTCGAATAACGTAAAAATGAAATTTTCGATTTCAAAATTCAGTTTGAGCAACATTGGAGAGGGGGTGAGTCACACTCTTAAATTACATATTAGTCAACATACACTCATTTTTAATATTAACACACTGACAGTGGGTAATAGTGTCACAATAAGTGGTTCTGAAGTTGGACTATCGTATGTAAGGTTTTTATTAGGTTTCCACTCATTTTCAAAATATCGTTATTTTCGGTATCGATAACTTTCGATAACGAAAACTATAACATTCATTAAAAAACAAACCTTATGAAAACCTTACATACGACAGTCCAACCTCAGAACCACTTATTGTGACATTATTACCCACTGTCAGTGTGTTAATATTAAAAATGAGTGTATGTTAACTAATATGTAATTTAAGAGGGTGACTCACCCCCTCTCCAATGTTGCTCAAACTGAATTTTGAAATCGAAAATTTCATTTCTACGTTATTCGAAATGTCTTAAACTATTTGCCATGAAGAAAAACTTCTTAAACTACCCAAGTAGTACGATTATGCGACACAGTCACCCCCTACCTAGTTAACTACCCCTAGACTTAATATTAGGACATTGAGCAAAAACAGGTCAATTAGATTTTTTGACGTAGATTTCAAATCTGTAAACAAAATTTTTATATTGTTTAATTTTCACCCCCTTTTTGCAAAATTAACCCCTAAATTTTAACCCCCAGCCACCCCTGTTGACACAATTTGAACAAATTGTATACCAATAGATAGCTCTTTAAAAAAGAGCAATATCACCAATTTAAACTTTTGCCCTATCTCTTACCGTTTTCGAGATATTTAAAAAATTAAATTTTTACCCCAATTTTTGGAGGGCGCTTTCAGCCCTTCAAACCGTTTTTCCGCCGATAAAGAAAAATACGTGTCGCTTATTTTTTAGTGTTCTACAACATATCTAAGTTTCATCAAAATCGATAGGTCCGGCCTCGGGACGGTTACTTGTTAGTTTCATCACTTTTTAACTTTTCCCTAGATTTCCTTTTTCGCTCGGCAGAATTCATCTAAAAATGGAAATAGCAATTACACTTATACAAAAAGCATAGAATCGGGTGAGAAAAAGGTTAGAAGTGTTTAGAACAGTCTATAACAAGTTTTAAAAAAATGTCCCACCAGTCACTGTGACTGGTGGGACAAAAATGAAAACCACCTCTCACACACCTCTTAACACCTTGCACCAGAATAATATGGTAAAAAGTACAACAATTAGCCAGTTCTGACTTTCCAAAAAGCTCCATTTTAATACAACCAATTTTGAGGTTAGAAATACAACTTTTGTATGTTTTCGTGTGACTGGCGGGACATGCTACATGGCCATTGCATTTACGAGTTTTAGAGAAAAATTCTTACTTTTTCCATTGTATTTTTATATCAAATTAAAATTTAAGAAACGCTCTTCACTCTCCGACTCCATTTGCTTGAAAATGTTAAAACAAAATAGTCGAAAACCGTGTTGCCAACATGATGCAGAAAATCATACAACTTATTCGAAACTAAACAACAACTTCTCATAGTGAAAAAAATACTTTCTCTATTTTTTTTCGAAACAATTTTTACAGACCATGTAAATTTAACTAATATACATTTCATTATGAATAAATTGGTATTAATCATAGCAATTTAAAAAAATAACTCATTTTCCCTTTTCCCATGGAATGCCCCTAAAGTTTGATTTTGGCTTTAATTTTATTATAACTTTATTTTACATGTAAGAAAAATCTACCGTAAATGCAGAGGCGTAACTACAACAGAGCAGGTGGAGCAGTCATTCTAGGGCGCAACAGAGAATCATATGAACAAAAAATAAAAAATAAAAATTTTATTATATAACGAAGGAAATCCAAAAATTATTTGGACGTTCTCCTTTTTGGCTCGTCATCAAAGTTTTTCAGAGATAATGGGCGCTCTGTTTTTTTTTTTTTTTTTTTTGGCTCGTTAACTGTATTTCTGGGGAAGAATTGACTTTTGAGACGGGAACGCTTGAGCCAAAATCATTTCAGAGAGCAAAAATATTGCAGTCAGACCATTGTATAAACATTTTAAGGTACCTTACTGCTTAATTTAGGGGTGGCCAACCCGCAGCCCGCCTTGAACTTTTTCTGGTCCGCGAGATTCATCACATTTATACAAAATATATTCATTTTATAATGACCAAGGTAGTGAAAATCAATGTATTAAAAAATACGTAATATGTGGGAACACATAATTTTATATGCGGCCCGCGGAGTTATGATGAGCTTCCAAAGTGGCCCGTAAGTTCATTTGGATTTGCCACTCCTGCCTTAATTACTTCTTGAAGTTACTATTAGGTAAATCAGCATCGATTGGCCAGTTACAGATCTCATCTGGTCAAACAGCTGTTTCTTGTGTTTCATACCAACTATACGCTCATTTAAAGGGAACTTCTTTCCAAATGAAATCATAATTTTCAAAATGTTTTTAACGCCTCACGAAATAATATGTTTCTGTCGCTTATACATATAACTGTTAGACCTCTTTCAATTTTACTGAGTTGCTTATCATCCAACGTCCACTTCACATCTAAATGATTAAAAATTAAGCCTAAAGAAAATATTTTATGTGGTTAAGGGGAGGTTTACTCGAGAGTCCTTAAAAATTATGTATTTTTCTAGAATTTTTTTCTCAAGAACGGAAGTAAATATCAATTTCAAATTTTGTGCACATATTTGTTAGGTATTAAACTACGCAAAAAAAAATTTTCAAGGAAAAATATAAAAAAGTGTCCATTTTGTAGATAGTGCAGTGTGACGATCCGAATATCCAATGCCTTGTTGGTGAACATCCTAGAGCCGGTAATAAACCACCGAAATCCAAAAACAAAAAAGATTTATAAAATATATGAAGAGTACCGGCACCTCTACCTATAATATCAATAAATCGCTGAAAGAAAAAAAAATGGCGGATGTCTGAACTTTTGATTACGATTTTTGTCTTATTTTTCGCTCTTTAAAGTTTTAAAAATAAAAAAAATATTGAAAGTGTATCGAACTTAGGTAGAGGTGCCGAAGAATTGAATTATCTTTAAAATAAAAAATTAAAAAAAAGGATCCATGGAATAGTTTTTGAGTTATCGTGTACACCAGTTCCAAAAATGTAGTTCCGAGATATTATAAAATATATATAAAGAAACGTATTTTCAAAATTTTATATTTAATACTCATTATTGCGTGAACTACGTTTTTTGAACTTTTTTTTATAGAAAGCTGGATTCGGTTAATGTGCAAGAATCTTGTTTTTAAATTATCTTCAGTAAAATCACTTTGGGAACATATTCTACACATAATTTGCTATCAATTTCGGCAAAAAAAATCGATTTTTTTTATCAAATCTCAAGTAAACCTTCCCTTAAATTACTTTCAGCAAAATCACTTTGGGAACATATTCTACACATAATTAGCTACCAATTTCTGCAAAAAAAAAAATCGATTTTTTTAACGACTCTCAAGTAAACCTCCCCTTAAAGTATACATACCGTAAACCCGCTTATCTACTGACCTGCTTTTTTTTGAACTAATACATATACATTCAAAACTAACGAAACTTAAATCATATCATATTATTACCATTACTGTATACATATTATTACCATTATTTAATGGTGATATAATTTCAATGGTCAACAACGCTCAACCATTTTTAAAGAGAAATCACAATTCGGAAAAGAATTTCGACCTACTGTGCGTAAATTACAAACATTTACCTAGTAAATTCATACTGAAAACTCGTGGGACAAATCGTTTTTTGATGACGGAGTAATAATTACCGTAACAAAATATATTAACTTGGACTTTTTCAATAAATTGTTAAAACATATACAAAGAAAATACGAATAATTAAAATTTAATTAAGGAAAAATTGATTTCAAACTATCTTATCTCTATATTACATCATAATAACAATTTTCATATAAAAATTTATAAATGTTTCAGAATTTTCTAGTACCTATTATGAATAAGCAAGTAGGTACTACTTCAGAAATGAATCATTCTTTTTTTCCAAGTAAAAGGGAACGAGTGAAAATTATTAACATATTTTCACTCAGTGATTGTGCTGTACGTGAATCGTGTGAGTCATTGTGTATGGTGTTTCAGACGAATCGAGTACGTGTCATAATATTCATAACATACATATTTGTTAACACGTTAGCATGCATTTTCTAGATTATTATTACTTCTGTATACATGTATACTTATATTGTTGCTATGAGTTTCATAAAGATACTATGTAAAATATTTAAATACAGATTACAAGTTAAACTTCCATAAAATTTCATAAAATAGGTAGAGACGATTAACTATTGAAGAAGGTATTGGCCAGTATTTCAGGATTAGTTATCTACACACATAATAGAATTAGGAAATATTTTGTAAAATTTTGTGAAAAATACACTGTCAAGGATAAACTACCACATACAATTTTCTCTCACGAGTTGTTGGAGAACTGAAATTTTTCAAAATATAAAGCAAACATTACTTTTTAGCCGAGAGGAGAGAGTAGGAGCGCTATCCGTTTTCGGACCCGTAGAATACGATTCTGTAGAAAAAAATATCTGATATACATATATATATATATATATATATATATATATATATATATATATATATATATATATATATATATATATATATATATATATATATATATATATTTATATATATATATTTATATATATATATATATATATATATATATATATATATTTTCCCGCTACCTTTTAATATGTGTAGGGCCCCCATATGGAAGTTAAGAGCTGAAATTTGGTAAGTGGGGCTCATTCCGATGCACAACAATACTATCAAAGTCGGGACAAATTTTGGATCGGCCCCAACTTTTAAGGGGGTGGTGGGGGCAACAAAACCACTAAACTTTTCCAAATCGGTTGGAAATAATGTTTCGGTCAATTTTCTCCAACATATCCAAAATTCAGCTTCCTAGGATGATTTCAAACCTCTACGTTAATTCTGGGGGGCTCGGGGCGTGTGAGATCCAGCGAAAATCTTTTTTCCCCCCTCTACTCCCACCAAATCATCCTAGGAAGCTGAATTTTGGATATGTTGTAGATAATTGACCGAAACATTATTTCCAGCCGGTTTGGAAAAGTTTTATTGCTTTACCGCCCCCCACCATCCCCTTAAAAATTGGGTCGGATCCAAAATTTGCTCAAAATTTGACCCCACTTTGATAGTATTGTTGTGCATCGGAATCAGCCCCATTTACCAAATTTGAGCTCTTAACTTCCATAGGGGAGCCCTACACATATTAAAAGGTAGCGGGAAAATATATATATATATATATATATATATATATATATATATATATATATATATATATATATATCTATATCTATCTATCTATCTATATATATATATATATATATATATATATATATATATATATATATATATTATATATATATATATATATATATATATATATATATATATATATATATATATATATATCAGACATTTCTTTTTTCTACATATTCGTGTTCTACGGGTCCGAAAACGGATAGCGCCCCTACTCTCGCCTCTCGCCGTTCTTGTCGTATAGACTGTATAAGTCTAATTTTTTCAAGGAAAAATTCGACTAAAAAAATTAACGTACTTTTTAAAAATGCAATACACAAATATTAAGTAAATTAAAAATGTTATTAAAGTCACTGTTTATTTATAAAGTAAGAATTTTGGATTTTTCTTATTTAAAAAATAGAAATTTTTGATTTTTTTGGAAAGAAAAATATTTTCATAATGACCTTCCAGTTTACTATTTAAGTTCCTTTTTTAATATTTAAAAATAAAACACAAAGGCAACTGGCGGCTAAGCATGGGTAGGAGTGTCTTCGTACGAATTGTGTTGGCTTTTTTCCTGCTAACTGAAATCGGCACAAAATTGAAATTTACTGAGATTCAGCCCTTAAAACTTAAAACCTTTTTTTAAAGCCCCGATCAACCGGACACTCAACGTCAGTTTTGAAACCACCAAAATGACAAATCGCTTGTAAACTTTCAATTACATTTCGCTTGTAGACATCCAATACCGAAGATGAAAAATTCGACTTCCGTGATGGGGCCCCGCTGCTCACGTCGTTTTTTACTATTAGGGATGATTTATAAAATTAACACTAAATACGATTTTCTGAATGTTGCTGAAGAAGCTCACCAGTTTTTTAAGGAAATTTTTTTTGTACTTTTTAACCAAAACTACAATAATTACACCATAATAAATAAAACTATCGCAATCGTAAGAATGCTGGTAAGTGTGGTAACAATTTATAAATTATTAATGCGTTCATTGTTACCGATTTTCAAAACATGACGTTGTGACTTCAGCATTAAAACAAAAAACACAATCTCACAAACTGTCCAACTTACCGTATTTCATTGTGAATATGCAATAATAAGTCATCAATTTTGTTACATATTCAATATTCTACTATTCTGCTTGTCGAATACGCTACAAATATATATGGCGTGACCAAAGAGAAGTGCTATCAATCCATCTTGTTTACGTTATGACTGTACGAATATATATAATTCTAAGTTGTGAGTTCCTATCCTTCATGTGCTGGTCGCATGTGCAAAAAGCGTTGCACATGTACATGTTCGAACATGTTTGACGTTGATGTATACCAATGAAAGTACACACATACCTACCTACCTACATGTAGTACCTAAAATATTCGAATGAACGTAAAGCGAGCGTGTTTTCTATGATTGTGTCACTATAATTCTATTCTATTCCAGTCCGTATGATTTTTATTATGTATACGTATTCCATATTCAAAACAGTTTATACAAGGAATCTCACTAATTGCGATATATAGGAAATTTACAAGTATGAAAAGAAAACACTGATACAATGTTCAATGTCTGGTGGGATTCCCTATACAACCGACAATGTGATTGAAATAATAATTAAAATTTTACATTCAAACTTTAGTTTGATGTTGCCTTCTTACAATTATGGCGTTCTGTGGAAAATAAATTATTTTTAGTCGAATTTTTCCTTGAAAAAATTAAACTTATACAGCCTATACGATAAGAACGGCGAGAGTAGGGGCGCTATCCGTTTTCGGACCCGTAGAACACGGTCCTGTAGAAAAAAATGTAAATATATATATATATACATATATATATATATATATATATATATATATATATATATATATATATATATACCATGTGAGTTTTTTAAGAGTTGCCATTTCTATTACAACCAAATTAGAAATGGTACTGGAAAAGGTTTTTTTCTTGAATGTAATGGAAATGTAACCAAGAAAAACACTATCGGGTGAAGTAGCCTGAAGTACATATGCATATTTTTACCGCCTAACTGATAAATTAAAGTAAAAATAAAAAAATTAAACTTGAGTAAAAAAATTTTTTTTGCTCAATTATGTTGTTAATTTATGCATTAGATCAGTTTTAACGAAAAATGTGGGGTCAAATTTTGGGAAAATTTTTGATCCGACCCAACTTTTAAGGGGGTGGCGGGGGCGGTAAAACAATAAAACTTTTCCAAACCGGTTGGAAATAATGTTTCGGTGAATTATCTACAACATATCCAAAATTCAGCTTCCTAGGATGATTTGGAGGGATTAGAGGGGGAAAAAACGATTTTAGCTGGATCTAACACGCCCCGCGCCCCCCAGAATTAACGTAGGGGGTTGAAATTTGGTGTGTTGATAAAGTTCGTATCTAGGTTGTGCTTTTTGGAGGTTTTAATATTTTACCCCCACCTCCCTCATTTTTAAACTACAATTTCATACTTTTTCGACGTTTTGGAAGTTTGTACCACTCGCACAGGTCACCCGAATAAACCTAGAGGGCTGAAATTTTGTATTCGGATTGAGTGAGTATCCAGGGGGTGTCTTTTGGGGTCTCGACTTTTAACCCTACCCCCACCATTTTTATACCAAAAAGAACATGATTTTTCTTGTTTTTTAACAGTTTCGTTCGGGTCAAAATCTCCCCAAATAAACCTAGAGGGCTGAAATTTTGTATACAGATTAAGCTAATAGGCAGACACTGCTTTTTGGAGGTTTCAACTTTTAACCTTTACCCCCACGATTTTTACGCCAATATTTCCTTAATTTTTTTGCTTGTTTTCTAACACGTCTAGAGACTCTCTAAGAAAACCTAGAGGGCTGAAATTTTGTACGTGTATTCAGTTAGTATCCAGCTAGAACCTTTTAGGGAGTCCACATTACTTTTCCCCCCACTTCTCCCATTTTTACATCGGAATTGAATGCTATTGTAAAATGTGTTTTAAATGCATTATTTTTATTCTAAATACAAGTAGGCGAATAGTAATTTTAAAAGATTTGAAAAAAAGTGAATATAATTTTTTAACAAATGAAATACATACATATTAAGTAATTTAAAAATGTTATTAAAGTCACTGTTTATTTATAAATTAGGAATTTTGGATTTTTATTATTTATAAAATAGAAATTTTGGATTTTTTTTGAAAGAAAAAATATCTTCATAAAAGCCTTCCAGTTTACTATTTAAGTTCCTTTTTTAATATTTAAAAATAAAACACAAAGGCAATTGGCGGATAAGCATGGGTAGGAATGCCCTCGTACGAATTGTGTTGGCTTTTTCCCTGCTAACTGCTATCGGCACAAAATTGAAATTTACTGAGATTCAGCCCTTAAAAACTTAAAACCTTTTTTTAAAGCCCCGATCAACCGGACATTCATCATCAGTTTTGAAACCACCAAAATGACAAATCGCTTGTGGACTTTCAATTACATTTCGCTTGTAGACATTCAATACCGAAGATGTAGCGAAAAATTCGGCTTTCGTGATGGGGCCCCGCTGCTCATTTTTCATACGTAGATAATGTTAGCATTTATTTTCTGGAACAACAATGAAATCTCTTCTACCAACAATAATATACTGCTAAGGATTACTCCTTGATATTTTATAAACTCAAAATGTCATTTGTAGTTTTTAGAAGACTATACCTAATAAAAAAAACATTACGAAATAGACGCTGAACACACATCAAGTCAAGGTTCTTCAATGGTTAAAGATTTTCACAGCTTTTGGTACAAAATACAGATCATATAAGGTAAAGTCGCCAAATATCGTCCTCTTTTTGAAAAACAATTGTAAAAAAAAGAATATTACAGGTAATTAAATAAATGAACTGTCAAAAATTAGTTTAAATATTCCTTTGTTCATAAACGTAAACAAAAACGCGTTAATTTTATAACAAACTCTATAAATTTAGCTTTCAAATTTTAAAAATAAATTTTTGGGTTCCTAATTCCGTCTCCGGGACATTTTATCAGAAACTATATTTTCTACAGATTTTTTGGAACTTTTCATATAAGCTTTCAAGGTGGCTCTTGGAATGATAATTGTTACTGTTTTTTATAACCCATTTCCTTCGTTTATATCGCTTTAACAGCTTATTTCATTGCTTCAGGATCGCACACCTTTCTCTTTGGTATCTAAAGAATTAAAAATAGGTGCCTGTGATAGTGTTAAAATGGCTTAGGTACTTTTTTCACACGCAATAAAATGTATCTACTTTTTATTACACGTGAAAAAAAGTAAGTAAACAAATTCATTTCTTTAGTAACGATCAATCCAAGCCATATCCATCCATGAATACTCAATTCAAAACAAATATGTTAAAATATTTTTTTTAATGAAGCTGTCATACTTTTAAAAATTTGAGGTTATTTTTACATTTTTCGCTAATTTTTTAAATTTTATTTCAGAATTGCAAAAAATGTTGTATGCAATACGTGCAAAATGAGTACAAAAAGTCATCTTCATTTTGCAACTTTGAAACGAAATTATTGAAATGAAATGAAATTATTTAAATATCGTCCCGGGGACGATATATGGTCCACATAGGGGGACGATATTAGGAATTTTCTATTTATTAAATTAAATAACCATTCCACAGAAGCACATGACATAACCTAAAATTTTTCGTATCGTTTTTTATCACACGTAAATAACGTTCATCTTGACCAAACTTTAGGTACAGTAAGTCAAGCATGTCAATATTTTATCAAATTCGAGAAAATTTCAATAAAAACTCCCCTTGAGCAATATTTTTCTTTCTTCAAAATCTTGCTGTAGGAATAACGTTTCACCCACACTTTTTTACAGTGATCGACTGAAACAACTAACATTTGATTTGAGATGTAAAAACGAGATGACATTATTTTAAATGGGAGAAATGGAAGGGGACGAAATTAGGTTCGGCGACGATATTTGGCGACTTTACCTTAAGTATATTTTTATGGCATAAAATACAGACCGTATAGTGTAATATAGACAATTAATCTACAGACGCCATCTATATATCAAAATAGGTACATTTTTAGGATTTTGTAACTTGGACACCAAAATTCTTATGATATGTCTAGCCGTACTTGATCACTTTGTAACAGTCAGTGTTGGATTTCACGTAATTTAAAAGACAATGTCCTTTTTTAAAAACTATATTATTGAATTGAAAGACAATTTTTACTTTGCTAATGCCACTTTATTTAAATTTAAAGTTTTAAATATCTGTAGCATGTTTCGGCCCGTATGACCCTTAACTGTTCGTTAATATGAGTCCAGAGGAAATTTTAAAAAAAGGAAATGAAAATATTTTGTTTCCTGATTTTTATTTGGATTATACAATTGATATTGAACAAAAAAAAAAATTCTCAATAGATTTCAAAACTAGAAGCTTTAAGCTTCAAAAATTCGCATTTTTGCACCTCCGTACGGTTCTCATAAAGTTATAGCCTTTCAAAAACCACTAAAAATTTAGAAAATATAATATTTCTACTTCTTTTTTTTGTTGCATGTATTATTTAAAAAATACAAAAACGGTCCCCATATAAACAAGCACATACACATCCATACGAAATAAGAATTTTGTTTTAAATATATGGCAAGAGCATCGCGCTTTACAACGTAAATATAAACAAATTCTGTAATAATTTTGAATAAAATTACACTTGCAAATTCTGAGTATATTACGTTCTCATAAACTTATTTAAATCCTGTGACCTAGAAAATTAACACAGTTCGTATTGTTTACAGTTTTCATGCAATAATATTACAAAACGTACGAACGGGAAGAGAAACGAGGAACCGGATTATACGTGACAATAATAAAATTTGTTTGAACTAATACACACACAACTACCTATTACAAAGAGCTCTGATTTCAAATAAGTCAGTGACAGTGAAAAAGTAACCAGTATGGCTGGCAAACTGAAATGAAATCTAAAATCGGTTGAGAATTCACAAAGCAAACTTGATAAAGTCATACATATACTGAAAGATAGTGCTCTTTCTAAGATGTGCCTTGGTGCAAACACACAAGGTTTAAAAATAACCCACCAAAATAATGCATTCGCCATTCACACACAGTATATTGCTGCATGTAGTCAACCAAAGCCGTGAAAAGACAGAACGAACCCCGGAAAAAAATATTGTTTCTCAATAATACAGTTGACGAGCAAAAAAAAAAAAAACGCGTTTTCACACACGGGACTGTAGCCCTGGCTGTCCCCTCTCGTCGGACCTACTGTCAATTTCTTAGAAGTATCAACTGATAACTGACTTTAAAATCAGTAAGTATGTATCATTTAAAATGAAGCACAAATTACATCAATTTTACAAAAATTGCACAAAAAAAATGAGCATTGTAGTTGGTAAAAATTAGACAAATTACATTGTTCAAAGAAATAAAATTTCATATTTTTGAATACTTCCCAACAGTGTTTCCATGTATTCATGCGTGAAATTTTAGTCGGAAACTAGGACTCTAAAACTATAGCCAAAAACATTATATCTTAATAACCGAATAGTTTTAATAATAATTAAGTATACTTGACGACCGCATAAAGACGAATTTTCATATTTTTTTAAAAATAAAATGTTACTCATTCATTTTCTATAAATCTGATGGTGAAATTTTAATACATCATTCTAATTTTCGATTATTTTGTGTTTTATGTCTAAAAATTCAAAATTCCTTTTACGAATATGGGCTACCCTTTAAGACCTTAATTATGGTGAATCTTGAAAATGGCTCTAATTATACAAAAACATACAGTATGATTACGTGCTCTTATGCGTACTAACATATCCCAACCTTGTTTTTTAACTTTTCCAGTATTCTTGTCTCTACTACTTTTTTCAGTTTTAGTGGGTACATATTTAGTATATATTCGTAAGGCATGAAATTTATGTGTATTATTCAAGTATCAGATGATTAACATATGACTCGAAACATGTCAAAATTAATTGAATAAAAGTGTTATTTTTGTAAAGTGTTTTATTAATTATTGGCAAATATGAAACACCGTAAGGTAACGTTCAAGTCAATTAAACTTATTGCGAAGGGTTAGTTAAAAAGAATATTGGAACTCGATACCAATAATGGGAACGCTGAGAAACATTTGTTAAGCCTGAAAAAATAAACATATTGTCAAAAATGAGTAGTCGGGGAAGCACCATCGAAACTGCATTGTCGGGAAAATAGTAATTATTTATTGTCAGACTTCATTACCCTTTGCCTGAAAATGAGTATCACAATTATATTTTCAAAATATGCATCGTTATAATGCATAGAGTAGGGCGGGGTAAAAAAAAAAGACACTGCTCGAGTGAGGTAAAAAAAAGACATTAAACTCAACAGCGTCAAATTCGAAAAATAAAAAATATTACAATAAAATACATTAGTATTTTAAGCTGTCTGGGCCAAAGAATTATTTTTTGGAGACACTTTCATTCCGTGATGAAAGCGAAAAGCTTTCATTCCGTGACGATAAACTTTTCCAGTAACTAAAAAATCTAATAAGATAGACTGCTGTATTTTTTTCTTGTTATTCTACATCCAACTGCTTGTAATGTTTTTTATATGTTAAAAAAAAGGAAAAAAATGGGGTAAAAACAAGACAAAAGGAGAGGTTAACAGTAAGAAAAACTAAAAATTATTAATAAGGATTTTCATTTTAAAACTATAATGACATATTTAGGTATATTTTATGAATTACAAAAATATTAAGATTCTTCAATAAAGCCATTCTGTTTTTGTTAGTGAGTAGACGGTTTTCATAGACATCAATTTCAACTTATTCGAAAATTTGTATTTTATTCACGAAAATTTATTTATGTTTTACTAATGTATAACTATGCTTTACTGTACACATTTATTCTTTTTAACTCATTCATAGTTTATTTTCATTTATTTTTTTTAATTTTTTTTTATGTAAATTGATGTAAAAAAAGACAGCCTTAAATTAACATATTTGGTTTTTAAATGAGCTACAATAAATTTTGTAATAGTTGTACGTTTGTGAAATAAAAACAATTTTGATATTTAAAGTCCAAATAAATTTCCTATGAGTCAAGCTTTTGCATCAGTTAACTTTTCCTGACTTCTGTTACTGCTTAATCTTAGCTAAAGTTTTTTTTTATTAAAATACGTAAAATTTAAATATGTCTACAAAAAAATTTGTAGTAGAGATAGAATTGTGAAATAAAAGGTGTTGTACTGCTAATTATCCAAGCTGTCTATTATTTACCCTTCCAATCATGTACTTGCAGTATCCTATTAGTTAGAAGTCTGTCATTTATTTGTCCTCCACTGTATTTTTTTTTTACTCCATTTGATGAGTAAAAAAAAAGACAAGGTTTTTATTTTTTTTTTTTTGATTTATGTCGTTAGCTTGAGTGAAAAAACATGAAAAATCTCAAAATACAAACAATTTAACTTCATACAGTATTTTTTGTGTGTAAAAATTCAAATACTTTCTACATGAAAAATTAAAAGTTTTGATTTTGTCTTTTTTAAACCCCGCCCTACCCTACATCATTTCCAAACCGGTACAATCTAGTAATACGGTGAAATATGGTGACTGTAATTGCAAACGCAATGCATTTACAATACGATTTAATCACACATGTACTTATATTGTACAGATAGAGGGGGTCTAAGAATTGATGCAGTAATTAGTAAAAACTTTTCTATTGTAATTCAATCATTTACAAAAATTCTTGATTCTACTTGCTACTTTATCAGTTTACTTACTAAATGTTTTCACACTTACCATTTAAATTAATTAAGTATTCTGCAGTATTTTATTTTAATACTAATAAAATTTAAAAATAGAGTATTGTACTTTTTTTTCTAATAATAAGTAATTTTAAATAATGCACATATTTTCTAAATATACGAGTACATGCAAGTAAAAAAAAAATTAAAATTATAACGTGCAACTAACTATTTATTACATCGTCATGAAAATACATATCGTGGAAATTATAATTAGTACCTTTAAAGAAATACTTAACATAATCTATTTAGATATGTATCATCGGCGGTATTCAGATGGTGAGCACCGCACCGTCTAAAAACCGTCCGCATATTTAAATAAAAAGCACAATTTATGTGCATTTTTAATGCATCTGTATGACCATATTAAGCTTATTTATGACCAACCCTGTGCAACATACCGCATTAAACACAGCAAAACTATTTATCGTAAGTCGAGCAAGAAAATTACGAAAGGAAACTTTAGAGAAATAATGGCTAAATTATTATGGTTGCTTCACAAATATTCTATTTACTGTTATAGTTGGCATGAAGAAAAAACCTAATATAAACTACAAATGTTATAAAATTGCGGTGTGCAAAATTTTTATGCGAGAAAAAAAACTAGTACGTGTTTAAAATAATGTTGCTAATAAATAATAATTTTTTCTCTATTTCAGCAAGTGTTAAAGAAAATAATTTATTATGTTGTTAAAATGATATGCAGTAATTCATATAAATATCTCAAGTTACAGTAAACACCCGATTATTTGACGAAGGGTCGAAATACTAACAGTACAGAACTATTTATGTGAAAGCTCAATCTAAATAGTTAAAAAATTGAAACTTAAACAAATGCAAAATCAGTTTGAATGAGTTCAATTAATCGATGTTTTACTGTATTTATTTTGGTAAAAAAGAGAGATATCGAGAAATATGTTTACTAATTCCAAACTCCAACACTCCAGATGATAGAAAAATAACTATATAGTACTGGGAGTTGATATAAAATACCCCTGTCGCAGCATCTGCATAACATAGCGAATTTCCAATCATAAAAGTTACTTTTTTTCGAAAACCCGCTTACCTAGAATAATGGTTCAAAATGTATTTTCTGTGTCTTTCTTGGTTCTTTCCACAATGTAAAAAAAATTGGAAAAACTTTTAAATTTTGGCAAATTGTTTGCAAAAAACTCATTTTTTTGAGGTTTTTGGAATTGGACGTGTCTGACTGGAGAACTCATACAAAATTTTTGGACTTCCAACGTTTTATTGTTTTATTATATTTGCATCCCAAACTAGTATCTATCCTATAAATATAACAAGTTTCATCCAAAATGAATTTTTCGGATATATAGGCACTTAAATTTTCGAAATTTCTAAATTAATTTAAAATAGAGTTAGTCTCCAGAAATTTTGTATTATGGTAAATTTAATTTAATAAATGACAAGTATATAAGTATAGTAATTATAAAGCATTCGCATAGAACAATAGTTTTAAGTATACATGCACATAAGCAAAATAATTTTTGAATTTTCCTGAAGGAAGGAAATATTTTCCCGTAATAAAAAATATCCTAAATGTTGACGCAGGTAATAAGTTATCACTACACCAGATTTCATAAAAATCCGTTCAATAGTTTTCGCGTAATATGTGCACATGCTCAAAAAGTTTTTTTACTTTCCTGTGGGAATGAGCCACTTTCCCGAAATAAAAAGTATCTGAGATGCTGACTCAGGTAATAAGTTATCATCACACCAAATTGCATCAAAATCCGTTCAATAGTTTTTGCGTACTGTATGCACATGCTCAACATGGTTTTTCCATTTTCCCGTGGGAATGAGACATTTTCTCGAAGTAGAAAGTATCTTAGATGTTGATCCGGGTAATAAGTTGTCGGCACACCAAATTTCATTAAAATCCATCCAGTAGTTTTTGTGTGATGCGTGAACAGACGAACAGACAGACAGACAGACAGACAGACAAAAATTTAAAAAATCGCTGTTTTGATATCTACATCGATAACTATTTACAGTATCTGCACAATTTTTAAAAAATATTCCCTATACAGAAACGGTCTCGTTACATTTGTATTATATGTATAGAATACCTATTAATGGCTCTTTACAGGGCCGCGCCAAGGGACATTTGCGCTGGGGTGCAAGACAAAAATTGCCGCCCCTAAAACGCCAAACTTATTTGTAATACATTTTTGATAATAAAATATATGCCTCCCGGCTACCAGTTTACTTACTATAGGGGAGAGTCTCCTATATTGGACCACTTTTGCCATTTTTGTTTGCAACAAGGAAACCAATTAAGATAGAGCCATCATTTTTGGTTGTCTGATTAATCAATCTTTATGCTTTAAAACGAAAACATTAATTCGTCTCTAGTTGAATTTTAAAAAGACCCTACCTTGGGTAAAAAAAATTATGTCATTGGACCGATTGGTTCTTAATGTTTTTCTACAAAAACCGTCAACTACATCTAATCCATGTATATATTTTTAAGATTATGTCGTTATAATAAATTACATATGACATAGATAAAATATAAATATAAAAAGAAAAAGTTATACCTACCTGTTAAGTGTTTGGTCGAACGGTGAGTAATGAAAATTTAACATCGGCTTAACAATTTTTCATAAATTTGCGAGTTTTCAAAGACTGCTTACTTGACAATTACCTAAATTCGTACTAAGAAATAAATTCGAATGTTGTTTAATATTTATATTGTTAGATGGTTCTAACTGTCTTTTAATTGCTTAAAACTGACGCGGTCCAATTTAGGAGTCGGTCCAATATAGGAGACTCTCCCCTATATACTTACTTTAATGAAATGCAAGATTGATAAATGTTTTATGTGTAGAATTCAACGACGGTTTTTATAAAATTAAAGCGTGCAAGAGCATGTTCGATCCCGATCCCGTTTGATCTCGCCGATTACCGCGCAAATGATTGTTGTCGCTGGTCAACAATCGGAATAATCGGATTACCGACGGGTCACAACAATCATAATAGACAAGTATTTAAGCAAAATGCGGGTAACATTTAAGTGTCATCAAAATTACCACATAAAAATAGTAATAATTTTATATTTTATTTGCCGCCCCCAAAGCCTGCCGCCGGGGTACTAGGCACCCCTAACACCCCCGCTTGGCGCGGCCCTGGCTCTTTATTTAAAATATTAATTTTTTTTTTTAAATAAATCGCCCCCTGTTCTAGGAAATATATATTTTTTAAATTTTTATAAAATTTCTTATGAAAGTGAGCTTCTTAGACAATTTTATTTTGTATTAATGTATTTTATTTTGTATTAATGTGAAACATGAACATTTAAATGTTGGCAATTTCTGTATTCTGGCGCTATCTATCTAGCGCGTTAGTTAACTACTTTATTTAAAAGTTCGAATAAAATTCCAGTCATTTTAATTTTTAATTGTTCAGGAATCAGTACCTTCAGTATCATAAAAGCAAGCAAAATAATATTACAATTTATTTATGTAGATACATATATGATGGAAAGTTAAGAAAAGAAAATGTTTTTTTGGAAGTTCGTGTTTAAGGTAAAATCGAAAAAACTTGGAAAATTTAATTAGTAATTAATTTTTTTTAAATATTTTTAGGTTTGGTTGTAAATGAATCTACTGTTGATCTTTTAATATGATACTGAACTATTCATTATTTAAAATGAAAAATTGTGTACTTATTAGATGATGAAAAATTAGTAGTTTGAAAAACCGAAACAAATCGACCGACGTCTTGAAAAAGTCTGTCGGGACACCGGAGCAACGGAGCTAGAACCGTGACAAATCCGGGAAAACCAAGACGTATGGACACTCTACACGGATTGTGAATGTTATAAACTTTAAGTTTTGATTTTTAAGCACATTATGAGTGAAATTGAAAATTAACAAGGTGTGAAATTTGACATTTTAGTTAAAGTGCATATAAAATATAATACCTACATGTTTTTATAAAAATGCAAATATAAATAAATGTTTTCTGTTTTTTTTTTTTTATTTTAATTGTTATTAATTATTTGGCTTTTTTAATAATTTAGAATTTTTCTGTCAAATGAATAAATTCTGAAAATATGAATTTATGACATAATTTCAGTAAAAGTGAAAATGAAATTTTTCACCCACACTTTTGTAGTGTCAATGTACATCACTGGATCCCAATTTTCAAATGGATAGATAATTTCAGTAGCGTAGAAACTAATTATTAAAAAATTGCAAACCAAATGTGTTTATATGATAATACGTACTTATAAAATTTATATACGTGTTCTTCCGAAAATCGTAAATACCCAATTAACTTTCTCTCGATGAAGTTGGATTGACAAACATTTACATTAGGGATGTTATGGATATTCGTAACCGTAACTAAAACTACCGATATCCGAAATAATTAAATATCCGAAACCGAAAGCGTATACGAAAATGAAAGTTTATAAGTCTAGTAAGTACTTAACACATTAATATTTTTTCTATATATCAATATCTAAAAATATTTCAGTCCCTTTTTGACAATCTTGCCAGAACTTAAACACTTTTTTAAATATTTTTATTGTTAAAATCGAAACGTTATTTTGAAGCCGGTTAAAATTAATATATTTTACATTAAAATGTGTGGTCAATATAATCACTCGCTAGTTAATTATCGCTAGATTTGATGCTAGAAAATTGAGAAAAAACAAGTCATATAGATTTTTTTTTATTTAGATTTTATTTGTAATGATTGAATTACAAAATTCAAAAGGATGTTAAAAAATGTGTGTATTCACTATGAGCTTTTGCCTGTAGTAAATCCAGCTGCTCAAAATCGGTTCCAATATATCAGTTGGTCAGGACGGCATTTGTACATAATTTTAATATTTTCTTTAAGAAATAGTATTTTTTTTTTAAATACTTGTTTGATTTTTTCAAGGCGAGTACTTTTTACGATGTGTGTTTACCAAATTCTACAAAATAATTAAAAAAAAAAACATTGTAACCCTACTATTTTGAAATTTTCAAAAAAATATCATGAAAATTACCTCATATATGCTTTTTCTGAGTTAATTATTGAAAAATATTCTATTTTCCGAGATTTTTAAGGTAAAACGAGCAGATGTATGGTTTTTGTTAAACAAATTTCAGATCTTTAATACATTTTTTCCTTAAAAAAATAAATATTTAATATTTTCAAAAATGTATGATACAACTTGTCAAAATTTAAAATTATTTGTTTTGTTGTCAAAAGAAAAAAAAAACTGAATGTGCAAATTTATTTACCACTAAAATGATGGGTTTATACATATAATTATAACGTAGTATTGTCATTTGGATAGAAAATTACGTAAAAATATTATTGTTTGAATATGATTTAACGTAATTTTTATGCGATTGTAGCAAGCTCTTATTAATTTTAGGAAGGTGTAAACATCATCTAAATTCTGATCATATCACATAAAAAACTGCGCCGTGATCTTTTATCTAAAAAAAAATGGAATAGAGATACATTATAAAAACATTTAACTGACAAAGAAAAAGAATATAGCCGAATCGTTAAATTGAATTAAAAAAATCATGACATGCTACTTAAAAAGCGGATTTTTTCGAATTTAGCTCGTAAAAAATGAGACAGAAAAAAAAAGAATGCGAGTGCGAGTGAAATGGAGAACGACATATTTCCTAGTTTTTCTCGAAAAGTAAGCAATTTAGAGCAACGGTATAAAAACATTTTTTATGAATTTTACCTTTTACTAGGGCTTGGTGTAAAAAAAAATTTGAAAAATTGCTTAATTCTGGCAAAAAACTCATTTTGTTGACAAAAAACGCCCGGAAAACCTACTTCTGGGCATCCGACGTGTCTGGCTAACGAACTCATCCAACGATTTGGAAAATCGAATTCGCACACAAAATTTCATAAGCATTAAACGTTTCGTTCGAGAGTTATCGCGCGGATACATATATATATATATATATATATATATATATATATATATATATATATATATATATATATATATATATATATATATATATATATATATAAATTTTAGTGAATATCATTTTCGTATTCTAGGGACCTCAAAACATATTTCTGATATGGTCTCGGGCTTAGGTCGCACCATGACACCTGGCGTAAAAGCTGAATTTCCAGTTTTGGAAATTCGCTAAAATTAGATGGTTCTTGCTGCATAATTAGACGCTCCTTTCTTTTAATAACCAAGTGTAAGGCCGGGCGCATGTTGAGACGCAGTTAACGCAGTTTCTGTGACTCGTGCTGTAGAATGGGACAGCGCGAATTGAAACGCAGAGCAGAGCAGAGCAGCACTGCATCAAATGAGACCAATGTGGCACAGGTGAATGTGACACAGAAACTGCGCTATGTTGTGCGACATTGTAACACGTTCTCGAGTTTTAGTTGGTTTTAATTCGCCGAAATGAAAAGAATTGAAGAAATTGAAGGAAAACAGTGCTGCTTTACTTTGCTCTGCTTTTACATTCGTGCTATCTCGTTCTACAACACGAGGAAACTGCGCTGCCCTGCCTGCGTTAACTGCGTCTCAATATGCGCCCGGCCAAACAGTCTTACTTCTCGTGCTTTCCTGCCCTGCTCTGCTCTGCTCTACTCTACCCTGACCTGCGTTTATTGCGTGACGCAGCTCAATGTGCGCCTGGCCTAAGGTTTATATTATTTTGTTCTAACCTTTACACATCCTAAAAACAAAGCTTAGAGTATATTTAAGTATACATTAACAGCCATACCTTCTATAACGTCGTACTATTAAAACACGATTTTGATAGAATCCAGAACAAAAAAAAAACGCCGTGAGCAGCGGAGCCCCATCACGGAAGTCGAATTTTTCCTTTCATCTTCGGTATTGAGTGTCTACAAGCGAAATGTAATTGAAATTTGTCATTTTGGTGGTTTCAAAACTGATGATGAGTGCCCGGTTCATCGGGGCTTTAAAAAAAGGTTTTAAGTTTTTAAGGGCTGAATCTCAGTAAATTTCAATTTTGTGCCGATAGCAGTTAACAGGGAAAAAGCCAACACAATTCGTACGAGGGCACTCCTACCCATGCTTATCCGCCAATTTCCTTTGTGTTTTATTTTCAAATATTAAAAAAGGAACTTAAATAGTAAACTGGAAGGCTTTTATGAAGATATTTTTTCTTTCCAAAAAAATCCAAAATTTCTATTTTATAAATAATAAAAATCCAAAATTCCTAATTTATTAATAAACAGTGACTTTAATAACATTTTTAAATTACTTAATATGTATGTATTTCATTTGTTATAAAAGTAAGTTCACTTTTTTTAAATTTTTTAAAATTACTATTCGCCTACTTGTATTTAGAATAAAAATAATGCATTTAAAACACACTTAACAATAGCATTCAATTCCGATGTAAAAATGGGAGAAGTGGGGGGAAAAGTAATGTGGACTCCCTAAAAGGTCCTAGCTGGATACTAACTGAATACACGTACAAAATTTCAGCCCTCTAGGTTTTCTTAGAGAGTCTCTAGACGTGTTAGAAAACAAGCAAAAAAATTAAGGAAATATTGGCGTAAAAATCATGGGGGTAAGGGTTAAAAGTTGAAACCTCCAAAAAACAGTGTCTGGCTATTAGCTTAACCTGTACACAAAATTTCAGCCCTCTAGGTTTATTTGGGGAGATTTTGACCCGAACGAAATTGTTAAAAAACAAGAAAAATCATGTTCTTTTGGGTATAAAAATGGTGGGGGTAGGGGTTAAAAGTCGAGACCCCCAAGAGGCACCCCCTTGATACTAACTTAATCCGAATACAAAATTTCAGCCCTCTAGGTTTATTCGGGTGACCTGTGCGAGTGGTACAAATTTCGAAAACTTCAAAAAAGCAAGAATTAACAGGCTTAACTGTAATAGACTACTTGAGTGGCTCAATAAATTTTCTACATTTTGGACTCTATTACGAAATTATTACAAATTTTTCTAAAATAACAAAAATATAGAATTCCACTCTTCTATTCTTAATAATTTTAGAAATCCCCGTCTCTTGTTAACATTTGTCTCTTGTTGACTTAAAACCAGAACTACTGTTCCCTACTCTTTCCGAATACTTGCTTAACCCTAGAATCATACGTTGGTCTACGAGAAACGTTAATCATATATCGACGTCGTTTTGACGGATGGACTTTTTACGGAGAGTTTTAGAGTTTATTTGCAAAAAACATTTTTTTTACATAACAATACTACAAAAGCGAACAAAATATTTAAAAAAATTGGATTTGGAAAAATTTCTTAATGTAAATATTTATTAATTTTTTCAATCGTTTTATCAAAGCATATTTTCATTATAAAAATTAAAAAATAGATAAATACATCAATTGTAATAATTAATTTATGAACTATTATGAGTCAGTGGACATGTGTGACTTTACAGAATGTGAAATTTCTCAGTCATAAATATTCCTATAGATATGTAGTTATTTCCCCATTAGGCACATTTGTAAATTTTCTAAAATTTGTTAGTAATTTTTCGAATAAGATCTCAAAAAATAATAAAAATTAAAATATTTTCCACAAAATAAATTGTTAATCTTTTATTAAGTCATTCGAAATGCATTCTTTAGTTTTCGATTCAATATATTAAAACTTCAGTATTATGTCGTCTCTATAAGTCAAACAGCTGTAATCATCTTTCACATTATCATAATCATTGAATAAATTAATTATAACATCCATATCTTTAATAAATTTTAGAAAAATTAGGAAAACTTTTATATGTGGAGTACAAAATCTTTAAAAAAAAATATGGGTTAATCATACATCGTCGTCCTTTTGACGCAGACTTTTTTGAGTATAAAAAAAACGACAATAGCTATAAACAAAATTTATACGTCTTATGTGTTATAATAACAAATAAATTAATTAACAGAAATCTCACAGCAAACAAGTAACAACAAGTCGTAGTATTGGAGCAGGTAGAGAAGTTCGTACGTCGTTTTGACGTGTACGTATGATTCTAAGGTTAAACTAACTTCGTCATTTAAGTCACAAAAAGAGGTTAATCTCGAAATGATACGGAGTAAGCTGGATTCTCGTATACACCTTTATTTTGGCATCTTAAATGTTCTTTCAAAAGTCTCATAAGATCACGTGTGAGCGTCCTTAGATACTGAAGGTCAAAAATCCCGAAAATGTGTTCTGCGGAAATATCTCGCTTCCTTTGCTTCAAATCGTTTTTGTATTTACTCGTATTTATAAACCGATTAAAAAAAAAGAAAAATAAACACTGTAATTTTGCACGCACTCTTAAGGAAATTCGACGACAGAACAGATTAAATAACTTTTTAACGGCTTGGTCAATCGGTTTGAAATTTTCACAGGGGCCTCAGTATTTAATGACGAACATTTTACTAAATTTTCAATCGTCTCATACTTTTTTGAAATTCCTCCCAAAAATCCTCAGAATGTACTCAGCTCTTTTAGTCAGCTGAGAGCTATATAGTTTTATGTATTGCACAAGCAGTTGGAGTACAGGTGGTTATATAACTATTTATTTACCACATAGTTTGTTATACAATGCAATTATTCACGAATTTCTAATCTTATGTACTTTTATCTCCGATTATACCTTTCAAACATTCTTAAAATTATCTAACAATCATTCAACAAGTGAAAATTATAAAACTTCCTTATAAAATAATATGACTTCATATATTATGTATACATTTACGTAAATAAAATCATAAATCTAGATTTAAAACTTTGCCTGCATGCCTACTACACTGCAGTTGTGCATGGTAGGCTAAGAAAAGAAAAGTTCCAAGTAATCAACTTTGTTAAATCTAGGAAATACGTAATACTATTTCACTCTATTTATAAATTATTATTACAATATTAAAGAAACAACAAACTAAAAATGGAAAAGCACTATAATTATGATGTTATCGCTTCAATAAAGTTTCATTACATTTTCATATTATAAAAATAGCACAATATATACGTACATAAAACATATAAACTGGTCAATTATAAAGTAAATAATAAGTGTTTGATTTGTATGTATATGAATAAAATTTATTTTTTTCTGATCGTCCGATACCCTTCATGCAAATAACATTTACAACCTTTCAACTTTCACGGTCAAGGTTAATACACCAGATGTCTGCAAATATAATCCGATAAATAAAATGTAACTGGATATTCAATTATAAAGTCTAAAAAAAAATGACATTAAATGCTATATTATTCAATTTTATGGTAAAACAATATGTTTATAACATTTATCAATTTTTTTGTTCGTCAGTCCATGAAAATAAGATTTCTACCTACCAAAAAGGAAACAGAATTTCACTTCTCCCTGAAACTTCCATCATAATATTACCGTTTTTATTACAGTAATATGAATTACACACCATAGCATCCTAGTACTAAAGAAATTGTACCTCAAGCCGACGTTCCCGCTACAGTCTCACTCCGGTGTAACCTTCTTATGTTCACATTACAGTGCGTGTACCAATTTGCTCTCTGTTCACATTATAATGCAGCTGACGATATACCTCCAGTTCGGTTTCATTTCGATAAAAATATCTCTTCATAATAACTGACTGCTAACGGAGTGGAGTGGAATCAAAAAAATGTTCTCACTATCGGTACAAGTCTGATACTGCTCCGATAAAATATTATCTGAGTGCTATCGACATTGGAACGGGATTGGACCGCGACTGAAACCGTACTTGGATCAGAGTGATGATGCGCATACGCTCATTGTATTTTGTGTAAGAATATTTTAGCAAGCTGGGAGCGTGTTGATACCGTACCGAGAGCGGCACAACCGTATGAATCGGGACTAACATTCTCACTGAATATGTATTAAATGAAAACACACCGTAAGACAGCTGTACAGAAAACGCGTGGTCAGTACCATATTTAATAGTTTAGGTGTAGTCCGAAGATGGGATATATTTGAGTTTATCGTAAGCTACAATTACTGTAAAAGCTGACCGTCATAAAATTAAGAATGATAATAAGCTAACACAATGCATTAGAGTTGTCTAATCAAAATCTGACGCTATGGTCAAAAATTTAACAGCTTTAACATGCTCTGACAATTGTTTAATTTTTTCAAAAAAAAGCAAAAAAATTCCAAAATATTACCATAGTGTTGTTATTAGTCACAAATAGTAGATTACCACAGTAGTTTAGCATGGATATCATTTTCTTTAATTGAAGAAAAAAAAGCAATAATTCCGTAATATAATGTATACTTTTCTAGATTTACATGTCACGAATAAATACATATTTGAACGTTTTTATTTCACTTATTTATGATGTCATAGTCAGAATGGTTTTGTATAGATGATTCATAGACCGTTGACTGGAACTTTAGGATCTTCTAACAATTCTACTACATTTCTGAAACTTTGTTTATACGAATTTTTGGTTATGAATACTGAAGCAAAATATTTTTCAATTTCAATTACCTCTAATGGTTTTTCTATGATTTTGGTAAGATGAAACAAGTCAACGCTATTCTTTTAATTAAGCCAGTATACTACTGCAATTAGGCATTTTTCTTCTTGTGTATATAATTGTTAAAATAAATTAAATTTTAGGTGTAGGAATACTAACGAGCAAAAAAAAACTGTACCCTCTATACCATTTGCAGTCAAAGTGATGAGTACAAAAAAAAAAGAAACAAACAAACAAAAAAAAAACTAAAAACACTAATTCAAAAAATCCCTAGTAGGTGAAATGCCATTCAAAGGTATGACCACGCCGTTCGACGGTGTGGGAACGCCGTTTCAAAGTGATGGAACACCGCACCACCGCGTTTCCGCCGAAATTAAGCCCTGCATTTACGAATTTTGGATAGGTATACTAGTTCTGATAGATAAACATACTTTTACAAGCTTTATTTTGATTTTTGAGACTAAACTGAAAGAGTACGATGCTGTCAGTATATTATTTTCAAAAAAAAAATAGAAAATAGTATATTGTACAATAAGTGGGAAAAGAAGCTTATTTCTCACGAATATGAGTTTGTTGCGCGAGCCCGTAGGGCGAGTGCAACAATTCGTATGAGTGAGAAATAAGGTTTTCCCACGTATTTTACACTATACTTTTTCTACAAGCACATTTTTTTTCGTAAAATTTAACATAAATAATTAAAATAAAATTTAAATAAGTAGTAAAAATTTTTTAAATTTATAATGTCATTTAAGATGTTCAAATTTTTGCCAAAGCATACATTGAAACTATGGAAACAATAATAAATAATCAACATACATATTATGTATAGTTTTAGTATTATGCCCGCTACACACGATCAGTTTTAACTGACAGTTTTCACTGAACAGTTCAAACTGATAGAGAAAACTGATCGTGAGTAGGCAAAAAGCTGACAGTTTTCTTACTACCAGTCAAAACTGATAAAATATTTCAACACATATTTTTTTAACTGAACTGATAGAACTGATCAGTTTAAACTGAGCGTGTGTGTAGGTAAATTTTCATCAGTCCTATTGCGATCTGAAGAAACACATATGCTAACCAACGCATACCTACTATATGCTGGCTGTAGTGATGCAAAATGACTGTTAGTTCTGTTGCGAGAACATTTGTAGATTTCAAAGATAGAACCTGCCCTATTTCCGTGCGTGTTTCTCTGTGATATTTAAAAATTAACTAATAAGAATATCGTATTTCTCCTACGTGGGCATCTACATACCATCCCTAATGGTTAAGGTGACCACATTTTTAAAGAGTCAAAACGGGACAGTCGACCTTACCGGGGGGTTTGGGGAGTACGTAGTACCCCCCACAAAGAAAGGGGGTCCGGAGCCCTCCCCCGGAAAATTTTTGAAAATTTAAGTCAATAATGGTGTTTTTAAAGTCATTTAGAGTGCTAATTTTTCTTTCTACCATAAAATTAACTTGGTGGCGGATGATTCCACCACCACTGTAGCATGAGACCTTTGCTAATAATGCGATAATTTGGATAGAATAATTTGTATTAGGAGTAGGAAGTTGGAAAAACAAAAGGATATTATCAAATAATGATGAATAAAAATTTCCATAAGATAGCGTATAAGTTCAAATATTGCCAAAACGGGACAAATGGGCGTCCCGAGAAGTTTGGTCGGGACAACGGGACATGTCTCCGAAAAACGGGACTGTCCCGTTGAAAACGGGACGTCTGGTCACCTTACTAATGGTAGACAAGAGTGGTGATAAACGCATTACATCTTGTAAGGAACTGATGTGTCTTCAGTTTTAACGTAAGAATATGAACGTGTGTAGGCACAGCGACGAAAGTTTTAACTATCAGTTTTAACTGACAGTTTTCTCTGTCAGTTAATTCGCGAAATTCCCACTGTATTCCCGTACAGTGTGAGCAATTGTTAATTTTTACATATAGTTAGCCGTGCACAAAATGTTACTTTTAATAGTAGGCGTAGAAAAAACTTATTTTCAATTAATTTCTATAAGAATTTTAAATATTATATCAATAAAAATTCTTCACAAAAGAATTCAATAAATAAATTATGTGAAATTTAATTGTAATTAATTACGTTATTCTTGTAAACAAGTAAAAAGTTTTCGTTAGAAACGATGTCGTAAAGCACAACACACCACGGCAAAGCATGCCAGATGGAGATGTTTACGTACATAAATCAATAATCTTCGTAACGTACTCGTCTCACGTTGTTCTCATATCACATCGACCATTCTTTCGTCAGAGCCGAAGTTAGAGTTAAGAAAGTTACTTCTTCATAATTGATTTAACTTTTTTTCAAAGTTAATTAAGATCACTGCAAAAATTCTTCCGATAAATTAATAAAAGTCACCATAATAAGCAGAAAAATGTTATTTCCAAACAAATTGAAAAACGTTTTTGAAGAAAGGAAATTAATTTTATTGAATTTATTACCACTGGTCGGGAAAATATTTCATTACGCAGGCAAAAATGTTTTTACAGGATATTTTTTTATATTTTTAGTACATTCGTTAAGTACAATCGGTGCAAAAATTAGCCTTTAGTTGACCTACTGGCGGTCTAATTTATTTTTAACATATGAAATTTTCTAAAATTAGTTTGATGAAGAAGAGTCAGGGAATATCTAAAAAATTATCAAAAAGGAGAAAGAACGGTCTAAACACGGTCTAACATTCAAGTACTATGTTGCATTTTTAATTTTTTAGTAATCAGTCTTTTCTTTAGTAGTACAATTTTTGTGAGCAATTGCATGCATATATACAGATTATTAGGTGTAGATCAAATTTATTAAAAATGGTATGACGTCATTAACAAATAAAGCAACATTAGATGTGCAGCCTTAAGTTACTATGATTAATATGAAAATAAGAAAAAGGAAAAGAGGCAGAGAAACCTGAATACGTATAATTTTGTTTCATTTGTTGCATTCGTTTCATAACATACTATTTTTAATTATTTAATTAATTCTAACAACGAGAGATCACACTGTGTGGTCACGATTAGAGCGAGTGTCCGTGTATTTAAAGAGGTTCACTAGCGTAGTAAATCCCTAAAGCCGTAGGGTGCAACATTTGGAAATAAAGTAGAAGTTTCTCTCGAAAGTTTTAGGCTTACCAGTGGTACAAGTTCCAAAAATTCGGACTTATGAAAGTTGTCTTGGCGAAGTGAGCAGCGTACTTGTTTTTTCCACCTTTTTCCGTAAAAAAATTCGGATTATAAATAACAAACTTATGGAATTCAGATTTACAGTTTTTTTGATGATAATCATCATAAAAACAAATAAAGCATAAATTTGACTGGCATCTACTATAAGAAATAAATGCAACATTTGAGCCAGCATACTTCTTTTTTAGTTTATCAAAGGGAAAAAATATCATTTACGTTTTGAAAAATGTCTCTTTAATCGGAAAGGTTCGATGTGTATTGAGCATTATACCACGCGTATTTGAATATTTTAAAAAAAACAATTATCTAACTTAATATAATAAATATTAGGTTAATATACTATTACGTTTGCACATACCAATACAACCACATGGTCTAACGCTTAGAAACACATATTACATATTCCAACTACATAATTATCTCTATACTAACAAGATCACTGTGTCAGAAAAGTGACGTAAAATTTTTCCCCCACTTCAAGCGCACAACATGTTACTACATAAATGTGTAGTAACATGTGAACATATGAATATTGGTGTATGTTTAAATACGGATAAAAATCCGCCATACACTAATAATGTTTCACAGGCACTCGATAATATTTGAAATTAAAAGTATAAAACTGCGTCTCGCATTAGAGAGAGGTTGTGTTTGATTGATTACTGAATTGGAGTGGCACTCGAACAAGTGATCGGTGGCCTAGTTGGTAAGGCGCTTGGCTGGTAACCAAGAGATCCGGGTTCGAGTCCCAGCCGATCCGGTTTGGTAATTTTTCAAACACTATGTCAATTTTAATTAACATAATGAATTGGCCATTTGTCAAAGTACATCGAGTGTTCAAGTATCAGCCAAAGCTGGACATTTGGTGAACATATGAATATTGGTGTATGTTTAAATACGGATAAAAATCCGCCATACACTAATAATGTTTCACAGGCACTCGATAATATTTGAAATTAAAAGTATAAAACTGCGTCTCGCATTAGAGAGAGGTTGTGTTTGATTGATTACTGAATTGGAGTGGCACTCGAACAAGTGATCGGTGGCCTAGTTGGTAAGGCGCTTGGCTGGTAACCAAGAGATCCGGGTTCGAGTCCCAGCCGATCCGGTTTGGTAATTTTTCAAACACTATGTCAATTTTAATTAACATAATGAATTGGCCATTTGTCAAAGTACATCGAGTGTTCAAGTATCAGCCAAAGCTGGACATTTGGTGAACATATGAATATTGGTGTATGTTTAAATACGGATAAAAATCCGCCATACACTAATAATGTTTCACAGGCACTCGATAATATTTGAAATTAAAAGTATAAAACTGCGTCTCGCATTAGAGAGAGGTTGTGTTTGATTGATTACTGAATTGGAGTGGCACTCGAACAAGTGATCGGTGGCCTAGTTGGTAAGGCGCTTGGCTGGTAACCAAGAGATCCGGGTTCGAGTCCCAGCCGATCCGGTTTGGTAATTTTTCAAACACTATGTCAATTTTAATTAATATTTGAAATTAGGTTAATATACTATTACGTTTGCACATACCAATACAACCACATGGTCTAACGCTTAGAAACACATATTACATATTCCAACTACATAATTATCTCTATACTAACAAGATCACTGTGTCAGAAAAGTGACGTAAAATTTTTCCCCCACTTCAAGCGCACAACATGTTACTACATAAATCTCGTATGTATGTATGTGTAATATGCGCTTGTGTGTGTGTCATGCGTCACATTCTATCTGCAGAAAGAGGGGATTGTATGTATGCGTACCGTTCCTGCATATATTATATATGTATTCGTTTATATTGTTGGGAAGTAGTTGATAACAATATAAACAATCGATCTTCACACGGCTACAGTTGCTGTGTGACTAATCAGCTTAAGCGGTATCAGGCACACACAGGCACACTGCTATCCACAATTTTTTACACACACCCTTAGGGCTTGGCTTAGAAAGCTAACGACTGAACACAGTCGTTACTCGAGTTATTGACGTTTTAACTTATTAACAATAATCACAGACTCCCTCGAGTATAGTACGCATTGTCACAGTATCACACAGCACGTATGACGTTAAGTACATACATATGGTTTGTCTGTAACTCGAGGGAAACTGCGAGCATTTTTAATAATTTAAAACGTCAATAACTCGAGTAACGACTATATATAGTGGTCTCAAGCCGTCATTTTTTCTGACTTCTCGAATGTTTGTAACGTCTTAATTTCGGCTAGTCACCGAGAACTAAGCCCTCTTCAAATCAAAATAATTGGGATTCATGTTCTATACAACAAACAAGAACTTATGAGAAAGTAGTACACTGAATAATGTTAAGTAAATAATTTTGTCACCACAGTGTAGTAGAAACACATATAAACTTGGTTAACTGTTTGTTATTATTTAATTTGAGGACAGGCTATTATAGTTGTTCTCTGTTCGTTGCATTAAACTAGATCGGACAAACATAATAGATTAAACAATATTCTTACCATAACAAGTTATAAATTTAATACAGATTTAAGTAAAATTATACAAAAATGAAATCCTTTAAGCTCAATAATCGCTCATTGCCTCCCTGGTTTAAAATTGGTTCACTACATTATTCAATCTATTTATAATCTACACCTAACCTTACACTTTTGAAAATACGAATACTTTTAAATTTACAAGTCATTGAACAGCAAGCTTAGGTTACATTCAATTGACAATAGAATACAATTAATTTTATTTTACATTAAAACTAAACGGCATAACATCTAAAAGCAATTAAAGACTGGTAAGCTAATAAATAAATAAATAAAAGCGAAGCACTGGAATATATATAGTAAATTCAACGTACATAACAATAGCATACACTAATGACCGTTGTGATTATTGTGTCGATCCCAGCGCAACCGTACATTGACACGTTAACGGTCACGAACGCCTTATGAAACCTGACTAACTATACAACACAACGTTCTACCGCGTCTGCAATCAATACCCATAAATAAAATAGAAGGATCTGTCCGTGATTTTCGAATTTCTAGGTATTAAGTATGTTTTTCAGTTAGCAAATTCGACATATATACCAAATATAACTTTAAAAAAATTGTGTCTGTCTGTCTGTTTATACGAACCGATTTAACTTAAAAACTATTAAAGTTATTGAGATGAAATTTACAGGGAATATAGATATTAACCTCCCGATCAATCTTAGCAACATTTTAATCTAATCTCCCAAATGATTATGTACAGGATAACTTAGATTTTTGAAAATTTGGTTATAGAAGTTTTCAATTATGAAGATTTTAATTAAAATATTTTTAACTTGCTGCCACTTCCGATTAAACCGGAGGTTGACACCAAATTTGTTATTTGAAGTGTTTTTGACAGCAGATTTGAATTCGTTGGAAATTGTTTCCAATATTCTATGTGACAGTGATATTTCAGCATTTTGACTTGATACAGGCTGGTCAGATAAAGCACTTTTTACATATTTTTTGTTTATTGTGCAAATCTTTTTTCTTTTCAAATGAATCACCTCTATTTTTAATCATGATTACGTCTGTCTATTACTATAAGATATCCTAATATCCAAAACTGATATTTTGGAAGTTACATAGAATTTATATAATACAATTATCAGTTAGGTTTTCTATGGGCACGGGTGACACAAGAACCACGGGACAGATTTCAGTGAAACATTATAAATTTATTCCTTAGACGCTTCATCATCTCAACATCCAGTACATCCTCAGTCAAAATTATCACTATATTCTTTAGGGGGATTATTATTTTCAAGACAAAAGTTGATATATCAAAAATACTAATTTAACAATAAATGGAAACAGAAGAAAAAAAAAACAAAAGATTACTTAGGTTACCATAAAAGTAATATTTAAAAATTTAAATGTTAACTTCAAAACTTTTTTAGTAAAATTTCACTTTAGAAAAGGATAGTAGTAAAGTTTCTAAAACCATCTAAAATTGAATTAATTTTAAAACTATCAGTATTAGAGTAAGAGCCCACGACGGCCAGACCTTCGTTATTTTATAAAAGCTGAAAGTTTCTCTGTGCATGTCCCTTATACAGGTAAGAACGACCAGTGACTATAGAGTTTGGGTTGTGGTTACTTGGGCAGGTAACAGGTAGTAAAGGTGTATAAAATAGTACCTTAAATTCGTTAAAGTATAAAGCTCGTTTTTTAGCGAATTTCGAAAACTCGAAATTCAGCTATTACAGTAGGTCTCATGACGCAATCTGAGTCCGGGACTATGGCAGAAATCTGTTGTGAGGTCCCTAGAATACGAAAATGATATTCACTAAAATTTATATATATATATATATGTATATATATATATATATATATATATATATATATATATATATATATATATATATATATATATATATATATATATATATATATGTATGTGTTCCCACGATAACTCTCGAACGAAACGTCTAACGCTTATGAAATTTTGTGTGCGGACTGGATTCTGAATTGGCTTGGCTAAGTTCGTAGCCAGACACGTCGGATGCCCAGAAGTAGGTTTTCTGGCCATTTTTTATCATTCGATCCTATCATAAGACAGTTCGATTTTTACATCGTTGAAAAGGAAAAAAAAATTATGAAGAAAATGTTCTTATAATTTTCTTTCTATGTTAAGTAATTTTCGAGAAAATCGTAATTTTCACTATTGCCTTATTTTGCTCTCTTTGTCATTGTAATAAGTAATTTATATTTCTATCTCAGTTCTTTATGAAGTATAAAAATATTTCACTTTTTTATTAAAGAATTTTGTGAGAACAAGTGAAGTATATTCACATACATGTGTTATAACACACATACATGTATAGAGTTTTGTTTCTCATTTATTGCATTATAATTAGCATGGTTCTATCTCATGTTAAAAAATGTAAATTAAACAGATTTTCTAAGCTAATGTAATGAAGAATTTTTTTTTTTTTTTTATTGAATTTTTAAGTAAACAAGAAATTGAAGATTATGTTATGATATAATATTATTAAATATATGAAACAAAACAAAATATGTACAATGTACATATGTATGCACGGAAAAATATTTTGAATCGATTTTGAAAATTTTTTCACTAATAATTAATAATGTTAAAAAATTAAACCATTTCAAATGGATTTAAGGTATTTTATGTGAGGTCAAGGTTTTCGGGACCTAAAAAGGCCAGAAATTAATTAACCAATCGATTTTAAAAATTTTTTCACAGTTAGTAAGTTAAAGTATTTGAATTAATTAATTAAATGATGTCCGCAAGAAGCTTACGGACTGCCATAAGTTATATGAGATCCTTAGAACCCTTTTCTTACTGTTAGAGTACTAGACTTGTATGAGTTTCGCCAGGATTTACTAATCCCATAATTGTAAAAAATAAACTAAACGACCAATTTTAAAAATTTCTTCACTGTTACAGAGCTAAACTATTTTAGATAAATATCGATTACGTTATGTAAGGTCCGCCTGAGTCCATAGGACCCAAAAGTGTCAAAAATAAACTGCCTGATCGATTTTGAAAATTTTTTCACTGTTACAGAGCTAAACTGTTTTAGATAAATATAAATTCGGTCATGTAAGGTCTGCCAGGGTCCATAGGATCCAGAAGTGTCAAAAATAAACTAACTGACCGATTTTGAAAATTTTTTCACTGTTACAGAGCTAAACTATTTTAGATAAATATAAATTACGTTATGTAAGGTCCACCAAGGTCCATAGAACCCAAAAGTGTCACAAATAAACTAACTGACCGATTTTGAAAATTTTTTCACTGTTACAGAGCTAAACTATTTTAGATAAATATAGATTACGTTATGTAAGGTCTGCCAGGGTCCATGGGATCCAAAAGTGTCAAAAATAAACCAACCGACCGATTTTGAAAATTTTTTCACTGTTACAGAGCTAAACTATTTTAGATAAATATAGATTACGTTATGTAAGGTCTGCCAGGGTCCATGGGATCCAAAAGTGTCAAAAATAAACTAACCGACCGATTTTGAAAATTTTTTCACTGTTGCGGAACTAAGCTATTTTGACATACATTACGTTATTAAGGGTCCGCCAGGGTCCATGGGACCCAAAAGTAGTAAAAATAAACTAACCGACCGATTTTGAAAATTTTTTCACTGTTACAGAGCTAAACTATTTTAGATAAATATAGATTACGTTATGTAAAATCTGCCAGGGTCCATCGGATCCAAAAGTGTCAAAAATAAACTAACCGACCGATTTTGAAAATTTTTTCACTGTTGGGGAGCTAAGCTATTTTAGATGCATATAGATTACGTTATGTAAGGTCTGACAGTGTCAGTAGGACCTAAAAGTGTCAAAAATAAAATAACTGACCGATTTTGAAACTTTTTTACTATTACCGAGGTAAACTATTTTAGATAGGTACAGGTTGTGTTATCTGAGATCCACAACTGTCCTGCGGATGCAAATGCGGCGTAGAATGCTACACAACGGGTTTTGAATATATATATATATATATATATATATATATATATATATATATATATATATATATATATATATATATATATATATATATATATATATATATATATATATATTACATAAAGTCTGCCTGGAATATACGGTCGAGCTGATTTTTTGATGAGGTCCACCGGGATCTTGCAGATCCGAAAACGCCCGTAATAAGCTATCGAACCGATGCTAAAAAATTTTTCACTGCTAGAGAACTAAATTATTTAAGATGGATACAACTATGCTGCACAAAATTCGTTCGGGTTCTTGGGTCCCCAAAAATACCAAAACTAATTACCCAGCCGATTTTAAAAATTCTTTTACTCTTAGAAAGCTAAACTATTTTAAATAGGTACAGGTCTTAGATGAGATCCGCCAGTGCCCAAGATTTGGAAATTCGCTATGTTATGCAGATGCTGCGACAGGGGTATTTTATATTTTCTTCGGGCTGACTTTCGAAATCTCGTCATCCATTGCCGGACACTTATGACAGTTGCTACCCCCTGCCAGACACCACTAAACTTTAATAAATTATAATTATACTTTCGTTATAGTATAATAGCTAAATTTTATATATGTTACATGGGGGCCTATAAAAAAATGTTACCTCAATAGCCGTACAGTTTTAATGGTTTTTACATCTTGCCAGACACATTGAAAGTCCGCAGTAGGTGCGAGCGCGAATGCTTAGTCGATTACGATCTTTTAAGATATCTAATAAAAAAATGATTTTATTACGTTCATAGCCATGTTATATAAAGTAAAAAATGTTATTTTAATATGATAAAATACAAAAAATTCGCCAAGTGCGTGCCGGACACGCACTATCAAAGTTACGTGGTCAATACCTAATTTTTCAGTTTTTAGGATTAAATGTAGGAAAATTAATAGTACGTATCGACGGCTTACTGCTAGAACCACGTATGCCGATTTTTCACTATTTTGAGATAATTAGATATAAATGTTCAGAATCATCTTATACTGATCATAGGCTAATAAAAATTTCATTTTACTTATCAGAATGAAAGTTTTTTTAAAAATGTCACACTAGTGGTCCCCCTTAAATAAAAATCTTAACGTGATGAAACTTTTTTACTATTTTTTACACTTACTATCCCAAAATTTATCAGAGAGTGATTAAACTTGATGAGAAAATCTGATGTTGGTCTGTGTTCTTACAATTAAAAATTTTACAAATTTTTTAAATCTATTTTTTATAGTTTTATTTATGCTTATAGGGGATGTAGGCGTAGGGATTTAAATTTTCCAACAGGAATAGAGAGGATACTTATTTAAAGTCTACAAAATATTAAGTATTTTAAAAATATATAAAATTTGAATATTTTAAATCAACATACTTTTTTTACTTCTATACCAAATTCGTTGATACCTTCTTAATAGGCTTACTTTAGATTTTTAGTCTATGTAATATGTTTGAAGAGATGACCAATTACTTTTTGAAAATTTTCAATTGTTCCTAGATAACCAGCCGAAGGGAGAAATTAAAAATAAAGATGCAGATTGATGAGTGAGCTTATAAATAAATAATGCCTATCATCACTCAGCTTATGATAAGAAAATAGGGGAAAAATATTTTAGCAAACTACTTAAAAGGGATTACCTTTACTAAATTAAGAAATTCATTCTTGCGAAGCCACGGGTAACAGCTAGTTCCGTATAAAGTGTACACCAATAAGTTACACAAAAACAAACGCAGCTCACTCTCTGTCTAGACACGGTTGTGGTACATTATGTATTGTACAGCACACCAAATACCTGTGGTAGGTACTTACTGTGCCTAAACAGATAGCGAGCTATATGCTTGTCTATATGCCATATAACAGTAATTGGTGTAATAGTTGTTAAAATAGTGTATCAGTTGAATGTTTTGTCATAATTCCTCAGGACCATCAACTTGTTAAAATAGTTGAATTAATTACCAACACTTCAACGAGAGCCATTGTTTGTTGTACCAGATATGTATATATGTAGTGTGTGTATGAATGGCACTGATACTTACTTATACCTACATATAAAAACATTGTAGGTATGTATATTTTTACATATGTATATATTATTACTGTTGTATTACTACTGGTATTACAATATAAAATAATGATCAATCAATAAATTCATAAATTTCCAAGAAGCTTTCCGACCATACCTCCACTCGCGTACAATACATCATAATATGTATATAATATTATAATACATAGAAACATGGATTAAGAAATTATACATTTAGGTTTTGGAACAACGTATCAATATAATTATATGACAGAGGGTGTAACAGTTTTAAATATTTTGCGTGCTAAAGAGTAGGTGTTTGTTAACGTTTTTACCTTTAACAATTTAAATTAAATCATTTCTTATCAGATGGAATGTTAAGCTGAGCGTCCACTAGATCGGAAACGCGGCGCAGTTCTGCTCTCGGAGATAAATACATCTGAATAAATGCAGGTTCGTCTAATCAACCACTAGGTTGACAGAGCAGCGCGGTACCGCCCGGAGATCTTATTGACGTAAGAACCGCGCCGCGTTTCCGACCTAGTGTACATAGGCTTGGCGAACTGTTTTTATCCCCGGGTCTGATTGGGAAAAAAATGCTTTCACGCACCGGACGAAATATAAAAATTAAAAAAGGTTAAGCAACACACTTATTTCTTTAAGTAAAAATTAAAGTAAAAAAATGTTTTTTTAAGGAAAAGCTTTTATTTCAAAATGAGCTAAAAAAAATTAAATAATTTTTGAGTGAAGTTTGAAGCAATATGCAACATAATTTATAAAAGCTTGAGGCGTGATTAGTTATTTCTGTTTTGGATGTTTTGGATATATATATATAAGTGTAGCTATTTTACTTTTTAGTAGTTACCAAACTTAATTAAACGCCTTAAGCTTTTATAAATTATATTGCATATTGCTTCAAACTTCATTCAAAAATTATTTTATTTTTTTTAGCTCATTTTTAAATAAAAGCTTTTTCTTAAAAAAACATTTTTTTACCTTAATTTATTTTCTACTTTTTAGTCTGATCATAATTAAAAAAAAAATTAAAGAAGTAATTTTTTTACCTATATTTTAATCGGTTAATTTACCGTAATCAGACATAACTATGGAAACAAAAAATTGCAATGTAAAATAAATGGACAATATATGACAATCCGAAATGTCAAAAAGTTGCACAGGACTCAAAATCAACAATTTTGGTTTTGGGGCGATTTAGGACAAAACTAATTATACAATATTGCATTGTCATCAAGGTTAGACACGTATGCAAAATTTGAAACCTCTAGCTCAATTAGAACCTGCCTAAATTTTGATTCCAAGATTTGATCTAAACCAACATACTAACCTAGCAAGTTAAATAGAAGCTTTTAAAAATACACTTTTTACTGGTTGTAAGCAACTTGAAATAGAATCATATATCTTACTCTTTTTGGATAACAAAATTCGCCTATACGTAAAAAGAGTAAGGCATATGATTCTATTTCAAATTTTAAGTTGATTACAACGAGTAAAAAGCGTTCTAATAAAAATAATAACAGTAATACTGAAAAATTATTCGCGAGTCACATAAATTCATTACTTGGGCCGGATCCGGCCCGCGAGTCGTATGTTGGCCATGCTTACCTTATTAAGGCACTAAACCATTTTGTGGAAAAAATTTTCCTCTTCCTTCATTGGCTTAAGTAAGTGATATATTAACCCTTTGCGCTTGTAAGACATGTACAGCATGACAAGGTGGTTTGTCCATTAACTCTACCATATTTAAAGGTGTTTTGTCTGTTGGATCATAAGACATGTACCACATGACACACTGAATGTTGAACTGTAATGACTGCTCATACTTCACATTACATGAATATTTTATTTAATAACTGCAAACACATTCATTTATTAGAAAAATTGTAAATAAAATAATACAAAATCACGTTGAATTATCTTTTTAAAATTAAAAACTAATAAAAACAGCATTGAGGACGTATTTAGCGCATTTAGTATTCAACTTTGGGGAAACAAGGTTAGAACGTCAAAAGAATCAGTCAAAAAAAGAACGTCGGTCGTTGTCATGTGCTACATGTCTTACCAGCCTAGTTACAACTCACTTTTTTTTGCTTGAGTGCAAAGAGTTAATATCTTTAGAATCATATTCAAAGGAAATTATAACTGGGAAAATTTTACAAATGTTTTTGAAACCGATTTTTGAAACAACATCGAACGGTTGAAAACGTTTAAAAACGCCACCCGATTGCACGTAATATTTTGGAATTTCTCAACTTGGTAAATAAAATTTTCCCATTATTTTATTGCATTAACTTATTTCATTACGTCTACTGTATTTCTATAAACAACTCAAAATGATAGCTAAGTATATATGTATATCATACAACACAAAACAATAAACACGTTTTGAAGCTTTGGGTATTTTTCAAAACTACGTATTCAAAACGACGGGCAAAACAACTCCAACAATTTTCATCCGATTGACGTGAAATTTTACCTGCGACTTGTCAGATAGATTATCTTAGGCGGTACACAAAATTTTTGAAATTATACAAAACAAATGTATTTTTTTATAAACAGAATTAATCTATGATGAAAAAAAAAATTATTTTCTGGCTGCTCTTTGGAAATTGTTATACTGCCCACCATTAATCTGTTCGAAAAGAAAATACCCCTGTCGCAGCATCTGTATAACATAGAGAATTTCCAAATATTGGGCACTGGTGGATCTCATCTAAGACCTGTACCCATTTAAAATAGTTTAGATTTCTAAGAGTAAAAGAATTTTTTAAAATCGGCTGGGTAATTAGTTTTGGTATTTTTGGGACCCAAGAACCCGAACGGACTTTGTGCAGCATAGTTGTATCCATCTAAAATAATTTAGTTCTCTAGCAGTGAGAAAATTTTACGAATCGGTTCGGTAGCTTATTACTGGCGTTTTCGGATCTGCAAGATCCCGGTGGACCTCATTAAAAAATCAGCTCGACCGTATATTCTAGGCAAGGAGACTTTATGTAATATATATATATATATATATATATATATATATATATATATATATATATATATATATATATATATATATATATATATATATATATATATATATATATGTATATAATATATAGGATGTTTTACTCCTACCTCGGTAATCGAGGATGTTGACCTCGGTAATAGTGAAACAATTCTCAAAATCGATCAGTTATTTTATTTTTGACACTTTTGGGTCCCACTGACGCTGTCGGACATTTGATAACGTAATCTATATCTATTTAAAATAATTTATCTCTCTAACAGTGAAAAAATTTTCAAATTGGTCGTTTAGTTTATTTTTTACAATTAGGGGATCAGTAAACCCTAGCGGAACTCATACAACTGTAGTACTCTAAAAGTAAGAAAAGGGTTCTAGGGATGTCATATAACTTATGACAGTCCGTAAGGTTCTTGCGGACATCATTTAATTAATTAATTCAAATACGTTAACTTACTAACTGTGAAAAAATTTTTAAAATCGATTGGGTAATTCATTTTTGGCCTTTTTAGGTCCCCAAAACCTTGACGGGTCTCACATAAGATACCTTAAATCCATGTAAAATTGTTTAACTTTCTAACATTAATAATTATTAGTGAAAAAATTATCAAAATCGATTCATTTAAAATTTTTTTCCGTGCATACATACATATTATATTGTTTTGTTTCATATTTAATAAGGTTTGTGTCTCTTATCTGGCTTCACATTTCACACTTCAATAAAAAAAAAAAAATTGACCTTTTTCGAGACCGTAATAAATTTTATGACTTTTTTTGGTAAAAATATTTTATCCTTTTAAATTTTCAGTATTTTTAAATTGCGTTAAAAAAAAAGTTTAAGTTCTATATCGGTTTATATGTAACAACTAAAAATTAATATCTAAATAATATTATAAATGTGAAAGTTTGGATGTTTAGATGTTTAAATTTGTTCGATGTTTAAATTTTATCCCGGTTGCAAGTTCTTGAGGGATACAAAAACAATTATTCAAACACACCCCAAAAAACAAAACTCAATTCGATGAAATTTGGTACACTGACATTATTTATCCTGAGTTAACAAATAGGATAATCTTATCCCGACTAAAGGTTCCTGTAGGATGACTGAACCGAATTCGATTAAATAAAATATAGAGACACTATTTACTATGAGCACATGTAGCTAGAATTTTAATAATGACACATAGAATAGTTTTATCCCGATTGAATGTTCCCAGGGGATGCAAAAGAAATTCCAAAATCATGTCCAAATAATTAAACAGAATTTGATAAAATTTTGTACACAGACATGATTAATCCTGAATTAACGCATAGGCTAATCTTATCCTGATTAAAGGTTCCTGTAGGATGACTGAATCGAATTAGATACAATTTAATATACAAACGTTATTTACTATGAACACATATATAGTAATACTTTTGAAATAGTTTTAGTCGGGATAGTTTAATCCCGATTGAAGGTTTCCGGGGGAAGAAGGGGAGACACAAGGGGGGGGGGCTTAATTCAATGCGGGTGAAGCCGCAGGTCAGACTTAGTTATATTATAAAAATGTGCTGAAATGATTATGGAAATTCATAGTGAATGCAATAGCAATAATAATACATAGGATAGTTTTATCCCAATTGAAGGTTCCCGGTGGAAACAAAATCAACTGCTAAATCACATCCAACTAACTAAATCGAAGTCGATGAAATTTATAGTACACACAGAGACACTATTTACCCTGATCTAACACATGGTGTAATCTTATCCCGATTAAATGTTCCTGTGGGATTCAATATTATTTAATTATAATAACAGCAAAAAATCAGAGATCCTTTGATCCTTTGAAAATTTGAAAAACTTGAAGTGCGATTTTAAACCATTTTTGAACAATTTACATAGCCATATTTTCAAAACGGGGGTGGGGCAGAATTTAATTAATAATATTTGATATTTTCGTAATTATATAGTTAATTTAATTCCCAAAGAATGAATGTAGTAATTATTTACTGTCCTACAACTGGATTAAAATTGGATTTTTTCGCTATATTCAAATTCTCAGAAAAATATTACCTGAAACTATACATATATACTTAGTTTTTAGGGATTTGCAATTGTCTGTAATAATTACCTACAGTGTGGACTTGAAAATTTCGGACGTAAAAAAAACATATGAATTGCATCCCGCGGTCACAGGGTACATTTGTCCTCACTGAAGAGGAGAAGCATGATTCCTAACTCAGAAGAATTGTTTTATAATTATATAGAAGCAATAAAATACTTTTTTCCACAATAAAATTTCTTCGTCTGTCTGTCTGTTTGTTTGCCCCGTCTGTCTGTCATGTCTTACCGTGTGTTTTGTCTGTATGTCAGTCCTGTCCTATTAACTGGCTGTATGTTCTGTGTCTGTCTGTCCGTTTAGTCCTACAGTCTGTCTGCCAGTCATTCCTGTTTGCTTGTTCGTTTGTCTGTATTTTAATTTTATCCTGTCTGTCTGGCTGTCTTTTTTGTCTGCCCGTCAAATCCTGTCTGCCTGTTTATCCTGTCTGTCTTGTATAATAGTCCTGTCTGTCCGTCTACCAGTCCTGTCTATCTGTTAATCGGTCTTGTCTGTTTGTCAGTCGGTCCCATATGTCTGTCTACTAGTCCTTTGTCTGTCAATATCTGTATATCCATTTTCTCCTATTTGTATGTTTGTGTTTTCTGTCTTTTTGTCCGTCTGTCCATTAGTCTACCCAGTCTGTCTGTCTGTTTGTATTCCTCCCTGCTTATTTGTTTGCCTTCTGTCATCTGTCCTCTATAAATTAACACACTTGGCGGATTTTCATACTTGACAAGGTCTTTTAAAGGCCGCTTTTGGTAAGTGGAATAATTATTCTGTGTAATAATTTTCAGTAATTTTTTCATTTACCTTTAGTGGCTTTTAAAAATAATAACATGCTGTATGAAAATTAGGTCCCGTGCATGCACACAAAGTTATATGTATAATTAACCCTTAACTACTGACGTGTAATTTTGTTACGTTGCTACAGACGTACGTATTGTGACGTAACATATGTAACATCAAAGTATGTTATGAAAAAGAAAATTATTTTAAATTATTAACAGTTATGGAAATCATTACGCTATAAAAATTATCATAAATTATTTACTTAGTTTACTTATCATAGTTAATTCAATTTCAAATAAGAAAAAATTATTTATTAAAATTATTAAATTTACCTAATAAAATTACTGCTATGTCAGAAAAATCAGCCGATAAAATAAAGTTCACAATCTAACTGGCATTTTGAAATTCCCAACCTTAATGCAAGCAATATCAAGGATCTATGATTTTTTGCTTCGTCACATATAAATCCATATTGAACTTAAACTTTTTTTTAACTTAATTTAAAAATATTGAAAAATTTAAAAGGATAAAATATTTTTACCAAAAAAAGTCATAAAATTTATTACGGTCTCGAAAAAGGTTAATTTTTTTTTTTTTTTTATTGAAGTGTGAAATGTGAAGCCAGATAAGAGACTGAAGCCTTTAATAATATTATATCATAACATAAATTTCAATTTCTTGTTTATTTAAAATTCAATAGAAAAAATCATCTTCATTACATAAACTTACAAAATCTGCTTAATTTTCATTTTTCAACTTGAGACAGAGCTATGCTAATTATAATGCAATAAATGAGAAACAAAACTTTCTTTATTATATATATGTGGATAGATTTCACATGTTCTCACAAAATTCTTTAAAAAAAAAATGGAATATTTTTATATTTTATAAGGAATTGAGACATGAATATAAATTACTTATTAGACTAACAATTGTAAAAAGTTTTATATTGATTTCATTATTGTTAGTGGTGGAGAAAAAATTTTGGAATAAAACCTTTTCTAACATTTTAAAGTAATGCAACGCCTCAAGGGTAAAAAGATTTAAGGAAAACGACAAAAAAAAATCTCTTAAAAAATATTTTAATAAACACTGACAAAGCAATAAAATGAAGAAACGGGCGAAGATACGAAGAAACAATTAATTACTCAATGAACTATATTTTCTTTTGCTTATTCATATTTATTCACAATCCTAGATGTGTTAATTCTTAACGACTGTAATTGTACAAACATAAGTTTATATCTCAACGATAAACATTAACCTTACAAATAAATCCCCAGCTAAATAGTAAGTAGAGAGTGATAACGTTAAGAATAGAAAATTTAAGTTTCTAGGCTTTAACAAGAAAATTGATATAACATAGATATTTTCCATAATAATGTACAGGAGATGATAATGTGCACGCTTAGAAGACAACAAAAGTTATCCCCGTATCAATAATTTAAAAAAAAAATCGGTCCAGTGTAAGCTGTACTGTTTTAAACATATAATTAGATGATTTTTATTGCTGAATTTTTATTCCAATAAGATTTATTGTCACACAGCACATGATAGGTAGCACTGAAAACTGTTTCCCATTTCTCGAATTACTCTTTAAAATCAACCCCTAGAAAAATTCGATTTTTTTATTTATATATTTTATGTCTATGACTGGTCCACCACACCTTACCTCAGTATGAAATTTCAAATTTTAACGTCAAATAGTTTCAAAGAAAATTGTCTCTAGTAGACAAAGTGGATCTATAACTGTTTCGTTTCGTCAATTTTGATACGGAACTCTAAAATGGAATTATATAAACTTTAGAATAATACAAACTATTATAAATAAATAGTAATAAAAAAAACGCCGTGAGCAGCGGGACCCCATCATGGAAATCGAATTTTTCCCTTCAACTTCGGTACTGAATGTCAACAAGCGAAATGTGATTGAAAGTCTACAAGCGATTTGTCACTTTGGTGGTTTTAAAACTGATGATGAGTGTCCGGCTGATCGGGGTTTTAAAAAAAAGGTTTTAAGTTTTAAGGGCTGAATCTCAGTAAATTACAATTTTGTGCCGTTAGCAGTTAGCAGGAAAAAAGCGAACACAATTCGTACGAAGGCATTCCTACCCATGTTTATCCGCCAATTGCCTTTGCGTTTTATTTTTAAATATTTAAAAGGGACCTTAAATAGTAAACTGGAAGGCCTTTATCAAGATATTTTTTCTTTCCAAAAAGATCAAAAATTTCTATTTTATAAACAAAAATCCAAAATTCCTACTTTATAAATAAACAGTGACTTTAATAACATTTTTAAGTTACTTAATATTTATGATGTATTGCATTTGTTATAAAAGTAAGTTCATTTTTTTTTTTAAATTTTTAAAATTGCTATACGCCTACTTGTATTAGAATAAAAATAAAGCATTTAAAACACAGTTAACAATACCATTGACTTCCGATGTAAAAATGGGAGAAGTGGGGGGAAAAGTACTGTGGAATCCCTAAAAGGCACTAGCTGGATACTAACTAAACACACGTATAAGTTTCAACCCTCTAGGTTTCCTTAGAGAGTCTCTAGACGTGTTAGAAAAAAAGGAAAAAAATCAAGGAAATATTGGCGTAAAAATCGTGGGGGTAAGGGTTAAAAGTTGAAACCTCCAGAAAGCAGTGGCTGGCTATTAGCTTAACCTGTACACAAAATTGCAGCCCTCTAGGTTTATTTGGGAAGATTTTGACCTGAACGAAACTGTTAAAAACAAGAAAAATCATGTTCTTTTTGGTATAAAAATGGTGGGGGTAGGGGTTCAAAGTCGAGACCCCCAAAAGGCACCCTCTTGATACTAACTCAATCCGAATACAAAATTTCAGCCCTTTAGGTTTATTTGGGTGACCTGTGCAAGTGGTACTAACTTTGAAAACGTTGAAAAAGCATGAAATTGTAGCTTAA